>CM062813.1:253364657-253931680 GCA_031772625.1 Pinus tabuliformis | reverse complement strand
TATATATATATATATATATTATATATATATATATTACAAATCCATATTAAGTCTCTCTCTATCAAGAGTGCATAGGGATCATAACTCTCTTGGTGCAAACAATTCCTCAAGTTTCTCTATGGATCATATATATATTTGATCCCTCTGAGTGCTTGATTGATTCGAAGTTTAGATGGATTTACCTTAATGTGTAATTCATTTTATGTTAAATTAGCATCTAATATATATATATATATATATATATATCTATATATATATATATATTATATTATATCTTATATATATATATATATATATATATATATATAATATTATATATATATATATATATACTAATAAAAAATATTTTAGTGTAGGCCATAAATAAAATATTTCAATGTCAAATTAAATAACATAATTTTGTATAGAGAAAATAAGGTATTTTAAATTGATTTTTTTCTTAAATATTTTAACATTATAGATAGAGTGAGAGAGAGAGAGAGAGAGATTTCTTATTCCATTAATAAGTTCTTTCTAAGTCAACGTATGATGGAGAATTGTAATTCCTTAAATGTATGAAGAAAACTCTGCACATTTAGACATTTGATCAACTATAGATCCTGAGTTAACATGGATTTATGCTAATTATTTATATATATGTCATGTGTCAAACTCCATTCTAACCATGAAAAAAATACACAACCTTATCTTGATTATCACACTAACAAAATGTTTTAACTACAATTTTTCTTTCCGTTTATTTTATACAATGTAGAAATACACTCTCTCTATAAATAAATATATATAATTACATGATTTTTTGTTCTTAATATTCTTTTTAAATGTTTCATATCAATCTCATCGATTAGGGCGCGAAACAATTGGAGGTTTGCTTGGTTTTGATTGATATGACAGAGCCTTTATTGATTTGGGATGGTGGGTGGTATCCCCCCACCCCTCACACGCTTATTCACTGTGATAACATGAAGCGCCACAGATATTGGTATATCCATGACATGATGGTTGATAACCCTCAACACCTATAGGTGGTGGCAGTAGAGGTGGAGTTAAGACCATCTATCTGACGTATAAATGCAGTTCATCGGCTTCTTAGGGAGCCTAAGTTTGATGTTTACAAGATCGCAACGCCAGGAGTGAAAGAGATATACCTAGTTGTTTCCTGTCTCTGTTTGAGTTTGGTGTAAAAGGTATGGTATGTTTATAATTATATCCCTGTATCCTAGGTTCGGGGTTGATACTCATGATAAGCCTCATGTCTAGAGGGGAAAGGAAACACTAGTTAAATTAGCAGTTTCTGTGACTGGTAATATTGGCCTTCGCGACCATGTAATGTCGATTTCTATATTTTTTGGCAACATCCTTTCTCGTATGGGCACATTTACTGGTTTCTAGTTTTTTCTCATGATGTTTCCTATGCATGTTGATAATTCGGTTCCCTGTTTTAAGCTTGAATTGTCTAGGCAAGCCCTACGGAGAGTAAGGGTTCTGGTAAATGATCAAGGCTGAGTCTACAAACTCCAGGCTCACGGTTGCAGGGGGACACCATTTTTATGCTGGTGGTACCTCCCACTCCCAGAGGGTTACTATTTTTGTATGCTTGCTAGATCAAGTGGTGGAATTCTAAAGGGATGCATTGTGGTCTGACATTTCATTTGTTTTTCTAGTCATACATTAAGCTAATGCTTTTCTTTCGTGTGGTACTCTGTAAGAATCATATTCCAGGTTTGCCTACGCTGTATCCACTTCTTGCCTCTACATATTGGGTTGGTTTACAAGTGAAGGACAATGGGAGAAGGGTGAAGAAAGGGGGGCCTACCTTGGAATATATGGTGAAGTCTCAGCCTCGTTTTGGAGCCTCAGCTGAGGCGGAAGGGTCCGCAGACACTAAGAAGGAAAAGGTAGATAAGTTAGTTCATCTTCCAGTCAGAATGCGCGACAGAGGGCTACACGACAGGGGACTGTGTGACACAGGACTATGCGATAGAGGGGTCGGAAAGTGAACTCTGAGATTCTCCAAGCCATGGTTCAAGCATATTGTGAAGGGACCCCAGTGCAGGTGAAACAATTGATCGCGATTTGGTAGGCAAAGTTGAATTTGAAAGCTGATCTTAAACCACCAGCCAAAGATTGGGGGAGCTTATCATGGACCCTAGGTACACTTGTGATTGTCTCACCCTATTTAGACAGTCTGTCCATCTCTACTAGTTAATGAAATTCATAATGGCCAAATTAATGGTTGCAGCCAGCAACACAGCGATGAAAAGTGAGGCAGAGTTGCGCCTTTAAGACATTCGAAAGGAGATCCAGCTTATTCAACTTCAGTTGTAGAATTATAATGCTCGCCCGGGCTGCATTAAGAAGCACATCCCATGTCTCCTGCAATCTAAATTTCCAATATCAAGTGCTAAAGATCCTGCTCTAGTGGAATCATCAGATGATTAGTTGGTCGAAGTTATGCCTATTAATTTTGGCTTGATTTTGGTTGTATATGTCAGGTAGCATTTATGTTTTCAGCGTTATGCTTACTAGTTGGTTTCCAGACTATCAGCCTTATTAGGCTTTGTTAAATAGACTCAAACTATTTATGTTTTAGATGGACTATAATGTGATTCAGTGGCCAACAGACCTGGCTTCGCACTAGGTAGGATGAGGTCACTGAACAACTTATATAGTTGTAACCTGCATATTTATAGGTGAATGAATGAAAGTCACTTCTTAGCTTACAAAAAAATGTTACATATTAATCTATATAAAAACACCCTATAACCATCATTTTTTTTTCATTTACTTTACATATTCTATCTGTATTTCCATTGAATCTTTCTTGTTATTAAAATATTACAAGTAAACTCTATATTAACCATTGAACAAGCTACAAAATCTTCCTCATACACTAAATTAGAAAGCATGTATTAATGGAATAAGAGGTCTCTCTCTCTCTCTCTCTCTCTCTCTCTCTCTCTCTCTCTCTCTCTATATATATATATATATATATATATATATATATACGTTGCAAAACTCAATTTCAAACGATGTGCATTGGAGAGTTGAGAAGAGGTGCCTTTGTGAATTATTTTGGGAAATTGAAAGGCTTGTGAATTATTTTTGTAAACATGTCATATTCTCCTCTATTTTTTTCTGATTTTTTTGGAGGGGTAAAATGGCCACCAACCATGACACTTTCAAATGTCTTATTTTAGCTATGATGATCTATTCTAATAAAGAGATATGATCATCTATTTTAATTATTTTATAAACTCTCTTTCCTGCAAATTAAATAAATAAATTTTATAATTGTGAACAACAACAATTGTTGATGCATATTTCAAGTGATTGTGATAACCAGAGATGTTGATGCAACATTGCAGTTTTGTCAAACTCCATCGTCCGTCAAACGTTGAGTTGTAGAGAGACAAAACGGGTAAAACTAAAGATGGAGAAATCGATTTGGGAAAGTGGAAGGCAATTACAAAGCTCTGGGTGTATTCAATTGGCTTGACTTGAGTGAGGCACAGGGGCCCAAAAATTGATGTGAATGGGGCAGAGGGATGAAGAACCTAGGCGGAAGTTTCTTCATGTTCAGAAAATCCTCCCAAGCCTGAGCTGTTCAGAGAGTTTAAGGTCCTCCCAAGCCTATGCTATCCATATTGTTTTGACTTTACTAGAGCGAAGAAATGGGGAGTTTGGGAAAAGGGCCAAGAAATCAACTTTCCTAGACAGAGGAGCGAAAGTAATGGCAGAGAAATTTCAATTTCTTTTATAAAAATAAAATCTCAGCATTCACAGACTCGAACGCCATCCTTATCCTTATTGACTGGACTAAATGGGCTGAAGAAGTTGGAATTTTGTGGAAACATAATGTTTGAATAAAGTTAATTTAATGTCCTCGAGTTCCACACAAGAGTTATTTGTATATGCGCAGTTGTACATAGCCAATAGCACACAACCCCTGGCCATTGGAGGATTTTGCAGTGGGAGAGGTGAAAATGGATCTTCCTGTGGTATTATTGCTTCTGTGCATGGCTGCCTCTAGGCCTGCAGCAACGTATTCCCATTCTCATCATCGCCAAGATCATCATTCCTATCTGTATTCCCATACTCGTCATCATCATGAGGGATCATATGGCTTTACTTCGCTTCCTGAACGCATGGTGGAGGAAGGTGAATTGGTAGTGTCATCAATGGACACCCACAATAAAAAGGACCTGAATGCACTCTTGTGATTCAAAAATTCCATAACCGCAGATCTGTATGGCATCCTCTCCAACTGGATGATGGAGATCTTGGAGAACATATGCTCCTCATGGTATGGTATCAGCTGCAGACTTCATACCAAAAGAGTAGTGGCTATACACTTGGTTGAAAAAGATTTGAAAGGTACTTTTTCCACGTCCATTGGCAACCTTTCATTGCTGCACTCTTTGAATGTTTTTGCGAACCTTTCATTGTTGCACTCTTTGAATGTTTTTGCTAATTCTTTTGCAGGAAGAATTCCACCCAACTTTGGCGAGATGAAAGTGTTGCGAAAACTTAATCTGAGCAAAAATTCGCTCTCGGGTCCTATTCCAGCAGAGTTGGGCCTGCTTAAGGCGTTGCGAATGCTTGATCTAGGTGAAAATATTCTCTCCAATTCTATTCCAGCAGAACTGTGCCAGCTGCAGAATCTACAGTCCCTTGTTCTTGACCATAATGATTTCTCTGGAAAGATACCACGAGAGTTGGGTAATTTGACACAACTTACTCACCTATCCATATCTCGTGATAATATGTTGGGTTATATTCCTTGTGAGATATTCTCTCTTCCCCTCCGAATTCTTTCTCTTTCATGGTTTTATGGAAATAACCTTTCTATCAACATACTTAAAGTCATTGCCAATTTGACCACATTGACTTACTTAGACCTTTCTCGAAATTGTCTTAGGGATGACATATTAGAACCATTTCCAAGTTGACCACATTGACTTACTTAGAACTTTCCTTTAACATGCTCACTAATAATATATATGTAGCTATTTCCAATTTGACTCAATTGACCACTCTTGATCTTTATGGAATTTCAATTTCATGGTAGTATCCCTGTAACCCTTTCCAATTTGACTCCATTGACCTTCTTAAGTCTTTGATTCAACAATATCACTGGTAGCATCCCTGTAGCCCTGGCAATTTGACTCACTTGACCTCCCTAGACCTTTCTGATAACAAGCTCATTAGTAACATCCCTATATCCCTTGCGAAATTGACTCACTTGACCTCCCTATATCTTTCTGGAAACAAGCTCACTGGTAACATCCCTGTAGCCCTTGGCAATTTGACTCAGTTGACCTCTCTATATCTTTTTGGAAACAAACTCACTGGTAACATCCCTATAGCCCTTCGAAATTTGACTCAATTGACCAACCTAGATCTTTCTGAAAACAAGCTGAGTGGTACCATTCCTATATCCCTTGCCAAATTGACTCAATTGACCCACCTATATCTTTCTGAAAACAAGCTCACTGGTAGCATCCCTGAAGCTATTACCAATTTAAGGAACCTTTATGACCTTGATATTTCAAACAACAATCTTACAGGGGCAATTCCGAGAGCCATAGGAAAGCTTCATTCATTACAATACTTATATTTGGATTCAAACAAGTTAAATGGGTTCATCCCATATACCATAGGTCACTTAAATGCTCTCAAGTACCTTTCTTTATATAACAACAGTTTTTCAGGGAGTATTCCAAATAGTATTAATGATTTGAATTCACTTGCATTATTAGATCTATCAGAGAAAACAACTTGAGGGGTCAATTCCTAACGGCTTTGGAAATTGCACTAATATGCAAGTCTTCTCTGCTCATTCTAACAACTTATTTGGGGTACTTCCTGTTATCACTGTAAAACTTCCTTAAAAAATTTGGACAACTTACATGGTTTCTCAATTCTTGTATCAGTCAAGGTCAAGTCATGGTGAAGTCATTTTTATGTTTTAGAGTCTAAGTCATAGGGTTAGAGTCTCATGTCCATCTTCAAATAAAGTTTGATAGCCTCATTCCATGTCCTAGAAGCCTCACCATGTGTTTAGAAGACATATCTCACATAATTTCGGAGAAAATTTTGAAACTAGCTATGAATCCACGTTTTCGTAGCGCAGACAGTGTAAAAATCATGTTTTGCGCTACGAAATCAGTGTTTTCATAGCGCTACAAAACCCCTGTAGCAGCCTGTTTCAGTAGAAAAAATTGTTTTACTAGTTAACTTCCAGAAGCTTTTCTGAGCAGTTGAAAACTCATCTCTAAAAATTGAAAGAGGTTTTTATTTCTAGGATACTAAAGTACAAAAACCTCTTCCACTTTCTTCAAATCCATTATGATATGGGAGAAATGAAGGACCAAAGTTGCGCTACGAAACTGCTGTAGGTGCCGTTTTTCATCTCCTGTTTTACACCTATTTTTCAAAGACTCATTCTGGGCGGTAGAAACAATGTTTCAAAAAAACGAGAGGTTTTTGTTAAGTACAGATTTATTCACAAAAACCTCCTTCCGTTTTTCCAAATAAATTTTTTACGAGAAGTTATGACCTCTGTCCCAAGACCTATTTTTCAGCCAGAACAGAGCAAGGGACAGTTTCCTGTTTGACACGTGTTTTCAAGGACAGTTTCTGGACAGCTGGAGAAATGTTTTAAAAACCCGGGAGAGGTTTTTTCTTTGGAAAACATGGGCTACAAAAACCTCCTTCAGTTTCATAAAATGTGTGTCATGTATGAAGAGATAAAGACTCTGCAAATTTCAAGGATCTAAACCTAAAAACAGGGAAACATGTTCCCTAATTTCTAGGGTTTGTCATCAGCAGTTGGGTGACCACGTGGGAGGCTTCATCAAATTCGACTCCTTGAGGTTGCAAGTTGTCAAATAATGCTTTAAATGCTTAGATAAGGTTGTTGAATCATGATAAGGAGTTACACTCCTAGTTGTATTAGGTCTCTAGGACTACTAGTTAGGTGTCAAATGCATTTAAAGTCTTGTTTTATGGTTAGAATAGGTGTCACTGATGGTAAATTCGAATTCCCCTCATGATGGAGGAAGGAATCCAAGCATGTAAAGAGCTCTATATATAGAAGAACATCTGATGTACAAAGGGTTGGAAATTTTTATGGAAAAACTTGTATTTGGCATATGTATGACTCATTTTCAATAATACATGCTTGAATTTGCTTCTCAGGATTCATGAAGGGTTTTTCATGTTCAGAATATGTGATGTTGTCCTTTTTCTTAATTCTTACAGTGTTATGGATGTATAATCACTCAGAATTCACTGAATGTGCTCTGACTTCCTGTATACATGCATAAACTGTGTGTCCCATATGAGTTTATGTTCTGAATATTTAAACGTTGAATGCCCTGACTTCCATGTAAGGTTGAGTTCATTGTTATATTGAGGTGTTGTTGAATCCATAAGCCCAATGGATTTTACTGATCATGTTCAACCATTCATATTTTTCATACTTGTTTCATAGAGTTAGCCATCTAATCTTTATCAAAATCATTAATCTTTGAGAGAGCCCTCTCAGGTTGAGGAGGCTAAGCCTCAGCCAAAAGTTGGTTTGAAATAGTTACATTGAGATAGTCTGATCAGCAGCCTATCAGGGTCCTATTTTGGTGATAACACTTCCCACATCTTTGGCCAATTGTACCCAGCTTCAATTGCTGGATTTAAGCAAAAATGGATTGATAGGGGAACTCCCTCTATACTTGACAAATCTTCATGACTTGAGAGTTTTGAGCCTTGGCTATAATAGTCTACATGGTTGTATTCCTCAGCACATCACAAATCTCACATATTTGCAAGTGTTGGATTTGTCCAACAACAAATTCAATGGAAGAATACCAGTTCATCTTGAGAGACTCTCCAAATTTACAAATGTGTCAATTGAGGATGATTTCGATGAAGAAATAGAAATTGATATGAAATGGTTTCAGTATGTTTTCATATCTCTCGCCTACAAATACTATATTTGATTTGTCTTGCAATAATCTTACAGGAGAAATCCCTGCAAGCATTGGTAGTATGAACCACTTGCGGTTGTTGAATTTATCTTGGAATCATTTGGAAGGGAAAATACCTGCAACTCTTAGTCAAATATCTACTTTGGAGCAATTGGATTTGGCACATAATAATTTGGGTGGACCAATCCCTCAAGATCTCTCTGAGTTACATGAGTTGGCTGTTCTAGATGTTTCTTCAAACAAGCTTTGTGGGAAAATCCCAACAGGGACACAATTTTCTACTTTCAATGTAACTTCCTTTCAAAATAATATGTGCTTATGGGGTTGTCCTTTAGATTCATGTAATGAAGATGAAAGACATGAAAGAAAGGGTGATAATGCTATTAACAATAGTAGTGTAACAGTGGGATGGCTAAGTCAACTCAATGAAAATATATCATTGATAGCATTGGTTATAGGAATGGGGATTGGATTTGGGGGAGTGGTTAGTATCTTTGTGTTATGTAAAAGAGCTAATCATTGGGTTATGTCCCCAAACATACCACGCCCCTTTTTTGGGGTATATCGATTCCCTACTTAGAATGGGCTTACTAGCCCAAAGATTTCACTTTATTGTACAAGAAAATAAAGTATATATTGAAGTTCATTATGTATAAATATATATATCATGGTTTAAAATCTATAGTGCAATACGTAGAATATTTTATATCAACATAAATGTAGCATAACTCTCCATTTGCTATTTTTTCATTGTTAAAATGATCAATGTAGTTACTTGTTTTCTTTTAGTTAATGGTATGCATTAATACAATATTATCATTTGAGTCGACAAGAGCATTATACAACCTAGTTAACATGACCCGAACCTATATGTTAACTAATTTATTCTAATATGAACTTCATAATTTTTTTAAAGTGGAGGATGAAGTAATATTGATATATATTTAAATATATATTGAAAAACAAAAAAATATAATGTAGATGATGTGGTTTATAAATAAAATATTGCAATACTCATGTTAATTAGAATATTTCAATGTCAATTATGTATATAATAGTACAACTATATAAATTAAATGACAGGAAAATACCGATAGACATCAATTCATTATGCCAAGAAGGGCCCAATATGAGGGTGATGTGTGATTTTGTCTATATTCAATGAGGAGTTGACACGTATTCTTCTTAAAATAAACAACATAGAATCTAAATAGAAAAGCAATGAATATGCATGTTTAGCAATCATCAAACATCAATAATCTCAACCCTCTATGTCCAATCATGTCGTAAAAATATTTCATGCACTCTTAGTCCTAAATAAAATGTTTGGATGTCCACATGCCATAATATAATTTTGTATCAACTTCAAAAAGAGATAAAGTAATTACAAGTAAAAAACATTGGCGTGTAAGATATTTAAACCTTATATTTTTCAAAAATATTTCAACACATAATTTAAATAAACTATTTGGAAATATATATATATATATATATATATATATATATATATATATATATAAAACAAAAAAACTATTTTAATGTGGAAAATCTAGTCCATAGATAAAATGTTTCAATGAGCATGTTATGCAAAATATTTTAATAACAAATTTATATATACTATATATTGCTTTAAAAATTTGTGTATATATCATATAAATCAATTGCAAAAAATATGTTTTTATGGATAAAACATTCAAAATCATATTAGTATTTTACCTTTTTTCCCATGTATATATATATATATATATATATATATATATATATATATATATATATATATATATATATATATATATATATATATATATATATATATATATATATATATGTGTATATATATTAATTTTCCCTAAAATCCAACACAAAATTTTGCTGCACTCCTTGAATGTTTTTTCGAACCTTTCATTGTTGCACTCTTTGAATGTTTTTGCTAATTCTTTCGCAGGAAGAATTCCACCCAACTTTGGCGAGATGAAAGTGTTGCGAACACTTAATCTGAGCAAAAATTGGCTCTCGGGTCCTATTCCAGCAGAGTTGGGCCTGCTTAAGGCGTTGCGAACGCTTGACCTAAGTGGAAATATGCTCTCCAATTCTATTCCAGCAGAACTGGGCCAGCTGCAGAATCTACAGTCCCTTGTTCTTGACCACAATGATTTCTCTGGAAAGATACCACGAGAGTTGGGTAATTTGACACAACTTACTCACCTATCCATATCTCGTGATAATATGTTGGGTTCTATTCCTTGTGAGATATTCTCTCTTCCCCTCCGAAGTCTTTCTCTTTCATGGTTTTATGGAAATAACCTTTCTATCAACATACTTAAAGTCATTGCCAATTAGACCACATTGACTTACTTAGACCTTTCTCGAAATGGTCTTAGTGATGACATATTTAGAACCATTTCCAAGTTGACCACATTGACTTAGAACTTTCCTTTAACATGCTCACTAATAATATATATGTAGCTATTTCCAATTTGACTCAATTGACCACTCTTGATCTTTATGGAAACAATTTCATTGGTAGTATCCTTGTAACCCTTTCCAATTTGACTCGATTGACCTTCTTAAGTCTTCACTTCAACAATATCATTGGTAGCATCCCTGTAGCCCTTGGCAATTTAACTCACTTGACCTCCCTAGACCTTTCTGATAACAAGCTCATTAGTAACATCCCTATATCCCTTGCTAAATTGACTCACTTGACCCCCCTATATCTTTCTGGAAACAAGCTCACTGGTAACATCCTTGTAGCCCTTGGCAATTTGACTCAGTTGACCTCCCTATATCTTTCTGGAAACAAACTCACTCGTAACATCCCTATAGCCCTTCGCAATTTGACTCAATTGACCAGCTTAGGTCTTTCTGAAAACAAGCTCACTAGTAACATCCCTGTAGCCGTTGGCAATTTGACTCAATTGATCGACCTAGATCTTTCTGAAAACAAGCTCACTGGTAGCATCCCTGAAGCTATTACCAATTTAAGGAACCTTTATGACCTTGATCTTTCAAACAAAAATCTTACAGGGGAAATTCCGAGAGCCATAGGAAAGCTTCATTCATTACAATACTTATATTTGGATTCAAACAAGTTAAATGGGTTCATCCCATATATCATAGGTCACTCAAAGGCTCTGAAGTACCTTTCTTTATATAACAACAAATTTTCGGGGAGTATTACAAATAGTATCAATGATTTGAATTCACTTGCATTATTAGATCTATTAGAAAACAACTTGAAGGGGTCAATTCCTAATGGCTTTGGAAATTGCACTAATATGCAAGTCTTCTCTGCTCATTCTAACAAATTATTTGGGGTACTTCCCACATCTTTGGCTAATTGTACCCATCTTCAACAACTAGATTTAAGGAGAAATGGATTAACAGGGGAACTCCCTCTGTACTTGACATTTTTTCATGACTTGAAAGTTTTAAGCCTTGGTTATAATAATCTGCATGGTTGTATTCCTCAACTCATCACAAATCTCAACAAATTGCATGTGTTGGATTTGTCCAACAACAGATTCAGTGGAAGCATACCAGATCATCTTGACAGACTCTCCAAATTTTCAAATGTGTCAATTGAGGATGGTTCAAATGAAGAAATAGAAATTGATATGAAAGGGATTGAGTATGAGTGGTCATATCTCTTGCCTACAAATACTATATTTGATTTGTCTTGTAATAATCTTACAGGAGAAATCCCTGCAAGCATTGGTAGTATGAACCACTTGCGGTTGTTGAATTTATCTTGGAATCATTTGGAAGGCAGCATGCCCGCAACTCTTAGTAAGATATCTACTTTGGAGCAATTGGATTTGGCACATAATAATTTGGGTGGACCAATCCCTCAAGATCTCTCTGAGTTACATGAGTTGGCTGTTCTAGATGTTTCATCAAACAATCTTTGTGGGAAAATCCCAACAGGGACACAATTTTCTACATTCAGTGTAACATCATTTCAAAATAATAAGTGTTTATGGGGTTGTCCTTTAGATTCATGTAGTGAAGATGGAAGACATGAAAGAAAGTTGATAATGCTATTAACAATAGTAGTGTAACAGTGGGATGGCTAAGTCAACTCAGTGAAAATATATCATTGATAGCATTGGTTATAGGAATAGGGATTGGATTTGGGGAGTGGTTAGTATCTTTGTGTTATGTAAAAAAGCTAATCAGTGGGTTATGTCCCCAAACATACCACACCCGTTTTTTGGGTATATCGATCCCCTACTTAGATGCGCTTACTAGCCCAAAGATTTCACTTTATTGTACAAGAAAATAAAGATTTCACTTTAGGATAGTTGTGTTATGAAGCATTATGTAAACCATTATATTCAAGTTTCAAATCCCCATGTGAGTCAAATTACATGATAATTATATTTATAAATATATTTAACATATCTATAAACATGTTTAACATCTATATATCATGGTTTTAATCTATGATGCAATACATAATTTTATATAAACATAAAAGTAAAACATAAATGTAACACAACTCTACATTATTGGTATGCACTAATATATTATTATCATTTAGGTCTAAAGGCATTCTACCACCCAACATGACTCAATGCATAATATTTTTCTTGCTCAACTTAGAATTGACATGTGTCGTCTTAAAAATGAAAATAAATTAATCACTAAATAAAAATAAAATATTGTGGGATAGAATCAAAACTTATAATAAAACATCAATAATTTTCCACTCACTCTTTACAATAAATAAAATATTTTTATATCCATGTGTAAAGTAACATAATTTTATGTAAATGTTAAATAACTAAAATAATTAAAAATAGTTTAAAAAAATATTATATTTTAGTTTTCAGTGTAAGGAAAATGTATAATTTTTATACTTTAATTAGTTTATTTTATATCAACTTCATAAAATTTTCAATATGGAGGACAAAGTAATATTGACATATATTTTGAGATATATTGTAAAAAAAAACATTTTAATGTGGATGATGTGGTTTATATATAAGATATTTCAGTGTTGATGTTAAGTAAAATATTTCAATCCCAATTACATGGTTTGAAAAATTATATATATTATATAAAGAAATTGAAAAAATAATTATCGTGAAAATATATGAAGTAGTCTCACTCTATTACATTTTGGCTTTTGTTTATGTATATTTTTCGTCAATTCTTTATGGAATACAATAAAGATTTATTGGAATTACAAATTTAAGTTGTGTAATCTAAACAATAAATGAAGATTTTCAATCCATTAAATTCCTTTATGCATTTAAAAATTTAATTTAAACAATGAAAAATTACACATGGAGCATCTATTGGTTCTCTCTCTCTCTCTCTCTCTCTCTCTCTCTCTCTCTCTCTCTCTATATATATATATATATATATATATATATATATATATATATATAAAGATAGAGACATGTATTTATATTTCAATGAATCTAAGAGATTTGATGTCTAAAGCTTATATATAGATGGTTAGATGGATCTATATTGGTTTTAATACTATATTGCAATGTGATTTCTTTTATATACTTTTTTCATTGTGTCAAAAGCTTGCTAATAGACAGTTAAGATGGATCTATATTGGTTTTAATACTATATTGCAATGTGAATTCTTTTTACAATACTTATTTCATTGTGTCAATGAAATCGTACTCACATTCTGATGAAGTAGTAATTATGCCCATAAACATGTTTATTTTGGAATGCGACATCCAGAATTTTAATTTAATTATGTATAATTATTAGGTGGATGGTAGAGATTAAAATCCATAGAATATTCTAGGATATTTTTTATAGTCTTCACAAATCAAAAGATGATAATTATTTAAGTAGTTATGTCATTTTAATTAAAGTCATTAATTAGAAAGAATTTCATATGAACAAGTGCCATATAAAATTAGTTATGGTATTTTGAGTGTGTGGTATTGATAAGTCATGATATTGTAACAAATCCTCACATATTAAGAATATTGTTACATGCTTTTTTAAAATATATATATATTTTCAATTTATATACTGACTATTATTATTATTATTATTATTTTAAATAAACTTATAATTTGGTTATTTCTTAGGAATTATGATTGAATGATAAATAAACAAAGAAAGTGTTATATATATATATATATATATATATATATATAATATATATATATATATATATATCTACATATAATATCTACATACATACATATTTATTTTTATATATATATATATATATTATATATACTACATACATATATATATATATAATATATATATATATATATATATATATATATATATATATATTAGTTTTGCACTATTTGATCCCTCTGAATGCTTGATAGATTCAAGGTTAAGATGGATCTACCTTGCTGTGTGATTCATTTTATGTTAAATTAACATCCAAAATTTAAAATAAAAATATACTAATAAAACATGTTTTAGTGCAGGCCATAGATAAAATATTTCAATGTCCATATTAAATAACATGATATGATATAGAGAAAATAAGGTGATTTAAATTGAAATTTTTCTTAAAAAATGTGTAATTTATCTTAGTTGTAACATAATGTTGATATATAACATTAAAAAATATTAATAACAAAAAAAAATAATGTGAATTATAAATCAAATATTTGAATATGCATGTTTGGAATTGTTTTTTAACATCATATACAAGAGTGAGATATCTTATTCAATTAATAAGTTCTTTTTCATTCAACCTTTGATGGAGAATTGTAATTCCTTCAATGTGCAAAAATTGAAGATATATTTGCACCTTTATACATTTGATCACTCTATAGATCAAGGGTTAACATGGATTTATGCTACTTAGTTACATATATGTCATGTGTGTAACTTCATTCTAGCCATGAAAAAAGATACACATAGCCTTACCTCAATGATCACACTATCAAAATGTTTTAACTACAAATTTTCTTTTCATTTGATTTAAATAATGTAGACATATACTCTCTCTATAAATAAATAGACAATTACATGATTTTTTTGTTATTAATGTTCTTTTTAAATGTTGCATATCAATCTATTTAAAAAGACGTATGAATAAAAGGAATTAAAATTTCATTCATCTTGAACAACACCCTATAACCATCATTTATTTTCTAGGATTTGGAATGCATTCCTTGTTGATGGGTGCTTTTGATATTCTTTCTCCTACTGCTCATATTAATGCCATTTCATCCTCTAGGATCACTCCTCGAAAAGGTTCATTTAGAACTCATTATTTTTCTGATCCTTGGCCCCTGCCCCCCTCTACTACCACACTAGTAGAGGGGAAAGTAGGTGGAATGGCATATCCTATATCTGCAATAGAATTCATGTACCAATCTATTATGAATTCTGCATATTATGACCCTGTTGTACCTGTTTCCTGTAGGCAGTCCTTGGTTGCAAAAACTACGCCAGGAAACCAACTCAACCAACCTTTAGGTTCAAGTTGGCCCTTGAACCAGAGGGGGATCCCTCAATGGTTACGAGGCTTTGTTTAACATTGTTCACTTGTCACTAAACAATAGCCTTTGAAGCACAATGGCCATATTTATGGTTTTAATTGGGGGTGGTTGGCAATCAATGACAATCCCTATCCATGATTAAAGGCCTCTCTCACAGGGTCCCTTCAGAATGTGTCAGCTTCTAACCTAACAGAATAACTTAGCCTTTCAAGGATTATGATAGAAGAATATAAGGAGATTCCTAATAATTGAGGAGTCAGATAGACTACTTAACAACTAGGGAAATTTGGATGTGTGTAGAAGATTTCTACAGCCCAACAAAACATATTCAGGGAAGATAGAAGTACAAACAATAAAATTAGTTCAAAGAGGGGCTAACTTAGACAGATAGTCCAATATACTAATCTCTTTAAACGATTATTAATTTGAAGGGGATTTCAGGAAGATTGAAACTCAATCTATCCTTACCCAGATCTTCTATAATGCTTGGAACATGTGCAGAAATAAGATATGAAACACTAGAAAGACATACTAGAAAACACAAAATTCTATCATAAACTGGAGCCGGAAGGCTTTCATTAGAAATCCTATAATAGAAGCTATTACAAAGTGAAGAGCCTTGGCATCAAAAGCCCACACATATTACTTCAATTGATGAAGTATTTATACAATTTCCTCACAAAATATCTTGATAAAAATATCAAGAGCTATTACAAATATTTGAAAACTGTATTACAAAAATAGAACACAAATAAAGGTAACTAAAACTATTTGAAGAGTTCTAGTACTATCCTTGAGGATTTTTGTTGATAAAGAAGAGAAATTCGAATTTTATTGCAACTCATATTTGATGAGGTGGCCTCCAAGTCACTAACTATCTTTGAGCTTTTTCCTCCCGAAATTCTGAAAATAGGGTCCTGTAATACATTGTGTGTCTCCCAAACCGTACTATATGTTAGAAAAATGAGTGGGGTTTTTGTAAATGATTATGTTAGCAACAAAAACCTCTTTCATTTTTTGAAAATTTGTTTCCCCTTGCTCGAAAACCGCATTTGAAAACAATGGCTAAAAACAAGAAAATTTGGGAAAACATCCCTGAAAAGATTCATATAAATATCCAATACCATAACCTCTGTTACAAAACTAAGAGAGGTTTTCGTAGATTAGGATCTGAGGAACAAAGAAATCCTCTAGTTTCCTAATATTTATCGTTTTCTGGCCACAATATTCTCTGCAAAAAGGTGACTAAAACATGAAATTTCTAGAAAACATGCCTTCAAAGATGTAATTGCATCTCCAAAACCATAACAACTATTAGAAAAATGAGAGTGGTTTTTGTACATGAGGATGTTGGAAACAAAAACATCTTTTTGTTTTTGAAAATTCGTTCTGATATGTTTGTAAACCACGTTCAAATTTAAAATATTACTTCATTTAATCATGTTTAAATGCATGATTAATTAAATCAATGAGCTAATGAAACTTAAATTTACATTTTGAGGGCGCATTTACTCTTGCAGACCTATTTATTATTTCTAAACTACTTAAACATATTATATCAGAAAATTTAAATTATCAAAACTAATCATGTTACAACAGACCCCATTCCTCCCCCATTAGAGGATTTGGATGGTGATGTGGCTCTGGTTTGGAATGTTGACTCTACTTCGGCTATGGATTGCCTTGACATTGTCTTACCATCTGAGGAGGAAATCTTAGAAGAAATGACTGGTGCAGAAATACCGTGGGATGATTTTCATCATCGTTCATATTTTCTCCCTAATTTTCATGAAGTTGAATCAAATATTTCTGGTCCTTCTTCAACTGGAAGTGTTCATAAAATTCTAAATACGTTGGCCCATCACATACTTTTGCCAAAGGTAATATGTCTAATATTTCAGAAACCATTCTAGTGAAAATTTCGAGGAATCCCAATATCATCGAGAATATCTTCATCAGAGATGCATGTTACCCTAAAGAAATTAAGATTTATACTGACCTCTTTAAGGAATTTCAATATGTGTTTGCTTGGTCTTATGAATGAATGTCTAGAATTGATCCATCGATGGTTGAACATGAGATCAAGACATACGAAAAGGCTAAGCCTGTAAGGAAAAAGCTTCGACTAGTAAATCTTAGTAAAGAAACAACCGTTAAAGCTGAGGTTGAAAATATGCTTAAGGCAGGTTTCATATACCCTGTTCCTCTAACTAAATGGGTCTCGAATCCAGTCCCTATTGATAAAAAGAAAGGAACGATCCAGGTATGCATCAACTTTAGGGATTTGAATAAGGCTTGTCCTAAAGATAATTTCCCCACTCCATTTATTGATTAGATCATTGATGAGTATGCTGGAAATGAGGTGTTTTCCTTCATGGACAATTTTTCAGGATATAATCAAAATAGATCCATCTTAACTCCGGATATATCAAGCGCTGAGAGGGATCAAATATCTCAAGGTGTAAACCTCTTTTTTGAATGGTTGGTGTCAGTAATGTGCGGCCAAAGAAAATCTAACGAACATATGATTGATTTTATCAATAATATGTAAAATCATTTAATATTAAATATAATCATTTTAAATATGCTAAATATGTCTCAGATTAATCTGGTCATTTTAATTTTAAATTTTCTTAGTTACCTCAGTTTGTTGAGATGATAAATATTGTGAATAACTTTAATGATGAAAAATGATGAAATTAAAATTTTGAATGTAAAGTGACAATGTAATAGTGTTGAATGATAGAAAATGTGAATAATAAGAATATAGTAAATTACAAATAGGTGATTAATCTCAAACTATTTTCTTCTACTATTTTTATTGTCACCCTTGTTACTTTTGTCGTCTTTTCATATCGATTATATGAAAAGGATAGGTTAAATCATAAACCATTTAAATATTTAGCTCGAGATATTATAGTAAACATCATAACTTGTCCCTCTTTCTCTCGAATATTAATAGGTTGAATTACTATAACACAAAAATCAATGTACATTGTCAATAATATTTTATTCTTACACTGAAATTAATGCACAATATTAATCCAATCAGTTTAAAGTTAATGTACCATCATACATCCAATTACATCAAATCAGAAATCAACATCTACACTGACATCAATGCATCTAATGCAATAAATCAAATAAGACTAGAAAACAACATTTACATTGAAATCAATGCATCTAACGCAAGCAGTCAAATATGATTAGAAATAAACATTTACACTCAAATCAATGTATCTACTGAAAGTAAGCAAATAGGTTTATAAACCGACATCTAACTAAAATCAATGCATCTAGTTCAAGTAAGCAGATAGGATTATAAACCAACATCTACACTGCAATCAATGCATCTAGTGCAATCAATCAAATAAGATTAGAAATCACCATCTACACTGAAATCAATGCATTTAGTGCAAACAATAAAATAGGATTAGAAATCATCTATATTGAAATCAATGCATCTAGTGTAAGCAACCAAATATTATTAGAAACCAACACCTACATTGAAATCAATGCATCTAGTGCAAGCAGTCAAATAGGATTAGAAACCACCATCTACACTGAAATCAGTGCATCTAGTGCAATAAATATTCTTCCCTCTCTCCCCCTCCATATATATATATATATATATATATATATATATATATATATATATATATATATATATATATATATATATATATATATTATATATATATATCTCCCTCCATCTCTCCATCTTTGTCTCTCTATCTCAACCCCCCAAACATACATGTTCTCTCACTCCATATATATCAATCTCTCTGTCCCTCACTCTCTCTCTCCATCTCTCTCTTCTTCCCTCTCTTCACTTTCCATCTATATATCTATCTCCCTTTGTCTCTCTATATCACCCCCAAAGCATACACTCTCTTTCTCCAATCTATCTATATATCTCTCCCTACTCCTCTCCCTCCCTATCGCTCTCTTCCCCTTCTCTCCCTCTCCCCCGCTTCTATCTCTCTTCTCTCTTGTTATCCTCGCTCCCTCTCTCTCCATATCTCTTATCAATCCCTCTCTCTCTCTCTCAGCCTTTCTCTCTGTATTTATTTATTCTTACCACCCTCGCTCCCCCCTACAACTTCATCTCTCTTTCCCTCCCTCTCTCCACTCTCTCACATCCTCTCTCTCTCTCTCTCTTCACCCTCCAATTATGTTACTATATCCTTCCCTCTCTCCTCTCTCCTTCTCTCCCCCATTCTCTCCATCTCTCCTTCTTTGTCTCTTTATCTCACCCCCAAACATACACACTCTCTCTCCACTTCTCACTCTCTATCATTTCTTCTTCCCTCCCTCTCTTCCTCTCTCTCAAGTCAACTCTCTCGTACTTCCTCTCTCTCTCTCTTTCTCTCCTACCTCCCTCTATCTCCCCCCATCTCTCTCTCTCTCTCTCTCTCTCTCTCTCTCTCTCTCTCTCTCTCTCTCTCTCTCTCTCTCTCTCTCTCTCTCTATATATATATATATATATATATATATATATATATATATATATATATATATATATATCTCCAATTATGTTACTATATCCTTCCCTCTCTCCCTCTCTACCCCGTTCTCTCTATCTCTCTTTCTTTGTCTCTTTCTCTCACCCTTAAACATATTGTCTCTCTCTCCATTTCTCCCTTGTCACCCACTCTCTCTCCACTTCTCACTCTCTATGTCTTTCTTCTTCCCTCCCTCTCTCCCCCTCTCTTGAAATTCCTCTCTCTCATCATTCCTCTCCTACCTTCTCTCTCTTCCACCATCTCTCTCTCTCTCTCTCTCTCTCTTTGCCCTCCAATCCTCTCACCATCTCCCTCCCTCTCTCCTTCTCTCTCTCCCCCTCCATCTTTGTGTCTCCCTCTCACTCTCTTACCCTTCTCACATCTCTCACTCATATCCCTCTCTCTATTTTCGTTCCTCCTCTCCCCTATCATTAAGTTTATCTCGACCTTTCCCTTGTCAGTCCCCCTATCTCTCCACCTCTATCACTCTATGTATTTGTTCTTCCCTCTCATATATATCTAGAGTTAATACATATCATGGTATATTAATATATATTATAATATAACAAATTTAATATTGTATTAATGGAAAGTTATTAAATTTAATAATATTAATATTATAATATATTAATATGAATATTATATTTTTAATAATAATAATAATAACCTTTGAATATTAATTCTAGGGCTAATAATACTTTTTTTGTATAGTATTAATAATAATTTGGCCCATGGTATTGAGAATTATTTGTCCCATGGTATTTGGCCCATAGGCTTCACCTAAATAAAACATATTTTTTGAGTTTCATAAATATAAAGAGGTTTATGGAATAAATATAAAAGGAGGTTTTATTTATTTATCGTACCTCTAGTTTATTTATATTTTTATTTATTTACCATACCTTTGGAGTAAATATAAAAAAAGTTTTATTTATTTACCATACCTCTAGTTTATTTATATTTTTATTTATTTACCATACATTTATTTTGAGTGTTCGTAAACCTCTTTATATTTTAAATTTATATTGTGTTTATACATACTAATAATTAGATTGATTTTTAAATAGGTCGACATTAGATTAAAAATGTTAAATGTTAAACATTACGTTTACATTTACATTTACATTTATGTTTACGTTTACATTTACTTTTACATTTAAATTTACGTTTTTATGTGAGATATACCCCCATACTGGGTTGTAGAGTGCCAGGCGCAATAACTATCTGTCCTGAAGATCAACATAAGACAACATTTATTTTCCTCGGGGTATGTTTGCGTACAAAAAGATGCCTTTTGGCCTAAAAAATGTTGGAGCTACTTTTCAGTGGGCCATGTCTTATGCTTTCCATGACATCAAGCACATAATAGAAGCATATTTGGATGACCTAGCTGCTCATTCTCGAAAGAGAATTGATCATCCAAAACACCTTTGTTTGGTTTTTGAAAGATGTTGTCACTATAAGATCAGGTTGAACCCTAATAAATGTGTTTTCACTGTCACATCCGATCGGTTATTGGGATTCATTATGTCCAATGAAGGGATTCATGTTGATCCCTTTAAGGTTGATGCAATAATTTAGTTGCCTCCCATATCGACGGTTCGTTAACTTCAACGTCTCCAAGGAAAAACCCATTTCTTTAGGTGATTTATTGTAAATTATGTCGAGATTAAGAAAGGATTTATGTGATTACTAAATAAAGGAGTTCCATTTGTTTGGGATGATTTCGCTTAGCTCTCCTTTGATGCTTTGAAAAAGGCATTAACCTTTGCTCCTCTTTTGAGTCCACCCGATTGTAGTAGGGGTTTTCTCTTGCTGTGACAGAATCAACCATTGGTATGGTTCTGGTTCAGAAAGATGATGCTCTTAGGGAGCATGTAATTTATTATCTGAGTTGAGGCTTAGTCGGTCTTGAGCTTAGGTATTCTCATATAAAGAAATTGGCTTTCGTAGTAGTTCATGCTGTCCAACATCTCCGTCAATATATCTTGCTTAGAATTACTTTTTTTTTTTCTGCTCACGTCAACCCATTTCAGTTTGTCCTCACTAGGCAAGTGATTAGAGGAAATTAGATTAAATGGATTTTCATATTACAGGAATTCGATCTCGAATTTATGTCAGCCAAGTTTAAAAAATATTTAGTATTCGCGGAATTGATTTTAGAGTTGCCTTGTGAAGAAGGTATTGTTTATGAAGAGTCATTTCCTGATGAACATATATTCCTAATATCTTCATATGATCCTTGATATGGGGACATCATAGTATATCTCTAGACTTCGAATTTCCCTCAGAAATTTTCGAAAGATGAATGTAGAAAGTTGCATCACCTAGTTAAATATTATTATTATCGGTGACACTTTGTATCGTCGCGGGATTGACTCAATCATTAGGAATTGTTTAACCTAAGAGGAAGTTGAGTCTATTCTTATGACAGCCACAATGGAGCTTGTGGAGGTCATCTATATAGGCTTGCTACAATCCAAAAGATATTTCATCCAGGCTATTGTTGGCCATCGATTTTTAAAGATTGCATGGAAGCAGTCAAGAAGTTCCATCCTTGTCAGATATATACTCGAAAAATACACACTCATCTGGCTCTTATTTTCCTCGTCATCACTATTGGTCCTTTCACAAAGTGGGGTATTTATTTTACGACTTGTAACCCAAATTCAGCTAAGGGTCACAAGTACATTATCGTAGCATTAGACTACTTTACGTAGTGTTTCGAAGCTATGCCTACTTTCAATAATGATGGTGATACAACAACTCTTTTCATATTCAACCTAATCATTTCACGTTTCAATATTCTAAGGGAGATTGTCACTGATCATGGAATCCATTTTCAGAATAAGATGATGTTTGAGTCAGCCTTAAAACTGGGAGTTCGACAGGAGAATTCATCTCTGTACTATCCTAAAGCTAATGGGCAAGTTGAAGCCACGAAAAATTCCTTCAAAACTATCCTACAAAGGAGAATCAATAAATTTAAATCCAACTGGAACATCGTGCTAGATCTTGCACTTTGCCATAGGTTTTACTCCTTTTCAACCAGTTTATGGTTTGGAATCGATATTCCTTGTAGAATGTGAGATCCCATCTCTTAAATTAGTGGTTGAACTTCTTCCATACACATATAATCTTGAAGAACACCTTATTCATTTGGAACATCTCGATGAGAAACATCGAGATGCAGCTACAATGAATGAAGCTCATAAAAAGAGGGTAAAGGCCCAATATGACAAGACTATGCATCCTAGGGTTTTCTTTCAAGATGACCTTGTCCTGGTCTATGACCAAGATAAGCACACCTTGGGGGTAGGCAAATTCAAACACATGTGGTACGGTCCTTTTATCATCAAAAAGTTCTTGAAGTAAGGTGCATATAAGTTGGTTGAATTTGATGGAAACATGTTGTCAGAGCCCAAAAATGGGCTCTATGTTAAGAAGTATTATGCCTAGGCTGTTGCTTATAATTTTCTTTGTTTTGTAAATATTTTACATATTTGTTTTTTTCTACCTATGGGTCTCATGGTGATGTTGGTATTTATTTATTTTATTTTGTAGGTTTTGATGGGTGATCTGGTGTATCTAGGATTCACCGATGGTGCTAGTAGACATACTTGGAACTTAGCTTCCACTGATTGGGTAATATATTATCCAACTGGTCAGTTGTTGGTCTCAAGAGGCATATGTATGGGTCCTGCATCCATCAATATGGCTGAATACAATGTTGTCAGTAATTTACTATCTCAAGCAATACCTATTGGTATTAAATCATCAGTGGTTTATTTGGATTCACAGGTAGTGGTGTCTCAATTAAATAACATATATCATGTGAAATATCCTTTATTACATTGCCAATTTCAGAGAGTGAGATTATTACAGAGATAATTTAATTTTATTACTTTTATTCATATTCCATGATCTGAAAATTCATTTGTTGATTCTATAGCTAATCAAGCATTATATTGTCACATTAATCATTCATATCATTAAAATAAAAAAATATCATAAAAGCATCTATATATATGATCAAATCATCGTGAAAACATCCCTATATAGATAAGAATAATATGTCCAAAATATTACAAAACATGGAAAAATGTCCTACAATATTAGGGCTTAAGCCCGATCTTGTCCATAAAAGGATCACTAATTTAATATAAGTTTGTGAGCGTTGCCCTAGATGAACATCATGGAAGAAGAAGATGGAATTTGCCACCCGTCAGGAGAGCTACACCCACTCTTAGGGTACTCCTTCCAATCGCCTCTGAATGGCCTCAAGTAGATCCTTTATGGCTACCATTGGAACCTGGCTAGTCAAACTCTCCAAGTTCCTCTGAACTGTATGGACTCTCTCGGTCTCTGATGTTGCTCTCTCATGTCTCTGCTGATGTACCTCTCATGTCTCTCTGCAACACCTACACTACATCAACAATCTCATTTCTTTCAACATAATAATAATATAATCATCTTATAATTGTTTCAGAGAAAAAATAATTCTAACTTCTTAAGATCATATTTAAAATCCAAAAAAAATCAAATAACATAAAAATTTTAATTTTTTTTACCCATGTTGGCCCATGTAGCGCCCTCAAGAAGTTCCAGATCTAGGTCTTCTTAATATCTATGCTAGCATAGGGGTAGTCATCTACTACTATGACTTGTTCCTCCTACTAGAGGAACAAATTGTCATTAATGCTGCTCGAGTGACTTTGCCTCTGCCAAGTCGCTTGATCAAGTCTACCCATCTAGCCATCCTCGGATCCTTGGGACTACTAATGGTTGTAGACACTCTGGGTCAAAGTGTTGGTACTCTCTCAAAGAAAAAGGAACAAAGTATGCTTCCATAGCCAAAATTCTTTGTTTTCCCTCGTCTCACTGAAGAAAATTTCTTCTTCATGTAAGCCAAGATCCCTGTTCACCAATCAAAGAATTTCGGATGAAGGAACAATACTTCCAAGAACATGGCAGGTCGAGAGGCCTGATGTAATGATGTCGAACCTGCTACCCTAACAATGGTAAAGAGGATAATTTTATTTGGCAGAGTCATTATATTTTTTATCAGAATCTATGATCGAACCTTGTTTGTCCCTAGTGTGCAGTAGAGATCTATGTAATTTGAGAAATTCAGGCTTCCCCAGGCCCTCTCTTTTAGATCAACTGGTTCCCCTCTTCGGGAAAGTTCTGTGATGAAGCAAATATCTTCCACATTAATTTGTAAGGGAAGTTGATCAGTCATAAAGACCTCTTTCTCTAGATCCCAGTAATTAACAAGCGTTTCTAACAATCGATTTTGGGTTTCATATTTGGCACCATGAAAACTTGAGAAATACACATCCTCTCAATGTATTTAATGCCATTGGATCATTTAAAACCTCATTGTCAACATCATTGTGCTCCCTCTCTTTCTAAACAATTGACATCCTACAAATTTAAGATAATTAATCCATTATAAATTAGAATTTTCAAACTTCTTTGTGCATATGCGACTTTATTAAATGATAGTCGTGTATGCATGCAACTTTTCCTTTGGAAACCCATGTATAGGGCTTTCTATATGCGGTTTCCAAAGAGATGACTTGCGTACACGTAGAGGAAAATTTTAAAAACAAAATGCCTATGGTAAAAATCAGTTGAATTCATTCAAAATGCAATAAAATGGATGACGTTATGGATTTGGAATTACCTGGAAGCCTTTAGTTGACAAATCGGCTGAGGAAATTGTGAGATGAGGTTGTCCAAGTTTTCTCCCAAGCTCTCAAGCTCTTAACACTTGCAAGTTAAAATTAATTTTTGGTGAGTTGAAATGTATTTTTATATTAAAACTTTAAAACTCACTTTTATAAAGTTCGTAATTTTTAACTTTATTATTTCATCAACTTTTAAATTTTTTTCTTGAAGTGTTAGTGGAGGTTGTTTTCCATGGTAAATAAAGACTTTGGGAAATTTTTCAACACTTCGACTCCACGATCACAGACCTATCGTGGCAGGTATAATTTTCATCACTGGAGTATAGGTTAGGACATATCACTTTTTCGGCTACATTATGCATCTTAAACTCATACTGCGATATTTTTCCACAGGGTCGACCCATGATGTTGCAAGTTTCGAACCACTATCACTCGTTGTCTTATAAAATCATGACATAGTGGTAGATCCATTCCTTACATGGGCTTCCTAGTTAGATCGTCGCTTGCATATGATTCCCATGATGCACGAATTGTTTAGGTTTATGAGTCCTGTTTACTCCCGCCATGACTTTGCGATGAAGCCTCATTCCTCTTCTTCTTCGCTATCATTCTTGGTTTATACCCTAGAGGCTCCCATGTGTTAGTTTGTACTTCTAAATTGCATATTGACTACTTGTACCCTTTTGGCATTCAACCGGCTTCATTTGGACTCATGTATAAGCCACTTTTGACCATCACCTTTCTTCAAGTTCAAACCATGCATTCATTAGCCTATGTGACTTGACACCTTTCATCCGTGGAAAAAAAATTATATATTCAAAAAGAGCAGGAATGGTACACTTACTCCAATATTTAATGGCAACAAGAGTCAGTTATGTCTCCCTTGAACAAAGCACTCAAAATAAATCTTTCCTCCATTGGGATGGGACTTAGTTTGAATTTAGGAGAGACATAACCTTGTTCTTGAGTTAGTCCTCCTCTGGTTGGTTATCTCTTCCAATCATATGGAGAGTTTGTTAATACCTCCTTCGTTTTAAACTTATATAAATTTATTTTATGTTGCCATAGAGTCACATATGAGTCACGCTTTTGTTCAAGGGAAGTCAACTTGTGTCGGCTATTCTATGATGTCTCTTCACTCATTTTCAATTGGCCATACCTTGTCTGTCCTGTTATCTTTAGTATCACATCAATTATTTGGTCCTTTGCTCGTGTTGGTTAAGAATGTCACCATTTAGTTCTTGCTGGTGGATCTGCTCTTATCGACTCCCATAAATTTCTCTGAGAGTAGGCCTAGACCTACACCCTTTCCCTATTTACATAATTTATTGGTGACCTTGTGCTCATCATCGATAAATATCATGGGTCTTTAACTAAGTGGTTTCCCTTGTGTTTTAAGTCATATTACATTATCACACATTGGGATTCGTGTGAAATACCTTAGTTTCCATTTGACCCCATTGGTGGATTCCTCACCTCTATGTCAGATCTCATTATTGGTTGGCTTAGAGGGTTTCCGTCGTGCACTAGCTACATCTTGTGTACATCTTAAATGTACTTCAAAATCGTTACTTCATATTTTTCAGTTTGAGTTCTTCCAACTCATTGGTCTACTAGTTACACTCGTGCTCGTTGATGTGGGATGCCTTAATGCCTTCCTTCAAACACATGAGTACTTTTCTTCATTACCTTAGGGTTTGGAGTCATTAGTGGTAAACTCCTTCACTATCAACAGTGAGAATACATCAATGTCTCTTAATTGATATATTATCTCAAGTGTTTGACTCCAACACATTTATTCAAACTTGTTATATTATACTGAGGTACCTTGACTCTCATCATCATTATCGGTGAGTTGTCTTGCATTTGTTAATGATATACATCAATGATCAGTAATAAAATGATTTCTCATATGGTGAACTTAAACTTATTTATTCCCATAATGTAGAAATGTACTATCTTCGGTCAGTGAAGACCTTCGGTTGTGTCATCTTCTTGGTTCACTTGTCAACTCCTTCAGTTTTCTGCCAGTGTTACTAGCCATCCTTATATGTTATAGTTCATCACAACAAAATTTTGTATGTTGATACCCGAGTTTATGCAGTACGACTATTCCACCTAAGTGCCTTGGTACTATTATGAGGATCAGTCAGTGATATTGAGACATAGCTCCATTATGTTCCATTGTGGCTATGATAAGATGATCCACTATGTATTCGTTAGTCTTCTTGGTAACTATGTATACATGATGGATCTGCTTTGTACTTGCTTAATGCACATGCTTTACTATCTCTAAGCATGGGTATGCCCACATCAAACATGAGTCTTCTTTCTGATTCCTTTTACATATATTCAGTGGATTGGATTCTGGTGATCTCCTCTCAGGTCATCAAATGATCTCTCTTTATACTTAATACATTTCAACCATCATGTACCCCTTCTAACCTCATATATTAGGGGGCATTTGTTATAGCATCATTCAACACTCATGTAGTTTTGATGCTCTGATATGGCCTTGGGTAGCCCTTTCCTATTCAAACTTGATCATTTATTAAAATATAATATTTTCAATTCCATACACGACTCCACCCTTTAAAAAGCATGTACACACGTGAGAACCATAATAGAGAACCCGAGTATATGATTTAAAATATGAAAAAATAAAAATATATCACATTTTTTGGATAGAGACCGAAAGCGCACCTATAGAGCCCATGGCTTAACTGAATCATCTAATTTATGGTGGTATTTATACACCTCATGGCAAGGCCTAATCATAGAAGGAGATAGGATATCGACATTATAGTCCTTTTTGTCCCCAAATAAAGTATGATGTTTTGTGTGCCTCCTTCACTCCCTGACATAGGAAACCCTTGTTTCTTTGTATAGATGCCCATCCTTCATTATATGGCATCCCTTTTCACATGCTTGAGAGGTGATATTTGAGGCTTGGGCTGGACGGATCTAGAGGAAGGTTTCATTTGTGTCGTGGTCATATCATGTTGTATATATCCACTACTATCAATAAAGAATCTTTGTCTTGTTCCTAATATGTTATGATCTCATGTTTTTTATGATTTATGTGTAATATATCATGATTTATATGTTTATGCTTGATGATTTAACATGTTTATTATGCACGCACTTTGAACTACTTGATATGTATATGCTTCTCTGAATTGTGTTGCAAGTCTGATCACTTTGGAGGAAGCAGGGGGTTTGGACCCTATGGGATCGACATCAAACGTATAACCGACGGGTGCTCCTATCAATCCCAACTTTGGTATTTTATATAGGTTTCTTTCTTTAATGTATGCTTCTTTTTCATAGTCTTTCTTTGATCTTTTGAGGTTGTCAATCCTTACCTTAGGGAAGTTTTTCTTGCCAAAACTAACTTTGCATAACTTTTGTACAATTGTAGCCATTCAAAGGTTTCATGGCCACAAGAGTTGAGAACAATAGTTAGTGATACAAATGGGGGTCGACTGAGGCAATATGAAATATGATGAGTGTTTCACTTCTTTTATTTAATGTTCAAGTGGAATTAGTGCAGATATGTAGTCCATTTCTAATGCCAATCGTTCTACAACTTCCCTTGTGTCTAGCTAAACTAAAGAGGTCAGTGATCTGTGTGGATGACTGTCTCCTTCTCCAGAATGTAATTTTTCCACTGTTAGCATGTCTGCATGATGGAATACATCCCTTTATCATGGGGGGGTATTTTTGAATTGTATCATAAAGTGTCTCACTATGAAAGTGTCTCAATCCTTAAAATTTTCACTATGGTCCAACACGAACCTTCGATAAAAATTAGTAAGGCCCAAAAAATTAAGAAGATCTATTAGAGATGTCAATGTTGGGCAATCTTGAATGAATTGGATCTTAGCTAAATCCACGTGCACACTTTTCTCATAAATGATGTAGCCTAGATATTGGACCTAACCCATGCCAAATGTGAATTTCTCCAAGTTGGCACATTGTTTGTGTTGTCACAGAGTTTGAAGGACCTGCCAAATGTATTGTAGGTTCTCTTCCACACTCTTGATGAAGATGAGGATGTGATCTAGATATATAACCAAAAATGAGTTGATGAAGGGTCACAAGATGTCATCCAACAAACTCATAAAAGTTGCAGGGGAATTTGTCAACCCGAAAGGCATGACCAACCACTTGAAAAGGATGTCCTTGGATTTGAAGGTGGTTTTCCATAAAAATGTGGATTCTATTGGCACATGGTGATAGTTGGAATTCAATTGATCTTGCTGAAATACTTGGGCCCCTTGAGATGGTAAAGAAACTCATCAATTTATGGGATTGGATACCTATTCCTTGCAATGATTTTGTTTAGTGCCTGATAATCAATGTAGAGTCTCCAGGTTCCATCTTTCTTCTGTACAAGTATAATCGGGCTCCCATAGGGTGAGGAACCTCATCATATGTTCCATTTTTGCATTAAATCCAAGATTTATTGCTTTATTTCTTCATTTTCTAGAATGGGACAATGATATATCGACACATTGGGTAGAGGTGCTCTGTGGGGGAACCCTTCATGGGGGCCATGGATGTGGCCACTATATTCCACTTGCTTTGAGAGAAAATTATAAAAAGACAAATTTCCTGGTCTAGCAGATGATCTTGCTACATTTCTTAGCAGAGATCAAAGATGATGTGTGGTATGTGGGCTAACTATGGTATCTAGTATAAATTATTTCCCAAAGTAATAATAACAGTACGAGGCATGGAATCAGACATAGCATGATGCTTCCAAAAGTATGGTTGGCCTAATAACACATCACAAACTTCAAGAGGAGAAACATCACATAGTACCTCATATGTGAAGGGCTTCATGCTATAAGGAAGGCAACACTGCTGAATGACACAAAGATCTCATCCTTGCAGAAGCCACCCAATGGTGTACGACTACAGGTGTGGTGTGGTTGGTAAGCCTAGCTGCTTCACACCCTCTGCTGAAATGGGATGCTTTTAACTCCAGCTATCGATAATGAACTGTAGCGGAGAACCCTTCACCTACATCTGTGGGTGGAAGAGATGCTCCCCCTCCTCTAGATATTTGGGCTCAATATTCTGGACCTTGGTGGTGGAAACGATGGATCTAGGTTCTACTTCAATAAGATGCTTCCCCTTTTCATACTCCTTGTCTGGTTCTAGTTTAGAATCAAAATATGCATCATACTCTAAATATTTCATCTCGACGACCAATGACTACTTGGTGCGATAGTCATTTTTGTTGTGAAAGGGGATCTTGTGGAACTAAAACCACTTTCTGATGTCCTTATTTGTCTTCATGGCGCCAATATTTTCTTGCGTATTTGAAGGGTTTTCCTGGGTAACTCCACCTTGGCTCTATCCTTTGTTCTATGGTTTGGGGGCGCTCTTGCGCTAGTTCTGGTCCACAGATCCAAAGTCACACTTCTTTTGTTTAAAATTTTGTTTAATCTTGGCAGCATATCTGTATTCTGCACCAATTGCAGAGATGTATAGGAATTCCATTTCTTCCTAAATGTATTTATGCAGAGAACCACTGTACCTTAGCACTAGATGTCACTCAAAGTATTTGATACCCAACTTTGTGCCTAGAGTATGAAAAATATTTGTGAACTCATGCACATCTTGGTCTCTTTGTTTCTGTAATGTGGTCCATTGTATGTACTTGACCTCACAACTCCCCATAGTGTAATAATGTTTCTTGACAACGTCTTAGAAAGAGTTCCAAGAGGGAGTAGTTGTAAATAGAGAGGGTTCCTCAACCCTTTTCTCGCAGTAGGTTTCCCACTAGTCTTTGACATGGGGGGCAACGTTAAGTAATGAAAAATTAATATTCCCCCTATTGCAGAAAATATGGACTGAAGAATAACCTTCTAACATATTCAATCGTTTATCTACAACATCTGCATCTATTTGACCTTCGAATATAGGGATATATAGGTTCACTTGTACCTTGAAGGGGGTCGTGCCTCCAAAGTGACTGCTGGATGAAGATACATCGTCGGAAGGAATCCACCAAAGGATATGGGAAATGATGTCCATCATCTTGTTCCTTTATTGCTCAAGGGTTTCTTTGAGCAATGGTCTTGAAAAGGCTCAACCACTTGAAGTCCCAAATCCTTATACCTCTACCTCATTGGGGACATGCGCAAAACAACAAAGAAATGAAATACAAATATAAATAGGAAAATAGAGATACATCAAAAATAGGACATCAAGACATTAATAAAAAAGTACTGAAAATTGTTTACATGCAGAATGGAAATAAGCTAGCATAGGATGATGGTATCTTATATTTGAGAAGAGACATGGTGGCTACATGCCTTGTGAACTATATTACAATGACTATTGAGGGTATATTTATTATTGAGAAATAATGGAAAACCCTAAACATCCAAAAATCTAACCCTAGGAGATGAAGCACCAAAAGTCCATGGGCTTCCTTGGGGTAAATTGGTACATCAACTTCCTAGCGTCATAACTTTGGCATGTGATATTTGTTTGATGTAGACAATACCTCACTAGAAATATCTATATGATGAATATAAAATTAGACTACAAACCCATTCCACTAATATTGAGTTTTCCCGTTTTCCAAAAAACCACCGTTTAGGGCCTCAAAACTGGTCTAGAAGTTCTAGACTCGAAAAATTTCCAAAAATGGTAAATTGTGCTACAATTAGGGAAAATTAGAGAGACAATGGTGGGAGTCCAAGTGGAATAGGATTGTGGCCACCAATATACACCTATATCAATCCTCCCCCTTAAGGAACCAATGGTCCCCATTGCATGAGTGCCCCCAAGAGATGGGGAAACTTCTACTGAACTTGGTTCTTGATGAGCCACATGCCTTGGTGAAGGGGTTCGACAATTTTGACAACCCGATATAATTGGATCTTCTACTAGTGAGTGTTCTTGATCTACATGTCCATGATATAATGAGTCTTGACTTGTTCCATGTAAACAGGGTTTAGCTCTGTTGGTGTTAGCTATTCTGCAATGTTTGATATGTCCACCAAAGGTGGAAAGTATAGTATAAGGTGGTCCACATTGAACACTGGGTGTAGGCCCGAGAATGGGGTAATGTTGAGCTCAAAAGCATTGTCTCCCACAACCTTGGTGATGGTGTAAGGCCCATATAATAATGGTCTAAGTTTTCGATCGGCTCCAGTAAAGCGTTCCTTTTGGAAATGAAACGAAACATTTTCAACCACCCAGAGATTGTGTTGCACTGGATGATGATCATGCCACTGCTTGTTCTTGGCATTGGACTTATCCAAGATGTCATGCACCTGCTGGTGGATGTGTTGGATGCATTCAATAAACCGGGTTGCTTTATCAACCTTAGACTATAAATGTGTGGTTTTTGTCTGTGTAGTTGTATGAGGCATGGAAACATCAATCAAACACAATGGTTGAAAGCCCAAATCCACTTGGAAAGGACTATGGCTAATCGAGTTATGGAGAGATCTATCATAACTGTGTTGCACATAGGGATGGCTCTCATCCTAGGATCATGGACGCCTGTAGTTGTACATGCATATGTATGTGCATTATTATCCTATTGATGACCTCTATCTCTCCATCAGTCTAGAGATGGAATGCAGTTGACTTGGTGAGCTTAGTGTCCAACATTGTCGAGAGGGTCGAACAAAATGTGCTTAGGAACCTGCTATGCTGATATGATATATTAGTCTCCCGGATAACAACATGTACCCATACTCATCCAAATATGAGTTTGGCAGTGTCTTCGTTACACAGTGTTTTGTCATTCTTCATGTACTCCCCATCCACGATCCTGGAGGACATCTACAGTGAACCCTACATGCTTTCCCATCATGAAGCAACTCCCAGTATGTCCCTCTTCATGAGCAGAATAATTCCCCTTCGCATAATTTCCCAAGAATATTCCTTTTACCCTAGTTTACAAGACCGGCACTATTGACCAATTTCCTCCTCGCACTGATTTGTAGAGCTTAAAAATAGCGCTTGCATTCTACGAAGTGACTGAGCATTTTTCCAGTCACGTCGATCCTCTTTTGGAAAGTTTTTTAAATATGGAGTCAAAGCTTCTAGCTCTAGAAGCTTTGTAACGGAAGTATGGTAGATGGTTGGGTTGGATGGAGCCAAAGAAGTCAGTTTGGGCTCCTTTCCCCTATTAGGATGGAACAAAATCAAGAGATAATACCTTCTCCAATGATGAAAGGAACCATCTCCCATCCATCCAAGCTATATAAACTTCTCTTTTCCTAAGCTAAACTAGTTTTGGAGTGATTTTGAATGATCAACAAGTCATCTATAGCTTGTAGCTTTCTAGTGTATGTTTGAGGGAGAATAGTGTGTTTTGGTTTGGTTTGAGACTGGAGGGAAAGAGGCCTTAAAAATTCCATTGTTGGGGCTATCCATGAAGTGCTAGTAGAAGTGTGGGAACCCGAATACATCCGAGGAGACCAACAACGTCAAGGCACCAGTTGTAATGTCTTTCTGATTTATATAAATGCAAGTATTCATTTATTTCCTACATGAAGTGTCATTTTACATCTTTATGGCTTAATGTTCCTTGACCTATTAAGTAGGTTGAATACAATATTGTATGATATCACATTTGTTGTTGTTTTTGTTTTCTTGTTTTAGGTATTCGAATGAAGGAAATGAAAGATAGCTGGAGTGAGGAATCAGGATCCTCACCAAGCAGAATAGCATTACAAGAAGTAGGCCCTCTTAATTGATTCTAGCATAAGGATATTTTCCATAGATTTGTTTATTTGTGGCTAGACCCACTCTCTCGAGCTAGAGGAATTGTTTTTGTCCGCACTAAGAATTTACCTCCACCACAAATTGGCGACTCCTTTGGGGAGTCAATCCTTCTATTTGATTGAATGTCATTTTATGGTTTTTTGTGAACTTTTCTAGTATCATCATTTCCCTTTAGTGTTGTCTTCTTTTCCTGGTTTACTGCTATGAGCCTAAAATTTACAGTGGCAAGTCTAGTTTTAGCCTTTGAAAATTTTTATTTTATTTTTGAAATCCTCGATCAATGCTCTTTTTGGCTAAACAGTCATGTTGATCAGGCCTATCAGCGTTAGTTGTAGTCTGTCTAGTCACGCTGGTCATGGCAATCAGTGCTTGCTGTCAATTAGGTAGTCGCTCTGATTCCTATAAGTGAAGATCAAGGTTTCTCCTGGATCATAACCAGTGTGTCTTTCCCTCTTAATTTCTGCCTCTTAGCTTATTTTTCCTGTGTTCTCCCCGACTGGAAAGCTTCATTAGCATTGTGTGTGTGCTTGTTGGTTGCCTTCTCTTTACTTTATTTTTGAGTCCTTGGATGGTTTGTGGTCCTAGGGCATCTAGGTCATCATCCACTCAACTGTTTGTGTTCTCAGCAAGTCAAGTTTTTGGTTAGCTGCTCCTTGCATTTCGTTTTTTAGTCCTTTTATTGCTTCAATTTCAATTAAACAAGTTTGAAAAGTTTTGTTTGTTCTTCGCTTGATTAAGTGTCTCTTTTCGTGCATAGATTACATTGCTTGTCTTGTTCTTGATTGAATCGTTGCATCATTGGTTTGGAAGGAATTATCTTTTTGTGCTTTCCATTTGATTGATGTTGATTGTTTTGAAAATTTTTCATTGAAGTGTTTGTGAAAGATTCATTTTATCATTCCATTGAAAATACATAATTCTAGTTTGTTGAATCAATATGTTACATTAGCTAGCATCATTGAAGACTAGAGTTGCATCATCATTTTTATTCAAAAATAAATGAATTCTCTTTACTGTTGAAAGGACTAGTTGAAGTGCATTCGATAGGAAGGATTTAGTGCATTTAGGATATTTATTAGTGAAAGATTTCATTCTTCGATTTTTGCATTAATTTTATGTTCTCTATCTCTCAATTAGTGATAACTACCATCAAAGACAAAGACCTCTTTCCTCATACAACTACGTAGGAGTTTTTCCAGATGACAACAGTAGGGCCTTGTAACTGTAACCTAATTCAGGATTAACTGTTAATATCTATTCAATTTACCTAAGGAAGCATTGAAACTTAAAACTTACATTTAGAAGTCTAGGCTAGAGACGTGTTCCGACGTCTTTAAACCTAGCAATTGTTGTTTGCTTCAGCACTAGACAGTGCTAGTACGGACTTGTGCTCCCCATACCATCGCGTATATAAAGGGAGACCCCATTAGATTTGCAATCCTTTATCCATAGGGAGCTGAGTCTGCCGTCTTGTAAATGTGATACACCGAACACCACATTCGAGGAGATTTCCTACCCATACTTCTTGATTCGCCAGGAGGTATTTTGCAGTTCACGGTTACCTAGTAATCCTTTTGCCTAGATTATCCTGAGAAGTCATTTTGGTATTTTTTACTCTTTAAATGGAAAATATCATCGAGCACTTGTCCTTTCGAGCTCGTTAACTCCGAAAGCAACTAGAGTCATCTTTCATCCTTTTCTTGACTCTTAAAACATGAAAATGCAAAGTTTTGTTTCAGTGTCCATTCCAATGGCAACATTTCCAGAGTCCACTAGTCAAAGATCCTCCTCGAATGGCAATCCTGGTCCTTTTCCTTCTTTTGGAAACGTTGGTGCCCCTTATATGGTGACTTTGTCTCTTCTTGGGTTAACCATTGGTTTACATTTCTAGTAGTTTTTGACCTCGGTGGTCCCCAATGTCCTGACTCCTGTCCAAATCTCTCCCTCATTCGAATCACGTCACGATGATTCTAAGGTTGACCCCTCACCTTCTTGCCCGATTTCTTCACCCTCCTCTTCTACTTCGCCTAGTGAAAGTTTCAAATCTAGTAACCAGGAGGCTAAGAAGAAGAAGAAGACAAAGAAGAAGAAGTCAGATAAGCAAGAGGCCAATTGTGTATCTATTGATCTAAATGCACTTCCTATTGACAAACCTTCTGATCCTCCATTAAAGGTAAAATTCCCTTGCAGGCTATGTAACGGTGACCATCTCCTTCAAGATGGTCATAGTATTCCCAGAGTCTTAGAGGTATGGTCTCAAAATATGGATCGACCATCGCCATCGACCTCTGGAGATCATGTGGATGCTATGCCCTCAGCTAGTGATGGTAAGAATAAAGAGAAGGTTAGATTTCCCTGTAAGTTATGTGAAGGAGATCATCTTCTTCACCTTTGTCCTCTTATGGATAAATCTTCCAACAACCTTGCAGCTCCTCACGACAATCTCCCTATTGGTTATAAGTGAATTTATTCCGACCCTCTCCTTGTTGGTAAAGATATTGACTTGGATTCATCTCTTGCACATCCTTCTCTTCCTAAGCATGACTCTCTTGTGTCTGTTCCCGACCAACCATTGGTCGAAAGGAGTGTCAACTTGGCTCCGCCTTCAGTTGTTCACTCTGCTCCCAAATAGAGTAGTGATCATACTGATCATGTTCTTCTCGCCTCCTCAGATTCTCATGAATCGAAGAGTGACCCTCCCATCCCGTTGGTTCAAGAGCATCCATATCATTTTCTTGCAGAGCATGGGGGAAATCATATGATACCCCCACCAAGTAGTTCTGTTGTTTCTTTTGATTAGAGTCAATTGAATTCTTTCTGCCTCCCATCTTATGTGCCTTTCCATATCACAGTACAAGCCTATAATATGGTAGTACTTAGCACTATATTAGATTAAGGCGTGTCTGTTAGCATCATGTCTTCTACTACTTGGCAAGCTTTGGGTTACCCACAGTTTGTGCCTATCACCCAGAATGTGTTAGCCTTCAATGGAGGAACCAGTCAACCCTTAGGGATCCTTCCTAAGTTCCCTATCACTTTGGTAGGAAAGACCTTCTATATAGATGTGATGGTAGTCCAAGGTCCCTTAGATTTCAATATTCTCCTTGGACACGACTATGTCTATGTCATGGGAGCTCTTGTTTCTTCTCTTTTCTGTGTGGTTTGTTTTCCACACAAAAGGAGAATAGTGACCATTGATCAATTGTCATTCATTTCTCACCAGGTGTCTCCTATGCAACCATCGTCCCCTATTGGTTCTTGTTTGCAAGAAGTACCCTCTCCACCACAGGTCAATTATGTGGCTTCTACTAATGGTCACATAGATGGTATAGTACATTATGTAATGGGGGCATTGGAACTATCATTTGTACTAGTTGACATGTATTATTCCCAGAGCGTAGTTCTCTCGTCTAGTGAGGACCTCTTCAGAGCCATGTTCTTGTATGGTCCTGTTGTGGTCAACAACAACCCCCCTCTCTATTTAGTATTAGCAATAATATCAAGCAAAGGGGGACCCTTAACAAAAATCGTAAAAATATTTTTATCCAAATTTTTGTATTTTAACTCCCTAAAAGCTATATCGCATCGCAGAGAGAGAGTGAAGAGTTTTCCTATGTGCATAAATAAGCTGCAAAGAAGCGATGCGAAATTCATCGCATCGCATATTTTGAAAGCACCCTTAAAAGAAAATGAGAAGGAATCGCCGACGGCCGATATGCGACGTCGCATATCGCAAACGTCGCAAAAGCAGCACACAACGAGCAAATGAAAATTGCGATTTGCGATCTGCGATCCTACAAACTGCGATTTTGCGATTTGTGATCTGCGAAGAATGAAACTATTAATTGCTGCAATACGAATCACAGAAACCACTCATCGCAAAGTTTCTTCGGCATGATCTGTAAACCCAAAATCGAGCGCTCACCTTAAGGGAAATTAATGATGGCACGCCTGAGTATCCAAAGATGATCATGTTGCGTTTTTCGAAGAGTCAATTCCTTATGAGTGTCATGATTATGCATTCATTGGAGTTTAAAGCTTTCATGTCAATCTTTTCATATCCCTTTTCCTTTGCGTAAGGTGTAAGGTAGCAACTAATATAAATCTATATGCAGGAAACATCTAAGGAAAAGGGTAAAGCGCCAATACTTGAAGAACAGAGAGGAGATGCTTTCACAAATGAATGCCGCATGCAGCAGAGCTGCGGATTCTAGAGTATCACTCCACAGACACTGATGAAAATAGACTATCCAAGACTCAAAGTCAAAGGCACACAAAAGCAGCATGTTTGCAAAACATCCTGAAGCTGAGATTGGGTAAAGCAAAAAGAAAAACGCTGAAAAGGGATGATGCTTCAGAAAAGCCTGGAACAAAGAATGGAAGCAATTTTCGATACGTAAGATTGTTCAGGCAACGAAATCCCTAACTCATTGAGTCATTCACACAACCGGAAACCGAAATAGCAACAGCACAATCAGTTTGAAAGAAATTTGGGTTATACTAAGTATACACACAGCAAAAAACACCCAGTCAGAGGGAGTGTCACACGGAATCTGTCAAGGGTGCGGACACGACTGACCTTCCTAGAAGTCTAAGACATTCTAATGACAAACAAGACAAAATGGAGTGATCTTTCTCTAAATACACCTTTTACAACATGAAAACTACAAGTGTTTAGGCTTACCTTATTCCAAAACGCTGTTGTTGAAGTCCGTTCTTGACGATCCGGATGAGCTCCTCCTTCAAGTCAATTCCTGCAACCACAAACAATCAAACAATTACCAAGCACTTGCATTTCATATAATAAAACATATATTCAACATGCAGACCAAGGAACACATGAAATAACTCATTAACACAAGCTATTGAGAAAAATAAACCAGTTTGTATTAATAACGAAACAAAGAAACTCTTACAACCTGGCCTTGGTGTTGTGCAAGTTCCTCCCAGGGTCCATCAAGGGTTTTCCTCTACTTTGACAAAGCTCACCCTCTCCCAAGTAGAATCAAGTGAAGACAATCTCTCCTCACAAAGGTTCTAATGGAAGACCTAAATCCTGCAGCATTTACCCAAAGAAAATGTATAGCTCCAACCTCTCCTCCTTCTGGCTCAATGCCTTTATTTATAGTGCTGTAAAGAGGTTATTCAGGTCCACTATCAATGGGATCATCCCCCTCTATGGGTGGGATAGCTCCCTTATTGATGGGATAGGTTCCCCCTTAATAGAGATACATGAACCAACTGGAGGCGCATCCATTTCATCAAACCGACCTCTAGAATGTTCTAGAAGTAACCACAAGTAACTTTTTCAAGATAAAACTCGCGCATTTTGCCTTTTACAGAGGGACGCACCTGTCCCTTAACATACAGAGCGTCCATGGACGCATATTTTGTGAACATGATCAGCGTCCCCGCAGGTAAGGCTAGAGAGAACCTGCGACCCCAGAGATAAACATGATTTTTACAAGACTTTCTCTCTTCTTTGAGTTTGAGATGGATAACAGAGGCATGAGACTTGCCTAAGAGGGTAGCATGACTTGTTGATTGGAGCCATACTAACTGTAAGTAGTCAAGGTGACATTTTTTAGTGTAACAGATTGCCCCCTAAAGTGCGAAGCCTGGAATAGAATAGGGTTTTGTAATTCTAGGAAGGGTGAAGCGCTTTATCATTTCAAGGATTGCCTTGTGGATGGCCTGGTTGGAACCTGCAATTTTCAACACAAAATACATGGATAAGATTATATCATCACTGAGGTAGGCATTCCCATACTCAGATTCAAAACTTTAACTAATGGACTAACTATTCTGATATAGGAATGATCTTGCAGTACATCATTTTTATAGACTTTTGTAGACACAGTATGGACGCAGCCATCTGTTTATGATTAGTCTACATAGATAATGAATACAAAACTCCTCTCAGCCTGGATGGTAGAAACTAGATCCAGGGTCTTCACTTCTACTTCCCGAATTGGTACGATTCTAGCCATGTGATTAAATGATTCGATGTCGAACATGGTAGAAACCACTTGATTACCAGTCAATGATGTAAACTGTTAGCAAGCGTGAGAGAAACCACCAGTAATGTCAATGGTCCTCAAAGTACCAAGCACAACCCGTGAAATGTGAATAGATGTTTTGATGTCGAACACTTCACGGAATCCTTTGATCGAAAGTCAATGATGTAAACTGACGTCAAAGGCGAGAAACCTGCCATTGATGCATGCAGACTTCAAGGTACTGTCGATTCCTAAGTCATCTTTCTAGATAATGTGTCGATGTCGATAGAAAGCGACCCGTTGCAGGCAAGCCTGCAACACGAAATCATTGTTCAAGTTGAAGAAATGTTGCTGTAAGGACTGACTCAGGGATGGTCAATGGATGACAAGTATTTTGCAGATGAAAGTTTTGCTTGCAGACCTCTTGAACACATAACGACACAACAGATGGTTTGGTGACGAATAACTCAAAGTTGATCCCTGAACCCGGTTAAAGATTTTCAAAGTGATTTAGTCAACTGTGAGGTAAAAGATTTCCCAACCCAGGTGAATGAAAAGTGTCGTGTTCAAGAGCGGTAATAAAGTTTCTTCTGAGGCAAAAGGTGACAAATAGGTTCATTCTTCTCTTTTTTCCCCCACCATTTCTGGCAAGTACCTCTTTATTTTTAACAAGCTTGAGGAGGATAACATATGCTTGATTATAAGCTCATCCTTCGGACGAGTCCAACCTAGTTTAAATGCGAACCCTAGGAAGGAGTGGTTCGTTCCTGTTTGTAATTGAACAGGTCCTTTACTGTAAAAGTTTAACGAGCCCAGTATAGGAGAAACTCGGCGTTTTTCATTTTTAGAGAGTCTGAAAAACTTAAGGAAACTCCACGTTGAACTTTTTCGTATATTTGTGTCCCTCAAGCCCGAAAAAGTATAAAATAATACCTGGGGGAACCGCTTGATCTTGCGACCAAGGAGTACTTTCATAATAGAATCGTTGATCTGAAAAGTAAAAAGCGATCAAAGACACGTCGTTTTATTTCCTTATCGAGTTTGAAACGACAAAAACCCGGCAATCTTTTCCTGATTTTACGGTCAGAAAAGAGCTAAAAGGGGACCGTCTTTTAATTCCGTTTTAACGAGTGAAAAAGAAACACTCGGCGATCTTTTCATGTTTTAGGAGTCAGAAAAGGGCTTAAAAGATGACTCTGAAATTTTGTTTGTGAAAAATTACAATTTCCCTTGAAATCCCTTCGTCCTGCACAAAAGCGACACATTACTCATACCTGTTTAAAATAGGCAAAAATACATTTGAAAACATCTTTTCATGGTAAAAAATGAACTAATTCATCCAAAAAACCTATAAAAAGACCTTTTACCATGTCATTTTTACCGTTTCACTGTTGAGGTTGAAAAAGGAGCTTTTGACAAGAAACTTCCCGTGGTTGCTGCGGAAAATCTGACCGTCGGAATCGAACGCCGCTTCACCGAGGTATTTTACACATCCCACTCTTCATTTTTATCCGTTTAGTTTTTTGTTTTTGGTCTCTGTTTCATTTTTTGGGGGGTTTTTGGGTTCAAAATGCGCCCCTCGGCGGACGCAGGTGCCCTTCGGGTGGGCCGCGTCCCCCGACTTTTTCTCACACGGGAAAAAGGTCTGGGGACGCAGTCCGCCTTCAGGCGAGCTGCGTCCGGACGCCCTGTGCTAAAAAGCCGGGGTGCGTCTTCCGCAAAGGGCGCATTTCAAAACCCTAACTCTCTCAAAAAACCACCAAATTTTCTCAAATTAATTTCTAATTGACTCTTTTGATGTGCAGGGGCCAAAACATGTTAGACTGGAGAGAGAGAGAGCACGTAGAAGACGATGAAGCTGCGATTAACCACCAACCCTCTCTGGATGCCTTAAGAACATGTGGATTGTACAAATATTGGACCATACCGGGCATGAGGGGCCAGGTAAGATTTTTGGAATGGCTAGTTGAGCGATGGAACGTTCAAGATCAATGTTTTTACATTGGAGGGCACCAGCTCGAGATAGAGCCCTCGGATGTATACTTTCTCACTGGCTTGCCAAACAGAGGTGAGCAACTCAACCTTGCGGGGACCAGGCCGGGTGGCCAATCCCTTGATGATCTCCGCGAGGAGTGGTGCAGACCAGGGACTCGCCATAAAAAGGGCGTGGAGATAAAGCACATCGCTCTGGCGGAACTTAGAGTTATTGCATTTACGGTCACTAGGATTTGTGGCGCGGCCGCCTTGCACATTGCTTCCGGATCCCAAATGCGGATGGCAGTTGACTGTTACCAAGGCACCATCTTCAACTGGTGCGAAGCTGTGTCGGCTCATATGAAGAGCCAACTAACCAAGGCAAAGAACGGACGACTAAAGACTTTTGGATATGGGCCTCTAGTCGTGAGCTTTGCCTTGGAGAGAGTTCCTATGCTGATCCCTCAGCAACTCACTGTTGATGACTTGGGTCCTCGGGAGCCAAAGCTTGTTCGATGGGTTGCGGTGATGGCCCGGCATCCTGACGAGGGTGCTGCAGTGGTTCGATTCTCTGACAGTTACTTCGACTGGCTAGAGGGCCAGCTTTTTGTGATACAAGACTTTCCATATGCCGGAATGGATTTCAGAGGTGATCCGGACATGGTTCTTCCACAGGGAGAACAATGGGATGACAGAGGTACTTTCATTTTCACAAGTTTTCTAATTATGTATTTTTTTATTTTTCATATATATCGTCTCAAAGTAACAGTAAAATTTTAAAAATGCAGATGTTGGACCACAGCGTCCAGCCAATCTCCGGCCTTACGACAGACGACATCCAGCTGCACCGGCACCGGCCTTACAGGATGCGACAGCAGAAGTACTAGCCGATTTGGAGCATGATCTAGAGCGTCTCACGGCAGATATACCTGAGACTACTATGGATGACATTCCAATGAGGCTTCAGCGCTTCGTGGTTGCAGTCCCTGGACCGTTTAGGAGATTTCTGCGCAAGATAGCCCGCGCAGTGGTGTCGTACAGAGAGCACCACCAGTGATTGACTAGTCACTTTTGTAGTCACATGTGACATTTTTGACTTTTTGCACTATCATTTTGCCGATCATAAGGTGTGTTAAACCTATGATCGAAGACGATGTATATATTTTTGGACACACTTCTATCTATATCTATATATCACTATTATCGGCTTATCTTGTTTAACATGTATGATGAAATGTCTTTAAATTTACTTGCATGATTATTATAAATGTCTGTCCAACATTGAGAAGCAATTGCATCTGCTAATGTATTCAAAGACCTTGGAATATGTTGATATTCAATGTAATCAAATTCACGTTCCAAGAGACGCACTCTCAAAAACAACCTTAATAACACAGGATTTCTAATGGCATAAACTCTATTAAGCTGTAATACAACAAGTTCAGAATCTAACCTCACTATCAAACGTCGAATTCCAAATGAAATAGATTCGGATAATAATTCAACCACTGCACTGTATTCTGCAATGTTATTCGTTGTTTGACCGAGGCTTACCCCATGCATAGAAACTAACTCGTCAGAGGGCGAATAGATAACCCAAGCTGCGGAAGAGATATTCCGTGTACTACGACAAGCACCATCAGCAAATCCAATGTATGTTTGGAGAGGCGTCGACATCTACAATATCAAGAGTAAAACCAAGATGAGCCAAAATAATGACGAAAAACACACTTGCTAAGCTAAGCACACTGACTAAACTAACACACTTGCTAGCTAGAAAGGAAATCTAACCTATCTAAAAATTTCTCCATCCACCATTTTAAGCATAATACCTCTTTAGGTAAAGTCCATTTCTGGGTTTGCCCAAAGAGTCCCCATCAAAATCAACTAACTCATAAGCCCCTTTTGCTAGCTTTCGCTTTACAATGTAGGGCCCATGCCACATGGGAACGAATTTTCCAGCACCTAGCTTATCGTTTGCTTGATCATATAATAGTACTAGGTCTCCTTCCGAAAAACTTCGAGGGGTTACATTTTTATCGTACTGAGCTTTCATTCGTTTCGCGTGAGTCTCGATAGCTAAAGTAGCGTCACGTCGAGTCTCATCTAATTTAGCTAAGTATAACAACCGTTTCTCCTCTTCGGAAGTAGCTGGAAGTAATTCGACAGCCATTTGAAGTGATGGGATTTCGCACTCAATAGGTAACACAGCTTCTAAGCCATAAACTAGCTGAAAAGGGGTGAAACCTGTTGAATTTTTCACTGAAGTTCGATATGCCCATAGTGCCGAAAATAACATGTTATGCCAATTCGTTCGATGGATACCAATGATCCGTCGAATCATGACGACTAGAACTTTGTTGATTGACTCAACCAAACCGTTGGCTTGCGGATAATAAGGTGTAGAGCTATCGTGGCGCAAACCAAGCTGGCTTGTAAGTTCAGTCATCATGACATTTCGAAAATGGCTTCCATGGTCCGTAATGATTGCTTGTGGGACACCAAACCTAGTTATGATATGATTGAATACGAAAAGTGCAGCTGTCTTGCCGCTTGCGTCGAATGTAGGCATCGCCTCGGCCCACTTAGTAAAATAATCAACCGCAAGGATGATATACGCATGCCCCCCGGCCGAGTGAGGGTTACAAGTAATAAAGTCAATGCCCCATTTGGCGAATGGACCAGCGGCAATTATAGGGTGGAGAGGAGCAGGTGGAGCGCGCATCTTGCGATCAAACACTTGACAGTTGTGGCATTTTCTGACGGCAAGGATACAATCTTTAAACATAGACGGCCAGAAATAGCCAGCGCGCAACACCTTCTGAGCTGTGGCATACCCAGACATATGACCGCCACATGCTCCAGAGTGACAATCATTCAAAACTCTCTCAGCCTCATCGTGAGTTAAACAACGTCGAAAAACTAAGTCTGCCCCCAGGCGATAAAGTGTATCTCCAATAATTCTGTATTGCTGGGATTGAAACCGAATTTTTCGACGGTTTTCCTTGGAAGTTTCAGGCCGAAAGGTTTGGGTTTGGAGATAGATGATTATATCCCCATACCACGGATCTACAGTGCTAATAAGAAACAAAGATTCGTCCGCAATGGACTCCTCTGCCACAGTCTCTGTGTCAGCACTCGGGAAATCACACATCAATTCCGCGAAGACTAGAGATTTCTTAGACTTGGACTTCTCGAACTCCAAGTCGAACTCTTGCAGGATGACGATCCATTTAGAGTACTTGCCCCCTAGCAGTTGTTTTGTCAAGATATAAATCATAGGGTTGCAATCCGAAATAACAGTAGTTTTGCGGAGAAGAATGTAGTGACGAAAACGCTGGACAGCTTGAACGGCTGCCAGGGCCAATTTCTCCACATGTGAATATTTTAACTCAGTTGGATTTAAGGTTCTGCTAAGGTAATATATCACATGCTCTGCCTTGAATTCATCTTCTTGAACTAACACCATTCCAATGGTGGAATGCGAAGCTGCGAGGTATAAGAAGTAGTCCTGGTTGTAGTTGGGAGGATGCAATAACGGTGCATGGGTCAACGCGTGTTTCAGTGCATCAAAAGATTGTTGAGCAATCTCGTCCCAAAAGAATTGTACATTCTGTTTCAACAACCGTGTAAAACCTTTAGTGACCTCGGCGTAGTTAGGGATGAATCGGCGTAAAAAGTTTGCTTTCCCTTGCAAGCTTTGGAGTTGGCGCAAACTCGAAGGAGGAGGCAATTGGATGATAGCCTCGACTTTCGAGGGATCGACGCGAATGCCGGTTTTGGAAACAACAAATCCCAGCAATCGACCTGTTTCTATACAGAAAACACACTTGTGGGGATTCAACCGAATTCGATAATGCCTACACCTCATAAAGATTGCTCGTAGGTGGACAAGGTGATCAGCTCGGTGTAAAGAATGAGCAGGCAAATCATCGAGATAGGGTTGCACAATGTGCTTGATGTCATGAAATGCATAAGACATGGCCCGTTGAAAAGTAGCACCGGCATTCTTAAGGCCAAAAGGTAATTTGCAATAAGCAAATGTCCCCCATGGACAAATGAATGCCGTTTTTGGTTGATCGGCAGGTAGAATATTGATTTGATTATAACCCGAGAAACCATCCATGAAGGAAAACATCTCACTTCCGGCACAATCATCAATAATTTGATCGATATAAGGCGTAGGATAGTTGTCTTTTGGACAAGCTCGATTGATATCCCTATAATCGATACAGATTCTTATTGTTCCTTGTTTTTTATTGACGGGAACAATATTCGATACCCAATCCGTTAACGGGATCGGATAAATGAAACCTGCTTTCAACAGCTTTTCGACTTCGGCTTTGATTGCAGCTGCTTTTCGAGGGTGAATCTGACGCAACCGTTGCCGAATGGGTTTAGCATCCGGGTAGGTTTTGATTTCATGAACAACAATGGCAGGATCGATTCCTGGCATTTCTTCGTAGGACCAGGCAAACACGTCGCGGAATTCTTGGAATAGGGCCTTGTAAGTTTCAATTTCTTCGTCAGTACATGCGGCACCTATATGAATGTTCTCCTTGATTCCGGGCTTCACTGAAATGTCAATGGGAATAGTACGAGAAATATTCCCTAAATTCAGCTCTGAATCAGAATGTTTCGTTGGATCCTGAGCGTCTTTGACATATTCAGCGGTAAAGATAGATGAAAAATCATTTTCAAAGACATCATCCTTAGGTAAAAACGAAGATCTGTGATGGAGATCGTCCCATGGTAGATCATCTACACTTAGGATTTCGCGAAGTTGTTCGTCAGATGACACTTCTTCGGGAAACGTTATCCGTTCTAAGGGTGAGGTGAAAAGTGACTCTTCACTGACCACATTCATTTGGTCGGTTGAATGAAAGTCGGTAAAAGACATAAGAGCTTCATAAGCAATCTCATACGGACTCAACGGCATAACATTACCGAGTGAGTCTAGCTCAGAGTCAGAGGGAACATACCAAGGATCATCATAAATAATGTTTTCTGACGTGATCATATGAATTGTTGCGAACGAAGGGTCTGCATTGAGTGGAGGGAGAGGAAAAGTTCCCAGTAAACCGGAATCCTTAACTAAACCTACACCAATGTCCCTATAAGGGATCGTCGTTTTACCAACATGCTGGATAGTTTCTGAAGAGGTTGGGTCGGATGAAAAGTATGTCAGCTGATCAATAGTCACGATCTTACCGTTATGTGGAAACTTAATGACTCTGAAGACCGATGAAACGACCGCTGTCATAGCATATGACCAACTTCGACCCAAAAGAAGGTTGTAGTCTAGAGGGGCATCAACCACTTCCACATCCAGACTAACGGTTTTACCTTCGACCCCTATAGGCAATTCTTGTAGAATACCAAACGGACGGAACCCACGGCCATCAAAGGCCTTAAGGATGGTGGGGGATTGGTTCAACGAAGGAGAACCAAGCGATCTCCAACATTGAATCGACATAATACACGTAGAAGCTCCCTCATCAATCACAGTCCGATGAATAGGCCTGTTTTTGACTATCACTGGAATTTGGAAAGCCATTTGATGGGGGAGACGCGGTGTACTACTTTCTAGATCAAAGATCATTAGGTTCGGGTCCTGAACATCGACAGCTCCAATAGCCGACAAAAGCAATTTTCGTTGCGCTGGACATGATTGCAGCACTTCGAGTGCCGACATTGCTGAAGGTGAAACAGCTAAATCTTCAACAATGTTGTAATTCTGGGCTGCTCTCGCATGTGGATTGAAAGCAGACCTTCGAAGTACACCCTTGGCGGGCGGCTTAATCACTAAGTCTGGGTTAGGTTTTTCGATCTGTAGTGGATCGGAACCGGAGCTGAGGTTGATGGGTTAGAGTTAGAAGATTCTGCTTCTTTACCATCAACAGGAGCCTTACTACCATAATCTTGCGATCGAGTCGCAATCCTGACATGAGACATCATCAAAATGGGTTCTTCACTGGCATTCGAAGAAGAACCTATCATCTTATTTTCCTGCTCGGGGAATGGATTCTTTAACACAGCAGGAGTCGGAGAACCTTTAACTATTTTCACTACCTCGGCCCGATGAGGGCAGTCTCTCGTAAAATGATCTTCTTCACAAATGAGACAAGGATAACGAGGTTTGCGCTTTTCGTCATTAGTTTCCGACTTTTCCGTTTTCTCCTTTGGAGCCTTGTCTGCTTTAGCCTTCTTCTTTCCTTTCTTCTTTCCACCGTTTTTGGATTTGGCCGTAGATGACTCTACAGCGTGAATGTCGGCGGTAAGTTCAGGAGGAGAAGACTCTCCTGTCGGAGAATCAGGCAAAGTGATAATTGGAGTATTGGAGGTCTTGGAAGACTTCTTCTTACTCTTCGTAGTCACGATACCGATCATACCATCAGCGGCATGAGATCCCGAAGGAGCAGCAGCGATTTGGTTTGACTTGGAAGATCCGGAATTTTCTCGTGTAAAGTACCCGACTGAGTGTAAACTAAGTCAAGGTATTGTGCCTGAGCAATGACTTGCTCCTCAGTAACTACGCCGGCCTTAGCTACATCTTCAGTAATTCTTGGTAATAATGATTTTACAAACCATTCAGCTAAAATTTGGTCCGGGATAAAAACTTTCACTAATCTCCTTCGACGTCTCCACTCATGGATGTGATCAGAAATGTACGTGGATGTCGATTGTTTTAGCGAAGTTAATAATTCTGTACCATTATCGTATCTGACTGGTAACTGAAAATGAGTTAAGAATGAAGTAGCTAACTGGCTAAAGTTGTAAAAAGAAGCCCGTGGCAACTCAATGTACCACTTGGCTGCGAGACCAATGAGTGTACGCTGGAAAAGACGTAAGCGGATAGAATCATCTGAGATGGAATTTGATGCACACCAGAGGTGGTAAGTCATCACGTGATTAGACGGATCCTCTCCAGACTTACCTTCGAACTTGGGTATATCGCTGGGCAACTTATTTGGCATTGGCGGCCAGAACGGAAGATATTGAATTGGATCGTTCGTTAGGCGCGTCAAGTCGGGTAAATCTAAAGTCGCAATAAATGGTAACTGCCGGTTAGGATCTCGGAAACTCTGAGTCACAATACCAGCCCCAGGAGGAGGATATCCAGGATAACTAGGAACAGGATTCGCATTGGGGATATTATATCCTCCTGGAAAACCAGGATTAACCGGACCGTACTGGGGTTGTTGAGGTGGTTGATAATTGTACCCAGGATACGGTTGATACTGGTAAACCGGTTGTTGGGCAGCTTGACCAGGTTGATACTGTCCCTGGTACGGAGGTTGAACAAATTGAGGTTGAGTAGTAACAACCGTACTTGTACCAGGTTGACCTGCAGGCATCTGGACTGTGGTTTGAATCGTGGGTCCAGACAACGGTACAGATGTCTGAGGAACGGTTACAGGGACAGTAGAAACCGGAGCTGCCGATACTCCAGAAGTAAACATGGTAGATGAAGCGGTAGTTGCTGCAGCCGTGTGAGGTGGAGTACTCGGTGCAATTGGCGGCTGAGTAACTACAGAAGTTACAGGGGTCTGAACACTTGACTGGACAGGTTGCGGTTGCTGGGGTGGACCAGGAACTGCAGGTTGTCCTGCTTGAGGTACCGACTGTATACTTGGTTGCGACATCTGTTGACCCTGTGACGGATCCCATGTTAACATTCCAGGGTATTGACTCATAACAGGTTGAGGATACTGAGATCCATAGCCGTATTGAGGATAGGGTTGATAACTGTAAGGTGTAGTCCCATATGATTGCCCTTGAGGTGGTTGATAACCTTGACCAGGGTATTGACCCGTAGGTTGATAACCTTGAGGTAAATACGAATACTGGGGTTGACCTTGACCTTGAGGTTGGTATCCTTGAGGTTGATACCCTTGGGGTTGCCATCCTTGAGGTTGCCATCCAGGCATTAACGAAGGTTGCCCCCCAGGCGGTAATTGGCCACCTTGAGGTTGGTTAATGGGAGTTGAACCTGACATCATATAAACTTCACCTATACTCAATGGTACATTACCACTGTTTCCAACTAATAACCCATGATCAACAGGTTGAGGAGATGCTCCCGCAAAGGTACCAGAAAGTGACTGATACCCAGTAGGAACAGAAGGACCGCCATGTAAAAATGATTCAGGACTTTGCGAAAACACAGACGACTGACCAGACATATTTACAGGAGAATGAATTCCTCTGGGTGGAACCGGAGTACGAGGTGTAGAAAAACCTACTGAGTTGTCTAAAAAATTGGTTAATGCAAGGTACCAAGACTCACTTCTAGGAGGACTGTAAAATATGGATTCACGCTCCCTTAGATCAAGGGTAATTAGATCTTCAGAATCAGAAACGCCTATTTCTTCCTCTGGAACAAGTTCTTCTATAGCAATTAACCCAACAGGAAGATTTTCGGTGATAATTCTTTCTATTCTTGGTGAATCAGGAACACTAGGAGTTGGAGTAACAGGTTCTGAAATTTCAGGTTCTTCGCCTGTTTCACTGGCAGATGAAAAACTACCAGCAAGCTCGGAAACTGTAACAGCTTCGGGATTGTAACCTGTTTCTAATCTTTCGTAATCTGGATGGACTACCAAGAAGATTCTCCTTCTTCAGGTGGACCTACTTTACTGCCACTAGGAGTTACAAGGACCTTTAAACCCTCTAAATAACTGGGGTCGTCTCGAGGAGGTGAACCCCTAAGTTCACGGGATCTTCTCAACAATTCGGCCACAGATACAACTTCAGGAGACTGGCCCGCAATACGACGGGACCTTCTCGGTAATTCCGCCACAATTAAAGATTTTAACTACAACACACGAAAACAAAGTAAAAAATTTCAAATCAAACCACCTAAAGTCTTCTAAAGAACCAATCAAATTTGAAGCACACGCCTAAATAATCTAGAGCGTCAAACCACACACAAACAGTAGTCTTCCGGACCAAAAGCGCTAGTTGGTGATTAGGCCCAACCTCGCAGGATTCAGTACAGAAATAGTGGGTGGAACAGTTACCCCGGCAACCTGCTTAATGAATAGACTGGACCAAGTTCCTCCACTTTAACCGTCTCGAAGTGAAGCGAACCCCCCAGAAAATCCAAGTGAGTATAACCGACGTCTGCTCCAGGTACAGTGGGACCTTCCCTCCACCGTCACCTTGGGTAGAATCCTAGATATTATGGCCACTAAGGTTACCAATCACAACAATTACACCTGGGGGAACAGTCTAAACTCCGACAGCACGCAAGGGCAGAGTAGCAAGCTCCAATCCCCTTACCGGCTCCTTGACAACAATCCAAGGTTTACCGATAAGTGACCCCTGGCTCCTCGACAATGGTTAATCCGAGGTTTACCGTTTGTAATACGTACTGCCTGGCGTCGTTCCCAACGAGGGAGGAATGATCCCCTCACTGGTTCGGACACGAGCTCGTGTTTCTCCTTTAAGAGGAGCTTTCCCAGAATGTAACTGAAACAATTGGATTTGTTCTACTCAAGATAGACTATCTGTTTGGTTTTGTAGTCTTGGAGAGTTAAGTACTCACCTACTCCAAGACCCTAGCCTAAGCTATGTTGGTGCTTCAGAGCCCTAGAAAAATAAAGATTACTAGATTGATTTTAATTTAAGCGTTACTTTTAAGGTTGTTTCTTAAGTCAAAAGGTGATGGAAGTGAAACTAGTGGTGTGTTGACTCGACTCGAAACCACTACAAAATGCACCTAAAATGATTTATCCACTACTTTACTTTTTCGATGAATTGCTTAACTAAAAAGTTGAGAGAATGCAATCCTTATAAAAGCAACTTCTTAATTGAAGACAATCAAAGAAACAATTCGTTTTTCTTTTCCAAGCATAAAAACATAACTTCTCTTTACATGCACGAAAAAACTCTTTCCTTCTTTTGAAAACAAAAGCTACTTGAAACAAGACTTTTAAGAAGATGTTTTTGTATTTTTCTTTTAATAAAGCAAATAAATCTAATATAACCAAAAATCAATCTTAACAACTCTTAAAATCTATGAAAATGCACTCATAAGCAAACTAAAGGCAAATTTACTCTAAGCAATCTTAACGAGGCCAAAACTAACAATGATTATTTCTAAGGTGTTTTACTTGATCACAATCAAATCAAGGACTAGCTTATTGCAGAACCAAAAACTAGTCAAAACAAAATTCTAATCTTTTTGTCCTTTTTGAAAATGGAAATCAATACTTTAAAAACAAGCAATTCGAAATTTGACCCAAAACAACTCAAATGACAAGTTGCTCAAACAAGGAGACTTTACGGCAGGCTCAACTTCTAAGAAGGTTGACTAACCAGAGATATCTAAGGCTGGAACAACTTTCTAAGCTCAAAGTTACTACAAAGCCTTTCCAAAAATCAAACCCTAGGTCTAAACTTCGTTGAAAACCACTAAAACACTCAAAGCTCACAAAACCAGTTCAGGTAAGAATTCTTGACAGGGTACTAAAGGATCTGGGCAGAAAACACTAAGAAAAACAAAATCTAAAAGTAATTTAAGGCAAAAATGGAATTTTCTTAACTTTTACAGGAAGACGCAGGCCAGCAGTTGTCACAGGTGCGACCCCGCACTGTGCAGTCGACAACAGCGCGTCCAAGGACGCACTGTGCAGCACACAGAGACTGCGTCTTTCTGGAAAAAGGAAGAAAAACTAAAGCCAACTAAAGCTACAGCTAAGCCACCCAAATACTAATTCTCACAGTCAAAAACCAGAAAATAAAAATGATTTTCTCAAAGCAAAGTTCATATAAAGGAAAAGACTCTCTCATTAATGGATTCCCCAGCGGAGTCGCCAATTTGTCACACGGAATCTGTCAAGGGTGCGGACACGACTGACCTTCCTAGAAGTCTAAGACATTCTAATGACAAACAAGACAAAATGGAGTGATCTTTCTCTAAATACACCTTTTACAACATGAAAACTACAAGTGTTTAGGCTTACCTTATTCCAAAACGCTGTTGTTGAAGTCCGTTCTTGACGATCCGGATGAGCTCCTCCTTCAAGTCAATTCCTGCAACCACAAACAATCAAACAATTACCAAGCACTTGCATTTCATATAATAAAACATATATTCAACATGCAGACCAAGGAACACATGAAATAACTCATTAACACAAGCTATTGAGAAAAATAAACCAGTTTGTATTAATAACGAAACAAAGAAACTCTTACAACCTGGCCTTGGTGTTGTGCAAGTTCCTCCCAGGGTCCATCAAGGGTTTTCCTCTACTTTGACAAAGCTCACCCTCTCCCAAGTAGAATCAAGTGAAGACAATCTCTCCTCACAAAGGTCTAATGGAAGACCTAAATCCTGCAGCATTTACCCAAAGAAAATGTATAGCTCCAACCTCTCCTCCTTCTGGCTCAATGCCTTTATTTATAGTGCTGTAAAGAGGTTATTCAGGTCCACTATCAATGGGATCATCCCCCTCTATGGGTGGGATAGCTCCCTTATTGATGGGATAGGTTCCCCCTTAATAGAGATACATGAACCAACTGGAGGCGCATCCATTTCATCAAACCGACCTCTAGAATGTTCTAGAAGTAACCACAAGTAACTTTTTCAAGATAAAACTCGCGCATTTTGCCTTTTACAGAGGGACGCACCTGTCCCTTAACATACAGAGCGTCCATGGACGCATATTTTGTGAACATGATCAGCGTCCCCGCAGGTAAGGCTAGAGAGAACCTGCGACCCCAGAGATAAACATGATTTTTACAAGACTTTCTCTCTTCTTTGAGTTTGAGATGGATAACAGAGGCATGAGACTTGCCTAAGAGGGTAGCATGACTTGTTGATTGGAGCCATACTAACTGTAAGTAGTCAAGGTGACATTTTTTAGTGTAACAGGGAGATTTTCAAAATATCTTCTGAGTTGTCAGAAAGAGGTGCCAGCTTTTGTTATTTCTACTTTCATCGCCCGAGCAAAAGGAAAAGACAACCAGCCGACTCTTTCGAGGCGAACCTCACATTGCCTACAGCACTAAGGAGCAGATACAGAAACGGTTAGAAATTAGATTCAATTTTTAGAAATAAATTTGCTTTAGTAAAAGGGCGGTCATTTGAAGCCGTTCCCTAAATTTTTGTAATTAAGATTAGTTAGTTAGTAGTATTTAACCCTTCTCATGGCATTTGGAGAAGGGTCCGGAAATTTGTCAAAAAACTTGTCCTCAGAACATGCACTTTTGCACCCTCGGAGGGGGTTTTTGATGAATGGATGGATCGAGATTTATTTATGTTTGCATTTTAATGTCTGCTACTGATGTTGCACTTCTGTACTCTTAGTAGATGTTAGAAGTAAGTAGAGATAAATCGTTATTGCTTGAAGTTTGTGAGTGAAATCAGTCATAAATGGTACTTTTATCTCTTGATTAATTTCTGCTCATATTCTTAGAGTGATATATAGCTGATTTGTTTATATGTTAATGTATGAATTTCTAGATTACCATATGGCACTTTTGTACGGTGGAATCATTTGTTTGTGCTTGACATATGAATAACTGATTATGCGATATGTTGTTCACAACTGTTTTGCCTAACTTCTTATGCAGAATGGTTCATTTTAATTGATTTATATTCTTATGATAGCTGAATGATCTTTATTACCAGTTGTTGTATGAAATCTTTTTAGATCGCATAATGAAAGAATTTTACCCCGGGTTAGTATAGATTAGATGTGCTGTTTCTGTTAGATTACAGTAGCATAGAGTTAGTTTAGAGTCTAGAATTAAATTAGTTAAAAATCACCTTTAGATAAGTGTCTTCAAAATCTACACACATACACACACACATCTTTTAGATTGGGAAGCTGGTCCCATCATCCCCAGTCGGACCCGTTACACCAAACAGGCAAGGAGCCACCAACCAGGTTCCCGACCGGGTGGGTATCCCCCTTTTTGTTGACCCAATTTCGGGGCCCTCAACATATTTGGCGCTAGAAGGAGGGCCCGAACTATGAATGGCAACTAAGTCAAAATCTAAATGCCATTCTGAGAGTAAATCACCCTCATCAACTCCCCCGACTTCTCCACTACGGTTAAACCCGGAGTTACAAGTCGCTCGAGTATCCACTGCTGCTACCTACTCTAATATATCAGACCAACTCATTATTGAAACCCCTGAAATTCAAACTTTGATTCGTAAACTCCAGGGATTCTCTATTTTTTCTCATAGGTCTGATAAATCTAACAGCAGCGTGACTTCGCAGTACAATCCTACTCACCCTCTGACCAGATTGAAGAGTGAAAAATTTTGTATTCAACCAAGTGAACTCCCTCTCCCTACTAGGAAAAGAGCAAGGAAAGCACTACCAGAGTCTGACCGTGAGACTCTTTCATCCACTTTGTCCATTTCAACACCCTCATCGCGAAGTCAACCACCCACATCCTCATCCCAAATCATTCATCGATCTTCCACACTTCCTCTTCAATCATCAACCATCATAATACCTTCACCTTCTCAGCATCAGGGACCATCTTCTGTACTCTCATTAACTAGTGGCTCAACGATGGCCCAGTCTCCATGGAACAATCCTGGGGCGGTTTTAATGCCTCCACCCCTAAGCCCAATACCGGCCCATCCTAAGAAGTGGCTACCTAAATTCAATCCAGAAACATGCATTCTAGCTGAAGAGCATATCAATAATTTCATGCTTTCTGTTAATCTCAACAGAGTTACCAACGAAGATGCTGTCGTCCGACTTTTTCCTTACACAATGCAAGGAACAGCCGGGTCATGGTACTTTTCATTACCTTCCGGGTGCATCACAAGTTGGGACATTTTTCAAAGTCAATTCCTCACCAAGTTTGGCGATGACAGATCAACAGCGACATTGATCAATGACCTATCTAATCTTAAAGCTGAGGCTAGAGAACCCATTAAAGATTTCAACTTACGGTTCAATAAGATCCTCAACAAGATTCCCGCTGCTTCTCAACCTAGCGAGGAAGTAAGATGTGAATGGTACATCACGGCCTTACCATCTAACTTGGCTATCTTCGTAGATAGGGCAAGCAAGACGACCTTAGTTGAAAACTTAACTGAGGTGTTAGCAGTAGAAAAATGCGTAGTTTCCCTAGAAAAGAGATCTGCAATAGAAGAACGCAAATCTAAGAAGATCTCTTTCAAAGAAGACACCAAGAAGAAGCAAATGAAAGATCCTTTCGATATGGAAGGATTACAAAAGGTGTTAAAGGCCATGTCCAACGAGATGATTGACATAAGAAAGCAAGTAGCAGAAACTTCTTCAAAAAATCCCTACAGATCTTTTAAAAGAAACCTTCCCATGGAGGTGAAACCACCCAATGCTGTCTCAAACGTCGAATTTGAAGAAGAAGAAGAAGAAGAGAATACCACTGAAGGGCAGACCGATGATGAAGAAGTTGTGGAACTATAAGGAATGTGGGATTTCATCCTCCCACAAGAAGAGGATCAAGAAGCATTTCCGGTTAGCACACGAAGCAAAAATCAACTTGATCCTCCCCAAACTACCCCTAAACAGAAGGGCGCAAGCCCTGCAACAAAGGATAAGGTCGCAACAAAGAAAACAACTGCTAGAGTGACCCAACTTAGCCCAGTCCAATCAGATCAAGCACCTCCATCAAGAACACTGATAGTGTCGGATGAAATGGAGTATAACATTATCGATGACATGAAAAAGACTAGGGCTAATATCACTCTTTACGAATTGAGAAAATTGAAACATCAACAGAAAATAATGATGAAGGAATTACATGCCGTGCCTACTACATCTTTACCTACAGCTATAGCTTCCCACAACATGGGAAGACCTCCAACCAACATGATCAATAAGATTGATCCGAATGACATTGCCTTGATTGGAGGAAGGTCAAGATCCCATACTCCTCCTTTCCTCCTCACTTATGAAATCTTCAATAAAAATGTGCACAATTGCCTGATTGATTTTGGTGCTTCAACGAATATTCTACCCAGATCAATATGTGCCAAATTGAATGTTCAACCTCAGAAATTTGCAGTGCGCATAGTTCAACTTGATCGATCTCAATTCGAAGTGATTGGTGAACTTAACCAGGTGACCATAAGATTGTCGTCTAACCCGAAAGTATGTCAGGTTATCGACATTCTAGTAGCTGATATCCCTGAATTCTATGGTTTAATTCTTAGCAGGGATTGGTCCGAGAAACTCCATGGATATTTCTCAACCGATTGGTCGCACATGTGGTTACCCTACAATGGCTAACCCAATCAAATAAAGGTTGAACAAGAATTGCATCAAAAGTACATAGTGACAAAATTGGAAGGAGAGAACGAAGCAATAGCATACAACAGCAGTATCATAGGAAATTACTCGGTAGATTCTTTCCTCGGCAATTTCAATTCTCACACTTCACCTTACTTAGAAGATTCAGTTGTGTCCCAAATTGAAAATTTTTCCCAAACTGATGATTCAAGGTGTTTTAATTTTTTAGATAGTTCTGTAAATACATCTTTATTTTGGAAATTATATTTTGATGGCTCTAAATCTAACGAGGGAGCAGGAGCAAGATGAGTTCTGGTTAACCCATATGGGAACAAGACCATGCTTACATGCAGACTTGAGTTCGATTGCACAAACAATACAGTGGAATACGAAGCCTTGGTGCAAGGCCTATACAAAGCAATCGGCTTGAGTGTTAAGTATCTTCAAGTCTTTAGAGATTCCAAAATTGTCGTCAAACAGGTACATAACACCATACATTGCCTGTCAAGTCATTTAAAGCACTATCAATCTTTAGTACAAGATCTGACTTCACATTTCATAGCATTCAATATTTCGTCAATCGCAAGACTCCAAAATGCGAGCGCAGACCTGTTAGCTAACGTAGCCTCTAGACTGATTCCCTCCGAAGATTTTAGTCCCGATAGGTTTTCAATAGAATTAATCTTTAAACCATCCATCCCTGACAACATCACCAGCTGGAGAGTATTCAATGACGATCCAGACATCGTAAATTTCCTCACTTCTGAAGGATCCTACTCAAATCAAGTAATTGACGAAGACCATCATGATCACCAAATTCAGCTAAATAGCACTGATAACGCTATACCTAAATCAGTGGTTAAGTTAGAAGATTTATATGATTTGAAAAGTCAGTTTAAAAGGTCTGCCAATTCTAAACTCTACAGTTTAACTCTGAACTATGAATTAGTGAACCTAGGAACCAATCAGAAGCCGCAAAACGTTAATCTAGGCCACGGCCTGGCCCCTGAAGAAAAATCAACATATATCCGTCTTCTGAGACAATTCAAAAACGTATTTGCGTGGAATTACGATGAGCTGAAAACATACAACACTTCTATCATTCAACACACTATCCCTATGATTGACAATGAAAAACCTGTCCAGCAGAAGCTCAGAAAAATCCACCCCAACTTAGAAAATCAGATAAAGACTGAGCTAAATAAATTGTTGAGAGCCAGAATAATTTTCCCCGTCAGACACTCCAAATGGGTATCCAATATGGTGCCTGTTAGGAAGAAAAACGGAAACATTAGAATCTGTATTGATTTCCGGAATCTCAACAAAGCTTGTCAAAAAGACAATTCTCCCCTCCCACCTATGGAGCAAATACTACAGGCAGTAGCGGGCTCAGAATTAATGTCTTTCCTGGATGGATTTCAGGATACAATCAAGTGCTGGTGCATCCCGATGATCAGTTGAAAACCACATTCCGAACTAAGTGGGGCACATACGCATATCGGAAGATGCCATTTGGTCTGATCAATGTCGGCGCTACCTTTCAGAGAGCCATGGACATCGCATTTAAAGGTTTGGTCAATAAATCAGTAGTGATTTACCTGGATGATATAACAGTGTACTCCAAGAAGCGAAGTGACCATCTCAAAGATTTGAAATAGATCTTTCAAAGATGCTTAAGGTATGGAATTTCACTTAACCTAAAGAAATCTTTTTTCACATTAAGTGAAGGGAAATTGCTCGGATTCATAGTGTCGAAATCTGGTATTCACATTGAACCTGACAGAATCAAAGAAATTTCCGAAATATCCATACCCCATAACAAGAAGGCCATGCAATCTTTCCTTGGACAAATCAATTTTGTAAAAAGGTTTGTCCCAGATTTTTCACGTACTATTTCTCCTTTACAAAATATGATAAAAAGGAATTCAAATTTTAAATGGGGCATATATGAGCACAAAGCATTCAACTTGATCAAACAAGCTATCATCAACGCTCCATCTTTAGCTACCCCAAATTTTTCAGAATCCTTCATCTTATACACTTTTGCCTCAGAGAAATCTTATGCCGCGATTTTGACTCAAGTAAATCAAGAGAAGGCGAAAGCTCCAATGGCATTCTTTAGCTCGAACTTACAAGGTGCTGAACTCAATTACTCAGACGTGGAGAAACAGGCTTATGCTGTTTTCAAAGCGATCAAATATTTCAGACCTTTCTTACTTAAATCCCATACCAAAGTCGTAGTACCGTTTCCAGTGGTAAGGAACCTTTTGGTACAGAAGGATGTGGGCAAAAAGAGAGCAAATTGGATTACCACTCTACAAGAATACGATCTTGAGATCAAACCAACAAACATCGTAAGAGGTCAAGGCTTCTGCAACATGTTAGCTGGAGCATCGCAAATTCCGGAGAACTCATCTGAAGAGGTACAAACGTATGAGGTAAGCCTAAACGACGCAGAATCATTATATGCGGACACCATTTATTATCTTAAGGACGAGTATGCTCCATCACACCTGGAGCACACCAAGAAAAGAGCTCTGAGGTTGAAAGATAAACAATACCAGCTCATAAATGATGTTCTGTTTAAAAGGAATTATGATTCTGTACTTCTTAGGTGTCTTGAGAAAACTGAAGCCGAAAAGGTTTTACAGGAACTCCACGATGGACCAGCAGGTGGACACTATGCTGGAGAGACTACTGCGCATAAGATCTCACGTGCAGGATATTATTGGCCCACGCTGTTCAAAGACTCATACAATTTCATAAGGAAATGCCAAATCTGCCAGACTGCTGCGGGGAAACAAAGGAAATCGTCCATGCCACTATAGCCGGTCAACATCGAGCAACCATTCAACCAATGGGGCTTGGACATAATAGGTGAGATCGTTCCTCACTCTTCTAAGCAGCATAGGTATATCCTCACGGCAACAAATTATTTTACTAAATGGGTAGAAGCAGTTCCTCTCAAGACAGTTAATTCTGAAAACATTATTGAATTCATAGATCAATTTATCATCACTAGGTTTGGATTGCCAACGACCTTAATGTTTGATAATGCATCATACTTTTCTGCAAATGCAATGACTGAGTTTGCATTGAAAAGAGGGTTCAAATTTAAATATTCTGCTAATTACTATCCACAAGGTAATGGGTTGGCTGAATCAACAAACAAAAACCTAATCAGGATTATCAAAAGAACAGTCGACCAAAACCAAAAGAATTGGCACAAAGCGCTGGTAAATGCTTTATGGGCAGATAGAATCACGAAGAAAGCTTCAATCGGCACTTCTCCCTTTAATTTAGTTTATGGGAAAGAAGTGGTTCTTCCAACTCACTTAGTCATTCCCTCTTTGTCTTTAGTACAACACATCAATGAATTATCTACTTCCTCTTCTCAATTAAGACAAATGGAAATAATCAAACTAGAAGAACGCCGAGAACAAGTTAAGAAAACCCATGCTCACCACCAAGCGCTAATAAAATCCTCTTTTGACTCAGCCATCATAACCAGAAAGAACTTTCAGATGGGAGATTTAGTTTTGAAATGGGATAAGGCTCATGAAGAAAAGGGCAAACATACGAAAATTCAGAAGCTGTGGCTTGGTCCTTTTCAGATTGTAGAAGTCATAGGCCCATCGACATTTGTGTTGCAGGATTTGGCAGGTAGAAGAGATTCTTTGCCTGTGAATGGACAGATTCTTAAAATGTATTTTCCATAGAAGGTCACTCTTCTATTTTTTGGTAGGATAGTTTTAGTTTCTTTTATTTTGTTTTCTCTTTCTTATAAATAAAACCGGTTGTAAATGATCATTGAATAAGATTCATGAAAGAGCACGCTAACTCTCTATCAGATTTTGATTTCAATTGTACAAATAGCAAAACTTTTCGAAAAATCTGATTTTTATTATTGACAAATAGAGTTAACTTTAGCCCGATTAATGATATTAGTTTCAACCTTTCGAAAGACATTATTGAAATCAACCTTTGGTTAAAAATTGTTTTATCCCAGCACAATGAAAGGTATCATCAATAATAAAATAAATATTCTCTGCAAAGCTGTGATTTTCAAAAGCTCTATTATTGTCGTCCAGAGTTTTCTTAAGGAAAAACAATGACTTCCTCCCTGCCAAAGGAAACCGCAGCATTCAGAGAAACAATATGAGAAAGCACTATAACTCAAAGAATAAGAGGTCTCATCACGAGCCGGCTTATCGTGATCACAGATATTATAACTTGCTGACTTTGCCAATATTGTCTATCAAAACAGGGCAACGACTCAAGATTGTTGCAATCAAAAGACAAGGGGTCTCATCACGAGCCAGCTTGTTCAGCAAAAGTGTAAATCAAGTGAATGACTGTGTCATAATCTGGCCACCAAACCAAGACATTGTTCTTTAGAGAGTAAAAAAGCAAAAAGTGCCAAAAAGGATTTTTCTCTGAAATGTTGTAAATAACCTCAAGCAGGAAAAACGATCATTGCTGGATAACATGGTAACCCTGTCGAGGCTATGGACGCTTGCGGGCAGCAGAGGCTCTACCTACGACAAATGAGCATATTTTAAAACCAGCACGCAGAGAAGACCTTATTTTATCTTTTAAAAAGGACCGAGCAATGTCTGGTATGAATGCAAGAACTAAGCCTAGGGAAGCAGACAATTGGAATAAAAGAAAGGTTGAAACAAAGTATCATTGATAGGATGAGGGGTAATCTACTCTATCTATCCATAACAAAATTTAGACATACGAAAACTTTTCTGTTTCGGAAGTGGAAATGTCAATAGAAAAGCAGAGATAACTGGTTCTTCACAGTGAATCGCCATTGTTGTGGTCAACAACAACCCCCCTCTTTGTTTAGTATTAGCAATAATATCAAGCAAAGGGGGACCCTTAACAAAAATCCCAAAAATATTTTTATCCAATTTTTTGTATTTTAACTCCCTAAAAGCTATATCGCATCGCAGAGAGAGAGTGAAGAGTTTTCCTATGCGCATAAATAAGCTGCAAAGAAGCGATGCAAAATTCATCGCATCGCATATTTTGAAAGCGCCCTTAAAAGAAAATGAGAAGGAATCACCGACGGCCGATATGCGACGTCGCATATCACAAACGTCGCAAAAGCAGCACACAACGAGCAAATGAAAATTGCGATATTGCGATTTGCGATCTGTGATCCTACAAACTGCGATTTTGCGATTTGCGATCTGCGATCCTACAAACTGCGATTTTGTGATTTGCGATCTGCGATCCTACAAACTGCGATTTTGCGATTTGCGATCTGCGACGAATGAAACTATTAATTGCTACAATACGAATCACAGAAACCACTCATCGCAAAGTTTCTTCGGCATGATCTGTAAACCCAAAATCGAGCGCTCACCTTAAGGGAAATTAATGATGGCACGCCTGAGTATCCAAAGATGATCATGTTGCGTTTTTCGAAGATTCAAGTCCTTATGAGTGTCATGATTATGCATTCATTGGAGTTTAAAGCTTTCATGTCAATATTTTCATATCCCTTTTCCTTTGCGTAAGCTGTAAGGCAGCAACTAATATAAATCTATATGCAAGAAACATCTAAGGAAAAGGGTAAAGCGCCAATACTTGAAGAACAGAGAGGAGATGCCTTCGCAAATGAATGTCTCATGCAGCAGAGCCGCGGATTCTAGAGTATCACTCCACAGACACTGATGAAAATAGACTATCCAAGACTCAAAGTCAAAGGCGCACAAAAGCAGCATGTTTGCAAAAGATCTTGAAGCTCAGATTGGGTAAAGCAAAAAGGAAAACACTAAAAAGGATGATGCTTCAGAAAAGCCTGGAACAAAGAATGGAAGCAATTTTCGATACGTAAGATTGTTCATCCAACGAAATCCCTAACTCATTGAGTCATCCACACGGCCGGAAACCGAAATAGCAACAACACAATCAGTTTGAAAGAAATCTGGGTTATACTAAGTATACACACAGCAAAAAGCACCCAGTCAGAGGGAGATTTTCAAAATATCTTCTGAGTTGTCAGAAAGAGGTGCCAGCTTTTGTTATTTCTACTTTCATCGCCTGAGCAAAAGGAAAAGACAACCAGCTGACTCTTTCCAGGCGAACCTCACATTGCCTACAGCACCAAGGAGCAGATACAGAAACGGTTAGAAATTAGATTCAATTTTTAGAAATAAATTTGCTTTAGTAAAAGGGCGGTCATTTGAAGCCGTTCCCTAAATTTGTGTAATTAATATTAGTTAGTTAGTAGTATTTAACCCTTCTCATGGAATTTGGATAAGGGTCCGGAAATTTGTCAAAAAACTTGTCCTCAGAACATGCACTTTTGCACCTTCGGAGGGGGTTTTTGATGAATGGATGGATCGAGATTTATTTATGTTTGCATTTTAATGTCTGCTACTGATGTTGCACTTCTGTACTCTTAGTAGATGTTAGAAGTAAGTAGAGATAAATCGTTATTGCTTGAAGTTTGTGAGTGAAATCAGTCATAAATGGTACTTTTATCTCTTGATTAATTTCTGCTCATATTCTTAGAGTGATATACAGCTGATTTGTTTATATTTTAATGTATGAATGTCTAGATTACCATTTGGCACTTTTGTACGGTGGAATCATTTGTTTGTGCTTGACATATGAATAACTGATTATGCAATATGTTGTTCACAACTGTTTTTCCTAACTTCTTATGCAGAATGGTTCATCTTAATTGATTTATATTCTTATGATAGCTGAATGATATTTATTACCAGTTGTTGTATGAAATCTTTTTAGATCGCATAATGAAAGAATTTTACCCCGGGTTAGTATAGATTAGATGTGTTGTTTCTGTTAGATTACAGTAGCATAGAGTCAGTTTAGAGTCTAGAATTAAATTAGTTAAAAATCACCTTTAGATTAGTGTCTTCAAAATCTACACACACACACACACATCTTTTAGATTGGGAAGCTGGTCCCATCATCCCCAGTCGGACCCGCTACACCAAACGGGCAAGGAGCCGCCAACCAGGTTCCTGACCGGGTGGGTATCCCCCTTGTTGTTGACCCGATTTTGGGGCCCTCAACAGGTCCATGATCAGTTATCCCGACGATAGTTTGTTCCTGTGTCAACCTCGTTAAAAAATGAATCGAGGAGTGTGAGCATAGTTCCTTGTCTTGTGTCAAGCTTGTTGAAAAGTGAAACAAGGGTCTTGAGGATAGTTCATGGTCTTGTGTCAACCTTGTTAAAAATAAAACAAAGGGTGTGAGCATGGTTCCTTGTCTTGTGACAACCTCATTAGAAAATCAATCAAGGAGTGTGAGCATAGTTCCTTGTCTTGTGTCAAGCTCGTTAAAAAATGAAACAAGGGTCCGAGGATAGTTTCTTCAAATTTCTACCTCGTTAAAAAATGCAACACCTCCTTTTTCCAAATCGAGTCTTTGATTAATATCTCGTAAAATCCCAGTCAAATCTTTCCTAGATCTCGAAAGTGAACCTTCATTCCATTCACCTAGTTGACTGAAATGAAGCTTTGGGGCATGTACCTCGATTGACTCATTTGCTAGGGGCATGCAAACTTATATTAAGCATAGATTTTCATTTCAAGCTTGTATAAACATGAAAACGAATCCAAGCAAAGTTCTCCATGGTTAAAGCTTGTGTAAAGATGAACCCATGCCCAATTTACATCTCATGATTTTCATTTTCTACTAGATGAACCTTGGTTGTTTTATTCCATCGCCGCCATCTATTTGGCCGATAATATGTTTTCACTTGGTTGTTTTTTCCTTTCCTGAGGAACCACAACAATGAGTGGTTTTATTAGCCAACCTCTTAATCATTACATGTTTTGAGCAGTTCCTCCATTGCTGGAACTAGTTGCTACCCTTTATACCACTCATTCCTCCAGGATGAGTCACCTTTAAGCTCTTTTCTGACTCGTAAAAAATGAAAAGATCACCGAGTATTTTTCTTTTTTTTGAGTCGTTAAAGAGAATAAAAATGGGGGGCCTACTTTCAGCTCTTTTCCGACTCTTAAAACACGAAAATGTTGTCGAGCTCTTGTCATTTTTGAACTTGTTAAAGGCTGCAAAACGTCGTTTACCCAGTATATGTTTACCCCTTTTTTCAGGTTGGGATGAACTATTTACGAAAAGGGTACTCCTTGACTGAAATGGTCAAGCGGTTCTCTGAAGTATCATTTCTACCTTTTCAGGCTCGAGAGACAGAAATGTATGAAAAGGGACTATGTAGAGTTTTATTTTCCATGTCTTTTTCAAACTCTCTAAACATGAAAATATACTGAGTTACACCTTTTCCGGACTCGTTAAAACATTAAACGACATTGGATTCGTCGCCATGATGGACATGAGCTTCTCCTTCCTAAGGATCACTAAACTTAGTAGGTCGGATTCATCTGAAGGATGAACTTACAGTGCAAGCACATGCTATCCACTTCAAGCTTATGATAAAATATAATTGGGGTACCTGCCAAAAATGTTGGGGGAAAATTGGAAATTCTATCAATCGTGTTGGCAGCTCACTCTTGAACGTGACACTTTTTGCTTCGTGTTAGGTCGGGATATCCTCCTTTTCATCATTGACCTTCCTGGGTTGGGCCATTAACTTTTACCTTCCATTTGATCTCTTCCATGTCATCATGACCACCGATCCCATGGATCCAAAAGCTGCCAAAATCTGGAATCGTGTCGTCGATATATTCAAGAGTTAGTCCTTCTATAGTTACATTTACTCCTAATTCTCTATATCATCTTAGATCATTTGCATCTCTTTGTCTCGTGTCGATGATGTGGGATACATCATGGCCCTCCTTCGACACGGTCGCTTCCTATCGAATTTATGTCATCACCCCGAAAGCTGGCCGAGAGACTCCCTTCCAGTACCTTAGAGCGTGCATGCCCTAATGGCAAGTTCTTTGCACTTGATGACAAGTTCACATCATTAGCTTTCGATTGGGTGATTTCATGGGTGTTCGACTCCAGTTCCTTTATTCACATTCCGTGAACGGTGCTATTGGTACCTTGAGAGCCATTGTCATTATTGGTTGTTTCTCTCATGCTTGTTAATGGTTCACCTCATTGGCCGGTAATCAAGTGACTTTCTAGCATGTTCAACTTCAGCACATTCATTCACATGTTAGGATTTATACTTTGATCAGGTCATTTGGAGCGCAAGACCCTGGGCTCAGATTACACAAGTCTAGGTTGTGAGGTGATGTGACATGATCATGTTGATATACATGTCTCTTTTAGATGGATCGTTGTGACCATACGATGAGTTCTTATATGTGATCCTTCTCATTATTGGATGGATGTGACCATACCATGGTTTCGTTATGATCCTTTCTATTGGATGGCTACGCCCATTCCTTTTATCCATTTATATGATAATTCTCTAGATGGCTACATCCATACCATGATTCATGTATCATTTGTCAGAGTTTTCAGTGACATATATGTAGCTATGCTTTCTTGTAGGTTTTCCGATAAGGGACTTTGGTTCCCCGCATCCACTTGTAAAGTATTTCACCCCTCACTCTAGTTCAGCCTTTTGTGAGTGTCCTTTTACTCCCTGTCCACATTCCTAGAGGACCTCTACAGTGAACCCTACATGCTTTCCCATCATGAAGTGACTCCCAGTATGCCCCTCTTCATGAGCAAAATAATTCCCCTTTGTATCATTTCCCAAGAATCTTCCTTTTACCCCAATTTACAAGAGTAGCACTACTGACCAACTTCCTCCTCGCACCGATTTGCAGAGCTTAAAACTAGTGCTGGTGCCGTACAGAGCTACTGAGAATTTTTCTAGTCACGCCAATCCTCTCTCGGTAAGTTTTTCAAATATGGAGTTGAAGCTTCGAGCTTTAAAAGCTTCATAACAAAAGTCTGGTAGATGGTTGGGCTGGATGGAGCCGAAGAAGTCAGTTTGGGATCCTTTCCTCTATTAGGATGGAACAAAATCAAGAGATAAGACCTTCTCCCATGATGAAAGGAACCATCTCCCATCCATCCAAGCTATATAAACCTCTCTTTTCCCAAGCTAAACTAGTTTTGGAGTGAGTTTGAATGATCAACAAGTCATATATATCTTGTAGCTTTCTAGTGTATGTTTCAGGGCGATAGTGTGTTTTTGGTTTGGTTTGAGACTAGAGGGAAAGAGGCCTTAAAACTTCCATTGTTGGGGCTATCCATGAAGTGCTAGTAGAAGTGTGGGAACCCGAATACATCAGAGGAGACCAACAATGTCAAGGCACCGGTTGTAATCTCTTTCTGATTTATATAAATGCAATTATCGATTGATTTCGTACATGAAATGTCATTTTACATATTTATGGCTTAATTTTCCTTGACCTATTTTTGGCTTAATGGGCCCTAACCCAGGTTCAGCGTTAAGAAGCCAAGAAAATCCCTACACTAATGGCCCTTTCAGCATCAATTTGCGGAGCCCAAACTGAACTCTCACCCGAAGGAGTATGGGGGGGTGAAAGAACCAAGTTTTTGCACCCTAAGATGGTTGTGATGTTGGTTATATGCCCTAACCTTCCTTCGTGTAGACTGATAAGCTCTTTAGGGTTTATCAAAGTACTTCTCTTATTTGTTCTTGAAGCCTCCACGAAAGTCTCTGATTGTCCTTCGTGGAAAATAATTAGATAAAGTAGGCGCTTACATGCCTCTATAATTACTCTTAGTTCTATACTTACTCGATTCAATTAAGTATTGGTTAAATTTAACATGCATTATGGTTATCTTCATGAAAACATATATCCTTACTTGTGTTCATATGAAAAACTAAAATACATGGATTTGCACATCAATATAGCATTAATTCATAACCCCAGTGTTCAACATAACATAATCGCACATTTATAGCATAATTAAAATAACACATACATAGATAATTCCAAAATACTTCTGTTTATTGACAATCCAGATTCCCAATACAAACTCTAACTACCCTACGCACAAAGCTGTAGGTGTCCACGCAATCAGTTGTGGACTTCTACCCTAGGCCTCTGCGCACTCAACCGCAGAGCCTCTTCCTACCCTAAGTCTCTTCACTCTTAGCTCTAATAGACCCATGCATAAAAATATAACAAGACTCCATGAAATGAACTACCTTAGACTCTTCTAAGACTCCCTTTTTATACAATCCCATGGTCTGCAGACCAAGGGTGGATCTCATGAAGCCGACATAACTATCTAAACTAAGGGTGGAAAATTTTTTTGACTACTTACATCTTCGTGCTTCGCAGCCACAAAATGCAGAGACTTTACATTATTTAATACAAAATTTGGGCCTTTAGCCCAAAACTTTGGATTTTAACCCCAAAATTGACCCCAGGGGACTCATTTCCAACAGGCCCCCAACACAAATTTGGTGACTCGCCCTCGAGTCACTCTACTAGTGCAGAGATCCTGTCATGAAGACCTCCCAACTCCACTTGTACCATTGTGACTTCGGCGATGCACTGTGTTGCCGCCTACTTCATTTGCTCGACCAGCTGCTTCGTCACTGGCCCCGTGCCATCTACCTGTACATTCTGCTACGTTTCCTATAGACTAGCCAATTTTCCTTCAATGGTGGTCGTGAGCACATATGCTTCGTTTACCCAAGGCTTCAATCGAGCCTTCAATAATGCTTCCCTGTGTTGTGCTACGTCCACTTACTCTTTCAGCGCCTTTTCTTTCTCCATCTTTGCTAGCCTTTGGGTAATGGCAATGGTGTGTGTCATCGCTTTAACCTTGTCATATCGCTACTACAGCTCTCATGCCTTTGTTTCAAGCCTCTGCACATTGGGATCCTCCTGTAAGCTGGTGACAACTTCGAGTGACTGCTCAAAGAGTGCAATGCAATCCTTTACTGCGCTATCTATGGCTGCAATAGCGTCCTTAACAACTACCTCACACTTCTCTCTAACTTCTGGTGGAGTCAAAGGCTAGGCCTTCAACTCAGGTTCTGCAATCTTAAGGTTCAATTCAAATTAAACCTCTCCTAACTCTATTCTCTCGTCACGGACTTTAGTGGCAAGCTTTTGAATTCACACATCCACTGGCTCATCTTCGGGAATTTCTAGTTCTGGGACAGACCTGGATGCTTCAACCACTACCTTGGCTGTGCACTCATTCTTGTCCATGATGGTCTTAAAGAGATCAATAGTGGAGTTCTTCTGTGCAGCCATCTGAGCATTGTTCACCCTCTGCCTACTAATAACGTGTAGAGTGTGTTGTTCGCGGGCTTGAAGTTCATGATCGCAGAATCTTGCAAAGTGTGAAGGGCTTCACTTGGAAGCATGGTGAGATTAAGTCCAACCCCATTGAGGACACTGATAGTGGCCTTTTCAGATTCTTATTCTGTAGTCAGTGCTCCTTCTGGCAGCGCTATTGCCCGGGGATCCAGTGTGCGCACCATCCCTGCTGCTTCCAAGGTACCAAATGCCAAAGTAGTTGATGTCACACTACTTTGTTCCACACCGGTTTGTAACTGCGATGCCTAGATCTGCAGCTCGTGCAGGCCCATCTTAATGGCACCCAAGGCCTGTTTCTACTGCTCCTTGTACTGTCGTAGTAGTTCCACTATCGTATCCCTCACCACATCACCAATGTAATTCAAATCACCTTCATTCAAGGTGATTGGGTCAAGGGAAGTCTTGCTGGCCTTGGAATTCTTCTACGGCCCTACTTTCTCCTATTACCTGATGCGCTTAATCTGGAACAGAGTAGTCTCTGGGTCTTCTCCTCTGTGCTCTGACTACTATTCTTCCTCCTCTGTCTCTAGGGAAGGCGACTTCTAACTCCTGTCAGAGCTGCACTCCTCCTCTTCTTCTTGTCCTCCTATTTGATTCATGGAAATGTGCTCTGCCTTGGTTTTATTCTCAGCCTCCTTCTTCCTTTTCTTGGCCAATTGTTCCATCTTTAGACTAGCCTCTTCCTTTTTTCGCTTCGCTGCAGACTTGCTAGACCCATCTATCAAGTCCGAAGTGGTGCACCAATATGTCAGCCAACGATCAAGGACCACTACAATCACATCATCTATGGCCAGGTATGGAAGGTCCTACCACTTTTGTCTAGGATCCTTCGGTGCGCGCATGGAGACCTGGTGGAAGTCCGCCTTGAACTCCACATATTTTGTCAGCTAATCATAAAATCTTGGTGATAACCACGGCTTGTGGTTGATGGCCATGTGGATATTCATCTCCATCAAGATCGAAAAGACCTTGTTGTCCTTGACCCTTTGGGGTTCCTTCATAGCCTAGACTGAAGCGAACTTCACCGCTTCTGGTAGATCCTGCATGAGCCGAGGAAACTAGCTATCCTCTGGTAACTCCCACGGAACCAACACTATGGACAGCTACAGCCATGCATAGTGAAACATTTTACTTTGATCTTGTACCTCTCTGCAGTTCATGAGGGACTCGCTATAGAGGTAGCACACCCAGTTGAACTGTACGCCCTCCGCACACTAGGCCGCTAATCACACTACTGGTGCCGACACTTCATCAACGTGACACTTCCTCATAATCTTTCCTGCCAGGATCTGAGCAGCTACCTTGACCACGGGATTGGTTATGCTAGTGATAGAGTAGCCACGCGACTTCTTAGCGAGCTTAAATTTATCCTTCATTGCTTCATCAAGGTCACGCTCACCTATCTTTCCACCAAATGCCGTGGTCAGATTTTCTCCTATGTGCGGTAGCTGAGTGATCCTATGGATCATCATGTTAGTGATCGGTACCGGCTCCTCTAGCCATAAGCACCCATCGTGCACCAAGCATAGCAGCTTCTTGATCACTATCATGGTTATGGTGTGTGGTTGTATGCGGTACCCATAGCATGTTTAATAGACTAGCCATATCCACCTCTTTGACCCACTTTCTTGGCTCCAGAGTGGTCACACCAGAGTCTTTATAGAAGACGTGATGCACGAGTTGATTTTTCACTAAGTGGGGAAAGTGCTCCATATCAGCCAAATCCCAATCCTCCAATTTTAAATGGGGGATGCACCCTAGGCACGGTCCTTCAAAGACGGTTTTGTTCGACAGCAACGGTGTATGCAGCGTGACCTTGCTTTCACCAATGTCCTTCGAAACCTTTGTCTTGCCTGTGTGCGGAGTAATGTACTCAGGCAACTTAGAGATAGGGTCAGACTCTTTAACGTCAACATCCTCCACCGCCATGTCAATGTCTTCCTCATCCATATGGATTTCTTCAACATTCTCTTCAGGCTCTAGGTCAATTAGCTTGCCCTTCTCCTACACAGTGGGCTTTTCCTTCTGTGGGTGCTTTTTGGGTGATGTGCACATCGGCTGTGGTGCTTTCTGCTTATCTTTCATTGTTTTTGGACCCTATTTGTTCGGCGTATGTCTTGGCCTAGGTGACCTCGGTGATTTAGGGACCTCTACCGGTACATCAATGCTCGTAACCTTTGGAGAAACCCCCTTAGTTGCCATTGCTACTTATGGGGCATTTCCCTCAGCTTCCATTACTTCTCCAATGATTGTGGTTTCTACGAGCACCGACATGATATTAGACAAAAAATCTTGTGTTTCCTTTGGCATCTTCTCAAATGCTAAACTTGCTATCAAAGCTTCAAAGTACTCACGGTTCATATGCACTTGAGAGCTCAACATCTCAATTTTCAAAATGCCAAGTGTTTTTTGTTGGGTAGCCACCTATAATTTATAGGCATTTTTGAATTCAAATCCGAACGTTCCTCGGAAAAAATTTCATAAATGCAGGATTGGAGGCAGATTTTCACAGATTTTTCCCTTAAATTCTGACTTAAATACTGCCCCCGCTCCATTGAGTCATTTTCCTACTGTCAAGTCATGAATAGTGACCATAACTGTCACTTTCCAGCTGCCCTGTGTGATCCCTTCTTGGATATCACAACTCCCTACGCTTTTATGCTGACACTGTGACATTCCTCCATTCCACGTAGTTCCCCATTCGTGCAGCTCCCCAACCCGACAGTGTAGTTTATAGTCTCGCACCTTGTTTCAATTGCCTGGAGCGCTAAGACTGTGCTTCCATCATGTAGTCATCTAGCCGGATCATCGGTGTATGGCTTCAATCGACTACCATTCACTTTCCCTGGCAATGGTTCTCCATTCAACTTTACCAACTGAACTGCTCCACCATTGGTAATCTCCTTGATGACATATGGCCCTAGCTAATGAATCCAAAATTCTCATGGGAGTTTATCAAGCTTGTTGTCATATAATAAAACTAAATCATTTACCTTGAAGGTGTGGAGTTTGATGTGCCGATTGTGCCATGCCTTTTCGCACTCCTTTTGAACATGTTGATGGAATCCAGCAAGAAATCTATCTTCCTCAAGCTCTATTAGCTCCATGAGCCTCTCCTCCAGGGCTCCACGATCCTCCATTCCTGTGAATGCCACTATACACAAACTAGGTACAATGTACTCCATCAGGATCACAGCTTGCATGCCATAAATTAGTATGAATGGCGTTTGTCCAGTCAACTTCTTGCAAGTTGTTCTATAAGCCCATAGCTTCGTGGGCACGCGAACATTCCAGTCGTTTCTTTGAGCATTACAAACCTTTATTACTGTGCTCTCAATTATTTTATTAAACGCTTCCACCATCCCATTACCCTGTGAATGAGATGGCATGCTCTTCTAACGGTAAACCTGAAACTCTTCTATCATCGCACTCATCGTTTCATTAAGAAAGTGTGTGCCGCGATCGCTTATTAAAAGTTTTGGATAACTAAACCTTGTCACCATGTACACAAAGATAAATTTTTCTACTATCGTGCTTGTACAGTCTTTCACAGGCTGCTCCTCCAACCATTTGGTTAAGTACTCAGTCGCGGTGATGATGTACCGCACACTTGTCTTCTTTCCTAGAGGCTAAATCGGTGCCACAAAGTTAATCACCCACTTCTTGAAGTGCTGTAATGATATCTATGGATTTGGTGGTAGCTCATCCCTGCGCGAGGTTCTCCCAGTCCTTTAACATGCGTTTCATGCCCTACAATATGCTTTTGAAGCCATATGCAAGGTTGGTCATCACAACCCAGCGCGTAGAATCTTCTGAGCTATTGTTTCTCCTACATAATGACCTCCCGTGGCTCCACCATGGGCCTTAGCAAGGATATTGTTTCATTCAAACTCTGGCAGATAACATCACAATATTTCATCTTCTCCCATTTTGTACAAGTGTCCTGCAATGATAGAAAATTTTACCACGCACACCACTAGTTCCTTCTTCTGTTGGCTTGTATATCCTTCGTATGTTGTACCTGTTGTCAGGAAGTGTATAATATCTTCAAAGTGGTTGTCCGTGACACGCACTGCAAAGAGCTATGCGTCAGGCAATCCTTCCTCCAAATTAGTAGGCTCTTCACCAGTTTCAATGCACGACAGGTGGTTAGGTACTGCATTCAATCGTCTTGGTTTCATAATGACTTCAAAATCATATTCTTGGAACAAAAACAGACACCTGCATATCCTCCCCCCCGACATAGGCTTATTGACCAGGTATTTCAATGCAAAATGGTTTGTATGCATCTTCAAATGTCCACCCAACAGATAATGCCTAAATTTTTGGAGCGCGTACACCATGGCTAATCCTTTGCGCTCTGTCGTGGAATAATTTTTCTCCGCTTCGGGCAACTTCCTACTTGTGAACACTATAGGATGATCCAAGTCCCCCTCACTGACCTCTGTCAGTACTAGTCCTAGTGCAATACATGACGCGTCGACATGCACATGAATATCCTTCTTCCAATCCAGGAAGACTAGGATCGACACGGTGACCATTTTCTCCTTTAGCACATCCAAGCTCTTCTGGCATTCTTCATTCCAATAGAATGTAACATCCTTCTTTAGTAGTTTTTCCATCAGTGTTGTGATCTGGGCATAGCACTTGATGAATTTCCTATAGTATCCCATATGCCCCAGTGTTGCGCATAGTTGTTTCACACTCCTTGGCACCTCCAAATTGATTAGTACTATGACCTTCATTGGGTCTACCGTCAAGCCCTGTATGCATACTGCATGGCCCAGCAAGGTCCCAAAATGAACACAAAGCAAACATTTCTTCATATTGAGTGCAATATGGTACCTTCAACAATTATCTAGCATTAAGCGAAGACTTTCCACATGGTGCTTTACTAGTCCAAACACTGTCCAATTGTCAAAGTATACTTCCAGAAATTTATGAATGAAATCCTTGAACGCCACGATGACTACAAGCGAAAATATTGCCAGCATGTTCTTCAGCCCAAAAGGCATCATCATATACTAGAAGCATCCCCATTCAGTGGCGAAGGTCATCTTACTTCTATCCCTCGGTGCGATCTTGATCCAATGGTACCCAAAGAACCCGTCAGTGAACGAATATGCTTCTTGGCCTCCAACATTATCCAAGACCTCATCAGTGAATGGAGTTGGGAAGGGATCATGCACATTGACATCATTCAACTTCTTGAGATGCATATCCTTATTTCTTCCTTCTTTTCTTAAACCACTATTGGGCTCACCCAATCAGATTCTTCCACCGATTCAATAATACCTGCTGTGAGCATCTTTTCTAACTCCAAGTAGATCCTTTTTTGTAGTTCAGAATGAGGTGGTAAGGTATTTGCTTCACAGGTTTCACATCTAGTTTTAGGGTGATCTTCATGACACCCAAGTCTCCTATTATCCCTTTCAGATTTGAAAAATTCATGGGGAACATATCCTGATATTCGCAGAGTAGTTCAGCGACCTTATCTACTATCGCATTGTCCCAATAATCCCTAATATTTGAAAACTTTGGCTCTGCCTCCATGCCAATGTTCACCTGTCTGGTTTTGAGTGGCTCGGTTATGTCTGGGTTCTCTAGTTTCGGTCCTTCAACTTCGCGATGACCTTTAGTCTCTCGAATATTAACCTTCCTCGGGTATTTGTCTTCTTCTTCTGCTGTTACATTATAACACTCCAACATGTGGCTTAGTTGGGTATTCCAATCAAGTTGAATCAAATCTAGAGGATCCTAAAGTATCCTGAATATTGTTGTCTTAACCTCCTGCAATGATTCATCGATAGATTCAAATCCATCCTCAAAACTAAATGTCAAATCCTTGGTGCAAAATATCCCATTCTTCGGTTCCATGGCAGAGCTCCATCTCCAAGTACCAATTCATTGGTATAACATCTAAGGTATGAAAAAACAAATGGACCCACTTCGATTGAGGCTTCACTCCATATACTTTAGTACATCTGGCCAAGTGGTCGTGTAGATCATTTCTCTCATCATACTTTTCTTTTAATCACACCTTCGGATGACCAAAGCGTGCCCTCATCATCCTTCTATATTCACGGCAATCATCAAAACTATCCTTGTGTGTACCCCACCATCTTGCGGGTGTAGCATGTAGCACCCAATCCAATGCTTGGAAGCGATACTTCTCTAGTACTTCCATTTCAAATGCATCCACAAAGTGATCAACATCAGTTGGGCCATCATAGTAAGGCAGATTCCTTACCTCCAATGATGCACAGTGCAATGACTTGGTCATCATATTACAGCATAGTGTAGATACTTCATCTAGTCAATTCCACCAGTGCTCTAGTTCTTTGTCTGAATGTTATGTGCAGGATCTCACGCCATTATTTTGTAAATCTAGTCCAAATCGTCATCACTTACATACTCATGGACTGGTTCAATATAGCGCAGTCCTTCTGCAGGGTCCAATCGCACCATGACGCGGAGCAATTTATTTTCAAATATCATCTTTCACTTCTTCATATTGATTACCCCATTCATGTTAGTGGCATAATCAATCTCAAGGAGTGCAGGGAAGGAATTGTTGTCATCCAAAATCTCTATCACTTCAAAATTAGCTAGTGCACTCGCACCTTCGATATCAACTGTAACCCCCTGCAACCTCCCCATTGGGATGATTTTCTGCTGATTCGCCATCCTTAACTGAATTGGAGACCACTGTAGCAAAAGTCTCTCCATTCTCTCCCATGTCTATTTTGGCAAAACGTTTGCATTGGACCCCAGGTCCAAGATAACTTGGTCCATTTTGTATTCTCCTATCTGTGCAGTGAGTCTCATCTCACATCCAGACCTTGCCTTATGCTTACCAAACTTTCTAACTACGCACGGTCCGTCAGTAGCATTTTCCTTGCCAGCGTAGCTATTGATCAACTCCTACAGTCCCTTCATAGCCTTGTTATCGTGGAGTAGTTTCATGCAGGTCTACAAGAATGTGGTAATCATGGATGGGTCCATTTATTCAGCTGGATTCTCTTGACTCCCTGAGGTAGAGGCCTCAGTGAAACTTTTCTTTGCTTCCATAAACATTTCTTTTTCACATTTTAGATCAAACCCAGTTTCCGTTTTTGGTGCTTTTCGGACCCACTCGCCTTCTTCAGGCCGCTTCCCCTTATCCTCACCAGTCGTTGCTCCACTTCATAGCACAATATTTACCTTAGGGTCTTCCTCACGAGGCTCAGCCCTCATCATATGCAAGTTCTGATTCGGTTGCTGAGGTTGCGCCCCCTTCTCGCATATCTTAGCTAACAATATAGGGAAATCCTCTGTTGCATGGTCAAATTGATTACAATAGCGGCATCATAGCAGCGTCGGGTTCTGGTAGTCTCACGCGTAGTGTCATGGTCCTCCAAAATTCTAACAAATAACCTGCCCTCGACCTCTACCAGGTCCTCCTCCACCTCGATCTCCTCCGTGCCCCTTGTTATAGACATATTTTGGCACTGCAACCCCAATCTTATATGTCGATAAACCAAGGGCTCTTTAACCCCTAAAAGTGTTGTTTCATAACCTAAAGGATCCTGGTCAACTAATTACATCATTCCCCAAAAGTTCCACCTGAAAAACCACTCAGAACTAGCCAAAACTAGACCATACCAACTGCTCCACTGTCAAGGTGCGATGCATACTAACTGTCGCACTAGGCAAGTGCGATGCATTTTGAAGAGGCCTTCTGTAGGGTGCAATGAGCGAGGATGGAAAAATGTCCGAGACAGTTTGCTAAGTGGATGCTCATGGAATCTTCTAGAAACTTCTACTATGACACTTGCCTCTCCGAATGCGCCTAGGGATGAGTAAGAGATCCAAGAAATCTCCAAGTGGAACCAAGAACAACAAGTGGAATGACATTAATAAAAAACCCAGAGATGATTCACACCCTTGCAGACATCTATAAATGGATCCCTCATCTGAGAGATCCGAGGGCTGGAATTTTGTAATTTGTAAGGAAGTGCTGATAGTTTATCTTTGAGAAAGAGCATTGTATTATTGGGTGATCTTGCTTTTCATGAGGTGAAGAGGGCTTTGATGATGGGAGGATGATGCTGGATCAAATAGCTAGGTTGTAATTCTCCCTTCATATTTAATAATGTTCTTTGAGTTTTCCTCCATACAATCATGTATTTGTGAATCTTGTTATTTGTGAATGCCATTGTATGTTCAATGTATTTCTGATTTTGCATTCCTTATGATATAATAGTTCAAGATGCTTTGATGTTGTTTTGTTAATTTGTTTCTCTAGGTATTCTCTAAGTGGGATAAGTAAGAGAGGAGTTGAAAGCTCTATCAAGGGGGAGATAAATCAAGAAAGGAGTTAAGCGGAAGATCTAGGTTGGTTCCCTTGCTTCTCTCTTATCTATCATACATAAAGGAAATCACAAATTGCTTTGATTGTTTGTTTCTAGGATAGCTGTCTATCCTAGAGTGCTAGCAGATCGAAAAGACACTAGTTTACCCGGAAAAAAATGACAACTCCACTAGGGAATGAATAGATTGTCTGTTTATTATTGTTGTTTGTTTATAAACTATAGACAGAGCCTGAAGTTAGCCAGATAGCCTTTGAACTGCTCTTTCTCTGCAATTGCAATGTAGATGAATGCTGCTTCAATCAATCTCCGGTTTGGTTTATGAATTGAACATCTGACTTACAAGCATCCTAGATGCCCTTTTGGTAGCTCATAACCTCCCAATATCATACCTCTGTAATTTGCTCTTTAATGTCCATCATAGCTCAGCTTAACTGACTGAAACCAGCTGCAAATTTGAGCCAAAACCCATCTCAGTTGCGCTCCCTGGCCCATCGCACTGTCTATCATTGTTAACCAGTATGAATTGCACTTCCCGAGTGTAGAAGGTGCAATTCATACTTGTTTCTGTGAAGCATAGGTGCGATGAATGAGTGATCCTATTTCCCTTCTTGAAATTTGGTTTTTTTGTCCTTGTTTTCAGCTTTGTTTAGTTGTTTTGCTGCTTATGAACAGTACCTCATTACTGAAGCCTACTTGCTTTACATAGTTCAACCTCCATTGATTAAGATTAGTAAATGTTTTTATGTATTTTTCCATCATTTACAAATCCTTTGTCGAAAAGTTACTTAAATCGATTTGTCATTTTGGTGCAAAAAGTGTCGTAACTGTCGTTTATGTCAAAAAGAGAAGTGTCGTTGAGTCTTCTTTCTCTAGATAGTCGATTGAACTTTTTGTCATGTCCTATATTTGATTTGTTGATATTTAAAGTGTCAAAAACATTTTCTCTTCGAAATTGAAAAGTGTCGTTTAGTCTTCCTTTCCGTTTTGAAAAAGAAATTGTCGAAATGTCGCTTTGAGTAAAAATATTTTAGATTTGTGCACTACTTAGTTTTCCTTTTTGGCATTTCTCACATTAAGGGAAAAAAAAAAAAACATGCATTTGCATTTGCATTTAGATTGTGTGTGAAAAATGACTTAGGAAAAGTGCATTTAGTGTTTTCTCTTTGCTCTTTGTTTGAAAGAATCGTAATCTTCTTTCCTTAGTAGCTAGGATTTTCATTGCTAAAAATAAACAATGATTATTTATCATTATAGATTGCATTTTTAGGAATTTTACATCTACATCACGCGATAAACCATTGAAAGGAAAAATTCTAAGAAAGATAAACTCTAAAATAAATTTCAATGAACTTAACAACGCTTTGGAACCTAACGCAACACATCTAGAGGTCTAGGCTAGAGACGTGTTCCGGTGTCGTAAAATCTAGTAACTATCGTTTTCATTGAAGGTTGGGTGATTCCTCCTCTTTGATAGGACAGGTGCTAGCATGGACTTGTTCTCCCTATACCGTCGAGTATATATTGGGAGACCACAATAGGCTTATATCCTTTATCCATAGGAAGCCATGTCTGCCGCCCTATCGATCACAATGCACTGAACACAACATTCGGGAAGATTGACTGCCATACATAAGTCCTTGGTAATTTCTCTTTAATTTATCACCAAGGTGTATAATGCAGTTTTGTGATTGGTTTGGTAATCCCCCTGTCTAGATTTCCAGAGTAGTCACTTTTGTTCCTTTTCGACTCCTTAAAAGAAAAGGTCCATCTGAGCACTTGTCGCTTCAGGCTCATTAAAAATTGAAGGCGACTAGAGTCATCTTTAGCTTTTCCTTGACTCTTAAAAATTGAAAAAGAAAAGTTGTGTCAAAGCGTAATTAAAATTTATTAATTCGGAATAACATCATTTTCCCCTTAATTTTGAGTTGATCAAGTAATCCGCAATCATGGAAGAAATTCAATCAAAACCCTGTCATTCGTGGAGACTAGTGAGTCAACTGTCTTTGACCCCAGAAACAAAGCCATTCCAGGCAAAACGGTCTCGTTTAACTGAGTCCAATTCACCCGATTTATTTGAAACTTCTATTTCAACATCGTCAGAGACTACATTTACTCCAATCATTTTTGGTACAAATTCCTTTACAGAAGGAGTTCCACAGTTACAAGAGGACATTAGAATTGATCCTAGTGTAATGGTAGACACTTCTATACCTGAAACAAGTCCAGCTAGAGCTGATCCAAAGACTGAAGTTCACTTACCTAAACATCTAGGATTTGAGTTCCAGAATTTAGAAGGTGTCACACCTCCAACATCTGTCACTGCAGAAGTTATACCTTCTTCGGCTCCAGAAATATTTTACGGACCTGACGGTATACCTCTTCCACCTAGACTGATTGCTATAGAGGAGATAGTAGAGGATCTTCCATCCAGTACCCCATTACATTTTGGAACTAGGATCCACTTATATCCTTCTACTCTTGAAGTTAGTTCTTTTAATAAACCCTCATCGCAAGTTCCTGTCGAATCGCTAGGAAATCTTTTGGATAGACTAAATATGTCTAAGAAACCATCAACATCTAGGGCTGTGTCATCTGATACAGCTATGGCAGATCTTCCTGCTACCATTCCTACAATGTTTGTTGGTATACCATCTGCCCAACTAGTTATCAATCACTAGTTGGAGTCCACTCGGGGGCTGTTTCGATGACATGGTTTGTTCCTATTTGTTCATCTGGAGTCTCATCTAGTATCTCTTATGTTGAAACTCAGAAAATTGATCCTATATGCCAATACCAATTTGGGCAGACTAGTCTTCAAGGACCAATATATCCTTTGAGCACTAGATTGCCACCATATGGAGGGTAGTATGTTTTTTCATTGTTCCTCCCCTGGAGAACAACCATATGAGAGTTTACAACAAAATTCAGGTCAAACTGGAATTACATCCAGCGGTTGGGTACCAATACTGCCTTAACAACCAAGGGTTGTATACTCAATGCAACTGGTCCAACTTGTGTCTAATATTCCCACTACACCTGCTATTGTGACTGTATCACAAGTACAAGCATTGTCTGTTGTATGTCAACCTCAAGTCTCTCTGGTAGCAATACAATAGCCTCTTGTCTCTACGGCTCAATCACAACCTCAAGTTAGTGCTTCCTTACCTGGAATGACTCAGGCTCAAACAAGTACTATCACTCCACATCTTGGTCAATCTTCCAGTATTGGGCAACAGCAAATGGTCCAACAACCATGGTTGGTACAATATCAACAACCACAATTCCAGCAAACTTACCGAGGACCTGAGCAACAAGGCTTTGTAGGTAATGGACAACCGCATTTTCAAAATGGTTATCAACAACCATACTATAATGGTTATGTCCAACAACCTTATCAAAGTTACCAGCATCAGATACATTATGCTGGTATGCAAAGACCTACTGCTCAAGCGATTCCATCTTATCCTGGGTATGCTTCACCTAACCTGAATCAACAGTTGCCTTTTGTAGCGACTCTAGAATTACCAGATTTGAACTGGTTGACGAATGATCCAGTTGCATACGCCCCTTGGTGGCCAGTGATTACTCATAAAATTCCCTTTTATATTCCTAAATTCAATGGAAATCTAGGTGAAGATCCATCGAATCATGTAATGACCTTTCATTTGTGGTGCTTGTCTAACACCTTGAATGATGATTCGATTAGGCTTCACCTTTTTTAACGAACGCTAACTGGTTCGGTAGCGAAATGGTATATTGAATTTCCTAGAGCTTCGTTCAATAACCTTAGCACCCTTGCCACTACTTTTCTAACCCACTTTCAGTTACCCATAAGGTACAAAATGGGAACAAAATTCCTTACCAACTTTAAACAGACCACGGCCACTCACATATCTAATCATATTCATGAATAGCGACACCATCGTCGAATGGTAAAGACGTATGTTCCTGGTGAGCTTCTATTTGAGTGGTTTATTAAGTCCTTATTGCCTTCTATTAGTAAATATGTGGCGAAGGGAGGAGTTGTCACTGAAGAGCAAGTCATTGCTCGTGCTAAATATTTAGATTTAATCTATACTGAGTCTGGCACGCTTTACGAAAAAATTCCTGACGCTCCTAGACCGGAATTTTCCATTCCTCCCCCTCCTAAATAAAATAAAGACTCTCACGCCAATGACAGTGTGATCGGTACCTCAATTACACAAATCGTAAAGGCTCCATCTGGTAAAGCCCTTGCAGTTTCTAGTCAAAAAGCAAATGACAAACCTCTTGCCTCAGAGATTAATGCCGTGTCATCTGACAAGGGCAAGAATCCAAAGAAACTAGGGGACAAGAAGAAATGGAAAGACAAAAAGAAGAAACAAGAGGATTCGACTCCTAAAAAGTCTTTCGAAAACCCTACTGGGTGAAATTCACTCGACAAGAGATTGTCCACATCAAACTGAGGTTACGAAATTGTTAAGAACTTCAAGTACCTCGGCGGTGTTGACTGATCTGTTTCCAAACCCAGAAACCAACCTGGTTGCTATCGATCCTACTTCCACATCACAAGTACTTATGCTATCCATCTCGAAACAGTAAAATGATGCTTTTATTTCGACAAGGAATAAAGATTATGGGAATCCATAGTCGTCAAACAACAAGGCTATAGATCAACCCAATAATTCGACAATAACTTCGCCAGAAGTTGTTTCGCCCATCATTCCTGAATTAAATATAAAGCCACCAAAGGGAGTAGTACATAAATCGACATATAGATCTCGTGCTCGAGCTACACAGAATTATAATATAGTGGAGGATCTGGCTCAATCGCCATCCGCTATGTCGATGCTTGAAGTATTGCAGAATTGCCCCTCCCAAAAGCAGGCTTTGTTATCAGCAATAGGTGGGATTGATCCAGCAGATTCCAATCTTGTGGCCTTTGACCATAAAGGATATGCACCTCAGTTACCGGCCCAACTCGCTTTCCTTATATAGATAAAAGCCCTTAATAAAATTGTTCATAAAACAATCATTGATGAGGGGGCATCTACCTGTATTATGTCAATGAGTTTCTGGAAAACCTTAGGTTAACCACCCTTGTCATGATCATCAATGACATTAAAACATTCGATGGAAGAACATACATGATGTATGGGATTTTAAGTAACTCGCAAGTTGAACTTGGGGGCAAGATAGTAGAAATTGAAGTCAAGGTCATTGATGGAAACCTTGACTACAGTATCTTACTGGGAAGGCTCTAGATTTATGCTATGGCCCCAATTGTGTCAACATATTTTAGAAGGATTGCATTTCCCTTCCAAGGTGGAATTACAATCGTTGACCAACTAACCTTTTTCCCCAACAGTTCACAAGCTACTAGAAGCATTCCACTAATCCATGGAAGTTCTCAATCGCTTCAAAATGTCGGAGTAGGTCTCCTAAAACACCCTTCTTTAATGGGTACTTTTTCCCTTCCGCCTCTAACTAGACTGGCAGAAGTGGCCACAGTGGAAACCTGTCATATGATATCTACTACATCATCAAAGATTAAGAATAACTCTGACCATTTTGAAAGTGTGGATCATCGCAAGGTGTTACCCCCAAGCCCCATAGAATCTTTGTACCAATCAATTTTCTGGGCCTGGGCGGCAAACCTAAAACAACACTCAACGAGTGTTTGGATAGATAGGTCTCTAGAGTATGGTACCTCTTCCGATCCTTGGTCTCGTATACATTCTACTGACGAAGGAATCATTCAGTCGATGATGATAGGAGAGACGTCGTGGGAATATTAGCACCATCGTTCCCACCTTCAAGATAACAATGAATATTATTCAATGCCACCTTAATCATCCTTCATTTTTTGATTTTTTATCAAATACTATAAATACTGTGGATTCTGAGCGAAATCTGTCCAATATTGAAGAAACTATCGCCATTAATATCTCAACCAAACCCAATGTTGTAGAGAATATTCATGTCAGCAAATCATGTTCTTCATCAGAACTGGAAATTTACTGTGCTCTCTTTCGTGAATTCAGAGATGTCTTTGCATGGTCATATGAAGAAATTCCAGACATTGACTTGAGAATCATTGAACATGAAATCAAGATGTATCCAGATGTCAAACCAGTATGATAACAGCTTCGACCGGTTCAACCGAAGAAATCCGCTGCCATTAAGGCATAAGTTGAAAAACTTTTGCATGCTGGTTTCATTTACCTTGTTCCTCTAACTGATTGGGTATCGAATGTTGTTCCTGTGATGGAAAAGCAAGGAACAATTAGAGTGTGCATCGATTATAGGGATGTAAATCAAGCATGTCTAAAGGACAACTACCCTACACCCTTCATCGACCAGATAATTGATGAATGTGCTGGATGCAAAATATTTTCGTTTATGGATGGATTTTCTGGATACAATCAAATCAATATTTCCCACAGGACCAGTCAAAGACTGCATTTATATATCCTTGGGGCACATTCGCATATCGTAAATTACCTTTCAGTTTAAAGAACACAGGGGAAACTTTTCAGATGGCAATGAACTATGCCTTCCATGACATCAAACACATCATTCAACCATATCTCGACGATCTACCGACTCATTCGTGAAAGCGGACTGATCATCCACAGCATTTGAGAGCCATATTTCTACGTTGCCGACACTATAAAATACGACTCAATCCACACAAGTGTGTATTTTGTTCTGGTTCTGATCGATTAATTGGCTTCGTAGTTTCTAAGGACGGAATTCGACTCGACCCTTTTAAGGTTCAAGCAATCCTTGACATGCCTCCACCTTCAAATGTGCTTCAGATTCAGAAACTCCAAGGGAAAGCCAACTTTCTAAGGAGGTTCATTCCACATTATGCTGAAATCGCTAAAGGTTATACACATCTTTTGAAAAAAGAAGTACCGTTTCATTGGGATCAGGTTGCGCAAGCTTCCTTTGATGCTTTAAAAGATTCCCCGGTTAAAGCATCATTAATGTACACTCTTGACTATCAAAAATACTTTAACCTGTATCTCGCCGCCGTAGATACAACCATCACCATGGTTTTAGTACAAGAATATAATGGAATAGAACATCCTCTATATTATTTAAGTCACAACTTAAGTGATACGGAAAGCAAGTACTTTTATGTTAAAAAGCTGGCTTTAGCAGCTATTCAAGCAGTAGAGAGATTTCGACACTATGTTCTCTTTCGCAAAACTACCATTGTGTCAGATTGCAACCCTATGACCTACATTCTGTCGTGTCAATTACTAGGGGGAAAATATTCCAAATGGATAGCCATTTTGCAAGAGTTTGATCTGGAATTCACCAAATCCAAATCAAAGAAATCTCTCATTTTCACAGAGTTACTTTGTTACCTCCCATCGTTGTCCAACGATTTAACATCTAAAGCATCAATCGTGGATTTGACTTTGTTTCTGATATCATCAAGCGATTCGTGGTACAGAGATATACTGGTCTATCTCCAAACCCAAACTTTTAGGCCAAACACCTCTCGCTCAGAACAACGGCGTATTCAATACCAAGCCAAAGACTACATGATTGTTGGTGATACACTTTACCGACGTGATGTCGATATAGTTCTGCGAAGGTGCCTCATGCATGAGGAGGCTGAAAAAGTCCTGAATGATTTTCATTCAGGTGTGTGCTAGGGGCATCTATCTAGTTACACGATTGCACAAAAGATGTTATGAGTTGGTTACTTCTGGCCCACTATATTCAAAGATTGCATAATTGCAGTCAGAAGTTGCCATGCATGTCAGATTTTTGATCGCAAAACTAGATTACCACCTACACCATTGCATCCAGTAGTTGTTGTTGGGCCATTCGCTAAATAGGGAATTGATTTCATGACATGTAACCCCACCTCAGTCGGGGGGCATGGATATATTATAGTGGTTGTCAACTATTTTACAAAATGGGCCAAGGCGATGCCTACATTAAACAACAGTGGCGAAATAGCTGCTCTTTTCTTTTTTAATCATGTAGTCTCTAGATTTGATGTTCCATAGACTATAGTCACAGATCATGGATCACATTTTTGCAATCACATGATGGTTGAAATGACTACCAAATTAGGACTGTCCCACAATAGTTCTACTCCATATTATCCGCAAGCTAATGGACAGGTTGATGAAATCAAAAAAGTCCTTAAGCGCATGCTATTAGGAATTTGGTGAGAAATGCAACTGGATTTACGCCATTTCAGTTGGTGTATGGTCTGGAAGCTGTCTTACCAATCCACTGTGAAATTTCGTCCCTCAAGCTCGTGATTGATCTGCTTCCCGAAACTTCAGAAGAAGAGGCTCGTTTCTTGGAACTAATACACTTGGATGAAATTCATCGTGATGCCGCGCTGGCTAACGAAGCACATAAGAAACTTGTCAAAGCGCAATTTGACAAAAATGTCAAGCCTCGTGTCTTCTTGGAAGGTAACCTGGTCTTTCTCTATGATCAGTACATTGATAAATTGGGAGTAGGTAAGTTCGAACCATTATGGATGGGCCCCTACGTTGCTAAGCAGGTATTGACAAAAGGAGCCTACGAGCTGGTCGATTATGACGGAATTCCACTATCGCAGCCCCAAAACGGGTTGTATCTTAAACGTTACTATGCTTGATTAAGTGTAGTATGCTCTTTGTATATATGCTTTTGCTACATTTTTGTTTTCTTTTAGAGTTGTCATTTTGGTTAGGTAATCTGCTTTGGATTTGCTGCAGATGTTAAACATTTTGGAACCATTTGTTGGGTATTCCGACGGAGCTAGTCGTAGTACGTGGAACCTAGCTTCTGTGGTCTGGGCCATTTTTTGCTCCAAGTGACGAGTTAGTAAGCTTCAGGGGGATATGTATTGGTCGATTGACGAACAACATCACTGAGTATAGTGCATTGATTGAGCTTCTCTCTGATGCCATTTCACATGGTGTACATCGACTCATTATCAGGCTAGATTCACAACTCATCATTCTTCATCTTATTGACATTTACTCCGTTCGGAACCCAACTATTTATCGTATGTTCCTAAGAGTGGGGATTTTGGAAAGACAATTTGATTCCATTCAATATGAACACATTTCCAGAAAATTAAACACATTAACTGATTCATTAGCAAACCATGTGTTAGATAGACATTTGCAGAATTTGTAAAGAAAGCATTTTACATTAACATTTGCATCAAGATTGCATAACTTAATGAAGATAAAACTCCGAAAAAATAAAAAATATATAATTGTTTATAGTTTTTACAGAATGTTTTGTGTCGAAGACAAAATCAGTCACACGACCAAGAAACTCAAAAATGAATACAGAAAAGCATCCTAGACTAATGATTTCGGTGATAACATGTCACCACATGTGCAATCATGCGCAAGAGCCGGGTCCATCGACTCAGCACACCAATAGTGTGGCGCTGTAACCTCAAGGGTAACTCATTAGTCCTAACATCCTGAATATAGAGAGTGAGGCCCTCAATATGATCCTACAGCACTGCCAGGGTCTCCAATATGTACAGATCTCAAAGGACGACCCTCCCTATAGCCTCTCCTACTAGAGCATCAGCTGCTGCCCGTGGGCATGCCACTAGTTGCATTGGCCCAATATATGCACACACATATGAGTTCGATTAGTCTTGATAACATTTAAAAAACACAAAAACATTATAAAACTGATAAACAAAGATGTGGTCGAATCATTTTACCTATATCACTCCACTGTTCGCCAGCTGGTAACGCCAAATCCGGGTCACCTCAAAAATCCATCTCGACGTACGGATACTCCACAAAGACCATCTCCTGACAGTCAAACCACACAAAAAAGGCACCAAAGAAGGAAATTTGTGACTGACCAGCATGTTTTGCCATAGGATCAACCCATCTCTGCATTTGTGGTTCCCTCGACACTGGAAATCCTAGTGAAATGTACTGAGGCTGCATCAGGGGAATCCTCTCCAAGGCAAAAGTAGTCAAGATGGAATCGTAGCCCTTGAATCTTCCATTCTTTACCTTGGAAAGCTATTCTTTTATAACAGGAAGTATGGAATCACATCAGTTGAACACCTTTGGTTCCAGGAATTCTGGGGCATACTGCATGTAAGATCTGTTTACCAAATGAAGAGCTGCGTTGCCTGCCAATCTAGCAAATGTAAATAAAATGGTCCTCAAGGGCCGATCAGTGACATCCTAGATATTGATCTTACCATCTTTGTTGGGCTAAGATCCATCTCTACAGAACTGGCGAATATAATATCTCACAGATTCACCCCCACAGGCGGATCCTGATAGTGAAAGAGGGGCACCATGCCTCGATAACCCCGTCAGAAAATAGATATCCTCAACTATCAATGGAATAGATTTTCCTCTGATCTGGAATACCTAGTTGATCGGATCCCGAGCATCAAGAAAATACTACAACAAACTGATTTGTTGCCTCATGTTGGATATACGGAAGAACTTCAGCAAGCCACAGTTTCATAATGTAGTAATTGTGCCCTGGTTGTGTAAGGAAATCATTTCCTCCTCTTCATGTTCACTTTCATGCCATGTGACGACCATCTTGATCCAAAAAATATCTGAAACACAGACAAAATATAATTTAAGATCCAAATTTGAGCAAAAACAAGAAAAAATTTCATCAAAAACCACTGTTTAAAGTTTCCCTTCTGCGCCCATCGCACCCTGCCTTTGAGCAAGGTGAGATGCATACCGACTGGCTAGTGTATAGCTTAGTATGAATTGCACCTTTCGATATAGGCTAGGTGCGATGGTAGGAAAATGAGTTCTTCAAACACCAAGGGCCCATAAAAATGGAAAAACTTGCTCAGAATCAAGAAAGGATGGAATGAAAATGAAGATCTCAAGGTTAACTCCTACCTGGTCATGATGGCACGGAGAATAGTCCACCAGATCTCCCAAAATCATCTGAGGAAATTTGAGGGGGAAAACCACTCTAGAGCTCCAAAATCGCAAATTTGAAATGAAATGATGAAAATGAAAGGTAAAACTACTTTTTATGTTACTATTCACGTACTTCAAGTAAAATGTTATTTTTAATTCATTTTATCGTGCATATATATGTATTTCTAATCAATTTGATGGAGTGATTGAGCAGGTTGAATGACCGATGAAAGAATCTAATGTGCTAAACGGTGAATTGAACATTTCTGACCACTATAATGAGCAATGTTTCCACAAGGTTCAAGCTCATTAAAAAATAAACCCACCACCGAGCATATGTTACTGCAAGGTTCAAGCTCGTTAAAAAATAAATCTGCCTTCAGTAAATAAGCTTTGTGATTGTTATGCTATCAGCCTTTTGAGCCTTGGTTGTGTTCTGCCATCACCTTCATCCTTTTGGCTGATCTTACGCTTCCACTTGATTGTTTACCATTTTGAGGAACAGCCGCAATGAGTGGTCCTATTAGCCACCCTCTTCACATCACCATGTTTTGAGAAGTTCCAAGCTTACCCGGAACTAGTTGCTAACCTAAATGCCACTTGTTCCAAAAAAACGAGTCTCCTTTAAACTCTTTTCAGACTCATTAAATATGAAAATATTGTCGAGCTATTGGCCTTTCCAACTCATTAAAGTAAGGGGAAGTGCCATCCCTCTTGTACGTTTTAAATCTTTTTCAGACCTGAGGGATTATCTCATGAAAAATTTCAAGCGCTTGTCTTTTTTGGCTTGCTAAAGTGATCGAAAATTCATCCCTTTGGTATTATTTTATCCTTTTGTGGACTTAAGGGATTATGCTACGAAAAATAATTGCTGGAGTTTCCTTTTTGTCCCTTTTCAAACTCTCTAAACATGAAAAGAACCGAGTTGTCTTTGTCGTTAAACTCGTTAAAACAGTAGCGACGAACTTGTCCACCCAGACAAGAACGAGTTTCACTGTCGCTAGGCTCTCTAAAACATAGCGACAGGTTTGCTCGAAGGGAAAATTATAGAACAAGCATATGTTATCCTCCTCAAGCTTGAAAAAAATAAAGAGGTACTAGTCAACAATGACTAGGGAAAAAGGGAAGAAAACTTAAAGAATTTTATTGGTAGCAGGTCATTATTGAACATGACACTTTCAGACCATCGTCATGATTGAGACGGGTTGGGTTATTATGTTCACCGGTCATATCACCAATGGTCCTCCATACCATCCATTTTTGGGGTTAATGCTACCAATCCATCTCAGTGTCATTGATATGTTCAAGAGAAGTCATTCAGAGAATTCAACATCCAGTTAACGCCTCATCCACTGCAAAATACCTTCACCTTCATTTTTCATGACCGCCATTCCTGAACCTTGTGTCATCAGATCGTTTTTCACCTCCAGAAAATCATTTGCTTTGTTTTGTATCGTAGATGTGGGATACATTAAGGCCCTCCTACGATGGGTCACTTCTTGTTGACATTAGTTCATTATCCAAGAAGTTAACTTAGAAACAACCCTTTTAGTACTTTGAAGCTTGCATGCCTCAATGGCAAGTTTCTCACTTCCAGCGACAGGTTGACATCAATGGCCTTTGACCAAAAGATTTTGCATGGTGTTTGACATCAGATCATATATTCACACCATGTGAATTGTACTGTAGTACCTTGAGGGTCATTATTATTATCGGTGATTCCTCTTGCATCTGTTAATAGCTTACATTATTGGTTGGTAATCAGGCGATGTCTTTCCATGTTCAACTTCAGGACATCTTTTCACATGGATCGACTTGTACATCAGGCGAAGATTGAACGAGTTTGAAGACCCCGGATCTAGTTTCATCCATCCAGGCTGCGATATATTAATGAATATAAAGACATCGAATGTACATAGAAGCTACACAGATGATCATCCAAGCTAGGGATGATGACTCTACATATAAAGAATCACCAATCTGCAACCGCAGATGATTATCTGTTCTATGTACATGAAAATGATTTTATAAAGCTGAGCATGGGAATGCCTGCCTCAGCTAGATCATGAAAATAATATGATGATGATGTATTGTATTGTATCTTATATGGGTCACCTTCCAGTTTGAATACCTCGGATCCTCATGATAAAGCATTTCACCCAACATCAAAAGATTTATGACTTCATGCTTTAGGAGGCAACTGTTATAGACATATTTGGCCACTGCAACCCCAATCTTATATGTTGATAAACCAAGGGTCTTTAACCCCTAAAAGTTTTGTTTCATACCCTAAAGGATCATGGTCAACTAATTACATCATTCCCCAAAAGTTCCACCTGAAAAACCACTCAGAACTGGCCAAAACTAGACCATACTAACTGCTCGACTATCAAGGTGCGATGCATACTGACTGCTACACTAGCTAGGTGCAATGAATACTGAAGAGGCCTTTTGTAGGGTGCGTTGAGTGAGGATGGACAAATGTCCTAAGTGGATGCTCATGGAATCTTCTAGAAACTTATCCTATGACACTTGCCTCTCTGAATTCGCCCAGGGATGAGTAAGAGATCCAAGAAATCTCCAAGTGGAACCAAGAACAACAAGTGGAATGACACTAATCAAAAACCCAGAGATGACTCACACCCTTGTAGATGTCTATAAATGGATCCCTCATCTGACAGATCTGAGGGCTGGAATTTTGTAATTTGTAAGGAAGTGCTGATAGTTTGTCCTTGAGAAAGAGCATTGTATTGTTGGGTGATCTTGCTTTTCATGAGGTGAAGACGGCTTTGATGTTGGGAGGATGATGCTGGATCAGACAGCTAGGTTGTAATTCTCCCTTCATATTTAAAAAAGTTCTTTGAGTTTTCCTCCATCCAATCGTGTATTTGTGAATCTTGTTATTTTTTAATGCCATTGTATGTTCAATGTATTTCTGATTCTGCATTGCTTATGATATAATAAATCAAGATGCTTTGATGGTGTTTTGTTACTTTGTTTATACAGGTATTCTCTAAGCAGGATAAGTAAGAGAGGAGTTGCAAGCTCTATCAAGGGGGAGAGAAATCAAGAAAGGAGTCAAGCGGAAGATCCAAGTTGGTTCCTTTGCTTCTCTCTTATCTATCATACATAAAGGAAATCACAAATTGCTTTGATTGTTTGTTTCTAGGATAGTTGTTAATCCTAGAGAGCTAGAAAATTGAAAAGACACTAGCTTACCTGGAAACACCGTTGATACTCACCTCGCACTCCTACAACACCATGGTCCGGAGGCCACGTTACTGCCTGCACCCTGTATGCAGGTGTCTTGTCCATCATTAATTTGTAACTCTGGCAATTGTGCTCATCATGACCCACAGATTGACAGAAGTTGTAGAAGAGCTGTTGTGGTGTCTATACGAATTTCTGCAGCAAATGGCAATTGTGTGTTGCATGTTTCCCAGCTACCTGACAGATAGCACAGCATAGTGCGGGCCCTACACTTGGCCCTATTGTAGCCTCCAGCCTTAGAGGCATTGGTCCCCCTGCTGCAACATAATTCACGAAAACTGGATAGTGATCCTTTTCATGCCCCTAGCTTTTGCAGTTTATGCACCATACTTCTTCGCGCGCCTCTGGCCGAGTTGTTCTGTCCTTTTTCAGACTTTGCATTTCAAGGTAAAGGTTCTACAACTACGCATGAATATGTTGAACCCCCAAATTAAAATCTTACATTAGCATCTCATGTAATCTCATTGTGATTTCCAGAGTTTCTGCCTGGGTCCCGATATTCTATTGTGATCGTGCAACCCTTAGATAAGGCAGGAGCGAGGCCACAAACCATTCACGGTGCTGCCCATCAGTCAGGTTCATGTTGTCTTCATAGATCATACACTTCAATCTCTTATTCAAATCCCAGGGTGTCTCACTAGGCTTCATCATGATCTCTTTGAATCCCACAATTGATTACACCTCAGACTTAGGTCTACTAAATTCCTTATTCAGCGCAGTCTGTATATCTGCCAATGTGGACGCCAAATTATTAGTGAAGTACTTAATGTACCAAGTTAGTGCGCGGTCCTACAAAGCCTAACCAACATCGCTTTCTTCATTTGATCGTCCATGATACCATGAGCTTCCCATACAGCCTTTGTGATGAGCTAAAATTGGTCAGGATATTTATTTCCTACACCCTTGAACACATGTAGCTTTATGGAGTTTTCCATGTTGAATAGTGGTGGGGGTGGCGACAGTGTGGGTGAGGGGGTAAGTGGTGGAGGTGAGGATGCAGGTGGTGTGGGTGGATGAGGTGAGGATGGAGGTAGTATAGGTATTCGCGAGAATCCCTGTCTTATCAACTGAATAGCGCTTAGCGAAGAAGCCTCTGCTGCTCCTTTGTCATCACTCAGAGGACGCTAAATCAGCAGGCTATATTCAGGGCCTTTTCTTCCTCTGTCCTTGAAATTACTTCCATATCGCGTAGCCCCAAACATCAAGGTAATTACATAACCCTCTTTTCACACAAGAGCATCTTCATCTAAGTGTTTAACGATTTCAAATACTTACCTCACGGCCCTTTGAAGAAGCGCCGCTCTACTTCACTTTAATTGACCGAAGTATCGACCACGAACTCTGTCAAAAACCCTCCTATTATATGGTCGAGCCAATGATCAATAACGCGCACGATCTTATCTTTAGAGGCTTCCAATTTCCATACTAACTCCGGGGTCTAGACAATTGGATCATCAAGCCTCCACCTCCCATGGTCATTTGCCAAATTCACGATCATCTCATATAATTCAACTCGGAAGGAACAAAAGAAGATTTTGTGTATCTCTGTGTACAAATATCTGTCCAAGAACTGTTCTTTCGTCAATCACGGATTCTCGTTTTCTTGTGCAGTGAATTTGTGGATATTTATATCCAACCAGTCTTCAATCTCCTTCTTAGTTGGATTCTAATGATGTGACATCACACATCTCGTTATGCAGATCTCGGTCCCAGCAACAAAACCATTTGTTGGCTTAATTGGCCCCAACCTAGGTTCAATGTTAAGCAGCTAAGCAAATCCCTACACCACTGGCCCTTTCGGCATCAATCCGCAGAGTGCAGATTGAAGTCTAAATTGAACAAGTATGGGGGGGATGCAGGAACCAAGTTTCCACACCCTGATATGGTTGCGATGTCAGTGATATGCCCTAACCTTCCTTCATGCAGACCAATAAGCCCTTTAGGGCTTATCAAAGTACTTCTCTTATTTGCTCTTGAAGCCTCCGCGGAAGCCTCTGATCGTCCTTCACAGACCCTAAATAGATAGATTAGGCACTTATGTGCCTCTATAATTACTCTTACTTCTATACTTACTCAGATTTGCTTAAGTATTGGTTAACTTTAACATGCATTATGACTATCTTAGCATAAACAGATATTCTTACTTGCATTCATATGAAAAAGTAAAATACATGGATTCACACATCAATATAGCAATAATTCAAAACCCTAGTATTCAACATAGCATAATCGTACATTCATAACATAAGTAAAATAATGCATACACAGATAATTCCAAAATACTTCTCTTTATTGATAATCCAGATTCCTAGTATATACTGTGACTACCCTGTGCACTCAGCTATGGACTTCTACCCTAGGCCTCTGCACACTAAGCTACAGAGCCTCTTCCTATGATAAGACTCTTTGCTCTTAGCTCTCATAGACCCATGCATAAAAACATAATAAGACTCCCTGAACTGAGCTACCTTAGATTCTTCTAAGAGCCCCTTTTTATACAATCCCATGGTTAGCGGACCTAGGGCGGATCTCATCAAGCCGAGACAACTATCTAAACTAAGGGTGGAAAACCCTTTTTGACTACTTACATTTTCATGTTCCACGGCCACAAAATGTGGAGACTTTACATTATTTACTACAAAATTTGGGCCTTTAGCCCCAAAAATTGGGCTTTTAACCCCAAAATTGACCCCAAGAGACTTGTTCCCAACACCTATTAAGTAGGTTGAATACAATATTGTATGCTATCATGTTTTTTGTTGTTGTTGTTTGCTTGTTTCAGGTTTTCGAAGGAAGGAAACATAAGACGGTTGGAGTGAGGAAGCAGGATCATCACCAAGCAGAATAGCATTCTAAGAGGTAGGCCCTCTTAGTTGATTCTAGCTTAAGGAGATTTTCCATAGTTTGTTTGTTTGTGGCTAGAACTACTCTCTCGGGCTAGAGGAATTGTTTGTGTCTGCACTGAGAATTTACCTGCACCATAGTCTTATGCTATGATACTCTTCTTGCAACCACCAATATAAAAATCTGAGAAAATATGTCCATTACCACAAATACACAGTCATTACCATGCTTGGAAGAAGGTAGGCCTGAGAGATAGTCCATGGAGATGGATCCCTAAGGCTCGTTAGGAGTAGGAAAATGAGTGTACATGCCTTTCTTCTTGATGGTTGGATTGGTGATGGCACATGCAGTGTAGGATCTGATATATTTTCCAACATCCTATCAGAGTTTTGGCCAATGAATATACTTATGGAGTACGGCCATAGTTTTCTCCGCAGAAAAGCTTCTTGTGACCTGACTGAAGAGTGCCTCCTACCCAGCTTGGCACACTAGCTTGAAGGAACATAAAGGTGTCCTAGGTAGCATAATAATGCATCCTTGAGGTGGAAATATGGAACTTTCTAGCCATCCACTAGCATTTGGTATGTGGTGGAAAATTCTGGATCTTTTTTGTACAATTGCAACCATCCAGATATCTCATGGCCACAAGAGTTGAGAAGAGTATTCAGTGTTGCAACTAGAGGGAAACTAAGGAAATCTACAACATGATTGGTGCTTCCCTTCTTGTGTTTAATTTTCAAGTGGAATTATTGCAGAAATGTAGACCACTTATGACGCTGATCATTCTCCAACTTCCCTTTTGTTTTGATAAACTTAAGAGGTTGATGATCTGTGTGGATGACTGTATCCTTACCTAGAACATAATTCTTCCATTATTAGCATGCCTGCACGATGGAATACATATATTTATCATAGGTGGGGTATCTCTTAATTGTATCTGAAAGTGTCTCACTGTGATAGGCCAACAAATTCCCTTGTTGTGTGAGAACTACACCAATAGCATAGTTGGAGGTATCTATCTAAATTTCAAATGGTTATTGCTGGTATGGAAATGTGAGTATAGGGGTAGATTAGAGGTGCTCATTCAACTCAACAAATTCCTTATGTTGGGACTCATTTTTTTTTTTTTGCTTTTACTTTGGTAATTTGACTTAGAGCTCAAGTGATATGTGAAAATCCCAAGATGAATCACTGATAAAAATTGGCAAGGACCAAAATGATTGGAAGCTCTGTTAGAGTGTTCAGGGATGGGCAATCCCAAATGACTTGGATCTTAGCTAGATCCATATGCATGCCTTTCTCATCAATGATGTAGCCTAGATATTGGACCTGACCCATGCAAAATGTGTCGTTCTCTAGGTTGGCACATACTTTGTGATGACACAGGGTATAAAGGACCTGATGAATGTGTTGTAGGTGTTCTTACCAACTCTTGCTGAAGATGAGGATGTCATCCAAATATAAAACCATGAATGAGTTGGTGAAGTGCTGCAATATGTACAACATGACGCTTCCACAAGTATGGTTGTCCTAATAAAACATCACAAGCTTTAAGAGGAGAAACATTAGACAATACATAATCTATGAAGTGATTGATGCTGTAGGGAAGACGACACTACTGGTTGATGTAGAGATCTCATCTTTGGTGAAGCCACCCAATGGTGTACAAATGTAGGTGTGGTGTGGTCAGCGGGCCCAACCACTTCATGACCTCAATTGAAATTAGGTTCTTTTGGCTTCTTCTTTCAAAAATGAACTACAATGGAGAACCCTTCACCCACATATGTGAGTGGATGAGACACTCCCCCTCCTTTGGACCTTCGAGCTCAATCTTTTGGAACTTAGTGGTGGAAATAATGATGTTGGTTTTTGTATCAATAATATGCTTGCCTTTGTCATTATCCTTGTTTGGTTCTAGCTCAAAATCATAACATGCATAAGAATATGAAGCTTTCAGCTAGGCCATCGATGACTACTTGGCACGCCACTCATTTTTGTTGTGAGCAGGGCTCTTTTGGAACTCACACTATGTTCCTGTGACCTTCTTCATCTTTATGGTGCCATTTTTTTCTTTCAGCTTCGATGGGTTATCCTAGGTCACTCCACCTTGGCTCTATCATTTTTTCTATAGTTTGGGGGCACTCTTTCCTTGCTTCTAATTTTCAAATCCAAGGATGTGCTTCTCTTGTTTAAATTTTTGTCAAATCTTGGTAGCATATTAGTATGCTGCACCAAGCGAGGTGATGTATAGGAACTCCATTTCTTCCTAAATGTATTTGTTCATAAATCCATAGTACTTAAGCACCAGATTTCACTCAGAGTCTTTGATGCCCAACTTTGTGCGTAGAGTATGAAACATATTTATGAACTCATGCACATCTTGGTCCCTTTGTTCCCATAGTGTGTTCCACTGTATGTACTTATCCTCATAGCTTCCCATGGGGTAATATTGTTCCTTAATAATGTCTCAGAAAGAGTTCCCAAAGGGGGCAACTACAAACAAAGAGGTTTCCTTGGCCATTTTCTAACAATAATTTTCCCGTTGGTCCTTGAAATGGAAGGTAGCCTTAAGCAGTGAAAAATTAATCTTCTCCCTATTAGAGAAAATATGGACTAAAAAATAACCTTCCAGCAGATTCAACCATTTATCTACAACATCTGGATCTATTTGACCTTCAAATATAGGGATATAAAAGTTCACTTGTATGTTAAAGGGGCAGTGCCTCCGAAGTGATTGTTGGATTAAGATGCATCATTGATGGGCATCTGCCGAAGGATCTTGGAAAAATTGTCAATCATCTCGTTCCTTTGTTGCTCGAGGGATTATTCATGAAACAATTTGATAACATTTGTTGCTCCTTTGTCTTTCTTTTCTTCTACCATGGGTGACAATCGATGTCAGTTGGGATGCTCTTGCAAAGGCTCAATTAGTTCAAATCCCAACTCCTTATACCCCGACCTCATTAGGGACATGTACAAAAAAATAGAGAAAGATAAGATCGATCTGATACCACTGATCCATATTTTATGAAGGAACAAATGAAATACAAATATAAATAGGAATACAAATATAAAATGAAAACAAAACTTCAATTCATAATAACAAAGTATTGAAAACTATTTACATGCAGAATGGAAATAAACTAGCTCAGGCGATGCTAGCTTATCTATCAAAAGATATGTGGATGCTATATTCCTTCTAAACTATGTTAGAATGAGGCTCAAATACCTTTTTATTATTGATAAATAATCAAAAACACTAAAAATCCAAAACCCTAACCTTGGAAGATGAAGCGCCAAAAGTTTGTGGGTCTCATTGGGGTAAATTGGTAGATCAACTTCCCAGGGTCATAACTTTGGCATATGATCTTCGTTTGATGTGTAGTATACCTCGTTAGAAAGATATATCCAAGGAATACAAATTTCAACTACAAACACGTCACAAATTGAGAGTTTTCCTGTTTAAAAAAAAAATGTTGTCCAAAGTCATGAGCACGCTTGGTAGAACATATGTGAGTCCTAGTACATATAATCATGAAATAATTGACGAAAGAACTCATATTAACATATGAAAATGAAAACAAATTCAGGGACTTCCACGTACCACCTAACTATATATTGGGATGAATAAAACCTTTCTTTCACCGAATCACCCCTATTCTACATTCCAAGCATGAATGTAGGACTCAAAAAAACCAACCAGGGCTTCTCAGACATTACTGTGTATCCTTCGATTACTAGTCAAGGGATTCCTAGGCCCGAAACCCTCAAATATACTACCAAGATTTATCGTGTATCCTACCATTACCGATCAAGGGATTCCTAGGCCCAAACAAATAAACACACACTGCAACACTTACCACAATCCCACCATATGTCGATTGAGGGATCACTATGCTGTAAATAAGCATGGATGCCTCTATATCTCTCCATATAAATGGTGAGTAATTTTCCCATATCCACCCTAAGGCTTTACCATGTATGACACCATTATCAGTCAAGGGATTTCTAGGTCTTTGGGAATTTTCCTAAGACCATCCCACTTAGTTATGAAACCATTTGGTAATCCAGATCAACTAAATGAAAGAAGCCCATCACACCATGGCTATCCAAAACAGGCACGATAAGACTAAAACCACTTTCGCACCTCACAAAATTGATGCCAATGAAAACAAGAGAACCAAATACACACATGCATGCCAAAATGAGCAAAGAAATCATACATGCAACTTGATACCTGAAAGTAATATCGTTGTAACCGCTTTATCCAACACTTCCTTGCTTGATATTTGCATCCCTTTGCTTCCTTTTCCTTCCTTTGCATTCCTTTATCTAATGCTAGAGTGTTCCAAGAATGCTCTAAGAGTGCAAGAGTATGAGAGAATAGAGATAATAGAGAAAGAGCTCAAAATATGAACCGACAAAAGTTGTGAACTAATCTTCATAAGCATTTTTATTAATGAGGCCTCTATTTTCTTCAATTTTCCATTATTTCCTTCATTTTCCTCCTCACATGAGACATATGACATTTCACCTTCCTTTTCTCCTAATTTCCTTTATTTTAATAAATAAAATGCTAATTAATTCCACTTTCCTTTTCAAAACCTTTTCCATTTCCTTTGCAAATTTCCTCTTAGCCATGATAAACCAAATCAATATCCACTGGGATGTTTTTCTTAGCATTCAACCTGGAATACGTGACCCATAATATTGGTATTATTTTTCCTTTATTAACTTTCTTACATGAAATTTTAACCAAAGGATATTACAAACCCCTTCCCCTTAGGGGAACATCGTATTTGGTGTTCTATGACACCTACAATTAGCAAGACTACTGAAAAGAAAAACATACTACTCACGGAGTGTTGGCTTTCTAGGGCCTGACCCAGGTTCAACATTATTTAGCCAAACAAATCCCTACACTACTGGCCCTTTCAGCATCAGCCCGCGAAGCGTTGACTAAAGTCTCACCTGAAGCAATATGGGGGGATGCTAGAACCAAGTTTTTGCACCTTGAGATGGTTGTGATGTCAGTTTATTCCTTCTATCCCAGCCTTCGCTGAGGTCACTTGGCTCTAGAGCTGGCTAGACTAGCCCTCTATTCCACCCTTCAGTAGCTCCACGAAAGGGTACGATTAACCTTTGCGTAGACCTAACCTACGGCTCAGGTACTTCCACGCTACTATAACAACGTAGCGTTCAGATTCCCAAACTAGTTTAAGTGTCTTACTTATCATATCAAACAATCATAGTTAGCGCCACGTAAACATATGTTCTTACTTGTGTTCACTTAACCAACGTAATTACATACATTCGCTCATCATATAAGAATTATAATTGAAATTCATACATATCATGTCAAGATACATTAACATGAACAAAGACACAAAATTTGTAGAATATTTATCTTTATTGAGATCTCCCAAGTGATTACAGACTCTATCCACCTTGCGCACATAGCTGCAGGTGTCCATGCACTCAGTTGGAGACTTCCACCCTAGTCCTCTGCACACTCAACTACAAAGCCTCTACCTACGTTACAACCTGAAACTTAGACTTCTTACTTCTGGGCTATGGCTCTCTAAGACTTGTCCTTTCTTCTCTAGAGCTTACTTACTTAGCTCTTTTTATACAATCCCATGGTCCATGGACCATGGGTAGATCTTTTATAGCTAACTTTACTTTACAAAACTAAGGGCAGACAACCCTTTATGACTCATGACACCTTTGCGCTCCGTGACCACAAAATGTGGAATCTTTACAAGTTTATCACAAAATTTGATGAAAACATGGGCTTTTACCCCCAAAACTGTCCTTGGGGGATCCCGTTCCCAATAGGCCCCCAACAGAAACATCGTGACTCACCCTCGAGTTACTTAGTAGGCGTGGAGATCTTTGCATGAAGTCCTTCCAACTCAACTCGTATGACTACAACCTTAGTCGTGCACTGTGTGGCTGCTTGCTTCACATCTTTCAATGTCTTCTCGGTCATTGCTCCTGAGTTGTTGGACTGAAGCTTTTGCTGTGTCACTTACAGAGTCGCAAGCTTACCTTCAATAAATCCTATCACTATGTAAGCCTCATCCAACCAAGGCTTCAGTCTTGTCTTTAGCACTGCTTCCTTATGCAGCGTTGCATCCACTTGTTCCTTTAGTTGCTTGGCCCCCTATATCTTTTCTAGTATTTGAGTCAGTGCGACAGTTCATGTTGTGCCCTTAACCTCATCATAGCGTTGTTGTAGCTTGCGCACTTCCATATCTAGCCGATGTACATTGGGGTCCTCCTGCAAGCTGGTCAGGACCTCAAATGACTGCTTGAAAAGTTATGTGCAGTCACCTATTACACTATCGACCACTGCCATTACTTCTGTGACAGTAGTCACCGACTGTTCCTTCACTTCTGGTGGTGTTGAAGGCTGTTCCCTCAACTGTAACTCTATAATTTGTAGGTTCAATTCCAACTGAACCCGTGCCATCTCAGTACAAGTGTCATGCACCCCTGTGGCCAGCTTGTGGATGCGTACCTCGACTGGCTCCTTCTTCGAAATGGCCAACTCTGGGACCATTCGGCATGCCTCCTAGATGACCTTAATAATGTGCTTGCTCTGATTATTCACCTCAGTCTCAGCGGTGATGGAAAAATTTCTTTGTACTACCATCTGCTCGTTGTTGATCCGTTGTTCACTGATCACCTGGAGGGCGCGGTGCTCATCGTCCCTCAGCTTTGCAATCACTCCATCCTACAAGAGGTGGAGTGCTTCATGTAGGTTCACTACCAAATTTAAACCTATTCCCTTTAGGGCACTAATAGTGGGCATGTTAGCTTCGTTCTCTATGGTCAGTGCTCCATCAGGAAACAATATCACACTGGAGGCCTTCACGCATAGCATCTCGGCAGCCTCTGAAGTGCCGATATTCAAGCTGGTAGACACCATGCCATCCTACGACGCGTGGGTCTGCAGCTCCTGCAACCCTGTTTGGATAGCCCCCAAGATGATCTATTGCTACTATTCAAATTTTTGCAGGGCCTCTGTGGTGACATCCCTCACTGTGTCACCGATATCATGCAAGTCACCTTTTGTTAGAGTAATGGGGTCGAGTGATGTCTTGGTAGCCTTGGAATTCTTTCTGGACCCTCCTTTCTCCTACTCCCTTGGGCGCCTGATATGGTCGGATGTCTCCTGAGGGTCCAAATTGTGCTATCTTGTCTCCTCCTCTATCTTAGGTAAAGGTGACCTCACGCCTTTGTCAGAGCCACACTCTGTCCCACCTGTCTACTTCAGTGTCTATTGTGTGGTCTCACGCTCTACCTGGGCCTTATCAGCGGCCTCCTCTTTTCTCCTTTTGGCCAGCTGGGTCATCTTTAGCTTGGCCTCCTCCTTCTTCTTCTGCGCGGTGGACTTGCTCCCTCCCACTACCAATTTTGTTGTAGTGTGCTACTCTGTCGGCCATTGATCAAGTACCGCATCAATGGCATCATCTGTTTCCATATAAGGCAAGTCATACTATTTCTGCACAGGGTCCTTCCGCACCTTGATCAATACCCAATGGAAGTCTACTTTAAATTTGGTGTAGCCCTACAGGTTGGCGTACGCCGTAGGTGAAAATTGTGGTTTACAATTGATGGCCATGCAAATGTTCATCTCCATCAAGATCCAAAAGATCTTGATGTCCCTGACCCACTGCGCATCCTTGGTTGCCCTCATCGAAGCATACTTTGTTGCTTCTAGGAGGTTTGGCATGACCGAAGGGAACTGGCTATCCTCTGGTAGCTCCCATGCTACCAACACAATTGATAGCAAGAGCCACGTGTAGTGGAATGTCTTGCTGAGCTCCTATGCTTCGTGGTAGTTCGCTAGGAACTCTCTGCGAAGGTAGTCTGACTAGTTGAACTTGATTTGTTATCACCTAGATTTACCTCAAGCTGAAGGGAGGCAGCTTCCAAGGTAACCAAAAACCAAGCTTAGCCTTATAGCTAGCCCTACAAAGCCAGGAGAGGGCTCTGTCCACTTGTTCACAAAATTCATAGCATCCATGATATCTAAAACATGAAATAGCCAACTGAGAAGCCTACAATTCCCTAAGGTTTGATGGCTCTTCTCTTGTAATTCTACCTCCCTTATGAGGTTTTTCGTTCTGCCTAGCTCTATCTTCTGAGATGTCAATAGTTGTGCTTTCCTCCTCGTAATCATAGTCTTCTCTATCCATGTTTTCAAGGTTTTTGGTGGCACACTCCTAGGAAGGGATAAAGGGAATGAATGGGAATCTTCTAGGAGTGAAGGGATGTATTAGGGTAGATTAGACAATGAAGGGTAGATTATGAGAGTGAGGGAAGCGGGTTTTAGGATGAGGGATATAATGAAGGAATATAGATGAGGGGACAAGTAGTGATGTAAAGAGGGGTTTTCTAGCTCTAATGATAGGTGATGGGAAAAACAAAGGGGTTTAGGGTTTTGTAAAATAGAGCAAACTAGGGTTTAATTTTAATCATGAAGAATGATGCTTGTGACTTTCATGTGCAAGAGAAAATTAAGGAGAGGGTAAATTACTTGGAAAGAGGAAAATAGTAGAAAATTTGATGATTTTTTGAAGTTATGGAGGATTTGGAGGCTTGCTGTTAAAATTGGAAACTAGGGCCAAACTCCATGTGGGTCATCTTATTCATGGTTGATAATATTTTTATTGGATTCCTCTCATTGAGAGGTGTAGGATTGATCAAAAGATCATCCGACTCTGATAAGTATTTATGGAGATATGAATTTATTTTGATTATGGAATAATTATCAAGCTGACCAGCAACTCATGTAGGCTCAGACGCCCAACAGTCGCATCTATTCAATCATCAACATTTGTATATAAATACAGGAGGCCTTTTCCTCATTTGGACACACTAATCTCATCACATCTCTCTCTCTCTCTCTCCTATGCAGAAAAGAGGCTCTTCTCCTATTGCATAGAAAGGGACTCTTCTCTCACACGAGTGGAAGGAAGGACGCAGAATTTAGGGCTGTAATTGCAGATCGGAAGTTTGACCAGCGTTGACCATCTTTCTCTCTCTCAGAACCGTGTTGTAGGTGCAACTGACTCTCCTCATAAGGCTGCATTTTTTGGTGAAAGAATCAAGCTGATCCGATGATCAATTTGTAAGATATTGTCTACCCTAGTTTTGGGCTGATCTTGGGTTTGCTGCTGCTGATGTAAATCAGATTTATGTACTATTTTTCTTTGTTGAATTATTGAAGATAAAAGAAGATTTGATCAAAGGGTTTCCCCATATTGGGGTTTGTCCCTGGCTAGCTACCACATCTTGTGTCTCTTGTCTTGGTTTGTTTTCTTTCGATCATTTAATGTTCTATCTGCACTTTACTTAATATACATGTGATTGCTAATATGTGGATAATAATAATAAAAAGAAGTAAACTGCTCTAAGCATAGACATACCATAACTTAACATGGTATCAGCGCTAAGGTGAAGACAAAGCCCGAGCAAGAGCAAGAGCAATCATTGAAGAGAAGATTGGCAAAGCTATCCTAAAAGAACTATGGGGTCCTAAACACTCTTCCCTGCTGAAGATAAGCTCCATGAGAAGTCTGACTATCATGGATGGAAGATGTCTCTCGATCTAACCTTAGAATATCAAGGCGTGTTGGACCATGTGAGAGGCAATATTGTTGAGCCTCCATCAAATGTACCCACTGCTGCCTAGAACAAATGGAAAATCAGTGAAGTCAAAACAAAGAAGATCATCCGGGGCTCTATCGACAAGTACTTGGTGGCCTACATCTCTGACCTAAACACCTCCAGGGAAACCTATGATATACTGGTGAGGTTATTTAAAGTTAATGATGCAAATCAAGTTTTTTTATTAGAAATAAGCTGAAGGAAATTAAGAAGGGCAAAGATGAGAGCATGCAAGCATATTTCTTGAGAATCACCGAGATCAAGAACGATCTCCTATCTATTGGAGAAATTATTACTGATAGGGAAATGGCACTCTCAACCCTTGGAGGATTACCATCTGAATGGTATGTGTTTAGGACTACTCTTCTCAACAATAATGTAATTCCTGGTTTTGAGGAATTAATGGCAAGATGCATTCAAGAAGAAACAAGGATAGAAGAGCAATAAATGCCCATGCCTAAAGGTCCTCCTACTGCCTTTTCTTCTCATGCTAAGAAAAGAAAAAATTCCAGGACTAAATCAAAAAGAAAGGTTGGACCTAAGGGTAGAAGAAAAGGATGATGTTACATTTGTGATAAAGCAGGTCACTATGCAGGGGAGTGCCCTGATAGAAGGGACTCACACCAGGATGATGATCAAAATCCCTCTCATGGAAATCAAAGGAATGGAAAATCTAATAGTAGAGGTAAAAGGAGTGCTGAAAATCAAGGAAGAGGAGAACCATTCAAGAAGGCTAGAAATTCTAGGTATGAATCTAACGCTGTTGACAATAATCAGGATGAATATCATCTACCAGCTACTCTATCTACCTCTACTCCTTCAGACTCGCTAGGAATTTGGCTTATTGATAGTGGTGCCTCAAAGCACTTCACTGGTTACAAAGAAGTTCTCCATAATCTAATAGAGAAAGAAAATAACCTAGAAATTGTCTTTGGAGATAATATGATATATCCCATAAAAGGTGTAGGCAATGTGTCTCTTAAATTGAATCAATGTAATATGATCCACTTATAGGATGTATTATATGTACCTAATCTCAAAAAGAACTTGGTGTCCATTTCGGCAATGGAAGACAAAGGCTACAAGGTGGCTTTCATTGATGGCAAGGTATGTGCATGGAAAAACAATATTAAAGATGCCTTCACTCTTGGGTTTCGAGTTGATTCATTATATTAGGTTGGAGGAAGTCCGCTAGGTGTCGTGTCTTATGACCCATCTTAAGCCTTGATCAAGAATCAAACTAAAAAGAAGATCAAGATCTTAAGGACTGATAATGGGACTGAATATGAATCTAATGAGTTTCATGACTTTTGTAAAGAGGCTAGCATTAACAGGGAGACTACTACACCATATACTCTTGAACAGAATGGTGTGGCGGAAAGGAAGAACCGTACGATTGTGGAAGCTGTCTGTGCCATGCTCCATGATCAAAGACTTCCAAAGTTTCTGTGGGCCAAAGCTGCAAACACCATCATATATGTACAAAACTGATACCCTTATCAAGCATTGGGTTCCAAGGCTCCTGAAGAAATGTTCACTGGTAAGAAACCTGATGTATCTCATTTTAGAATTTTTGGAAGCCCTGTATATTTTCATGTGCCGAAAGAGAAAAGGAATAAATTGGGTGCATTTGGAAAGAAAGGAATCTTTGTGGGCTATGGTGAAAATACTAAGGGCTATAGAATCTATGTAGCCGTTCAAAGGGAAGTCGTGATTAGTCATGATGTCACCTTTGACGAAGATATGGCTCTCAGCAAGGTGAACAATCTTCCTACTTTAAGGAGATCTCAAGATGCTAACACTAGGGAACCAAAAGAAGAAGATGATCTAACAATGCCCGATGTGGATGAACCCATGGATCCTATTGATCCACCTGAGCCTTCCTCTTCTAGAAAGAGGCGCTCTTGGCTTAGGGGGCTACTCGATGATGCTGAAGGACATGCTGCACCTCAAGGAACCTTCCGTGAAGGTAAGAAACCTAACAGGTATCAGGGAAACTTGACCATCATGTGTACAATCATAAAAAATGAGCCTTCATCATTCTCAAATTCCATCAAGCATCAAGTATGGAAGGATGTTATGATCGAAGAATATGAGTCTATTCTGAAGAATGATGTCTAGGAAGTAGTTCCCAAACCCCAAGACAAGATAGTTGTCACTTCTAAATGGATTTACAAGATAAAGCATGCAGCAGATGGAAGTACGGAAAAGTATAAGACTTGTTTTGTAGCTCGTGGCTTCTACTAGGAAGGTATAGACTATGATGAGATATTTTCACCTATTGCCAGATATACCACCATCTACTCGATCATAGCCCTTATGGCTTCACAAGGATGGAACCTACATCAGATGGATGTCAAGACCACGTTCTTATATGGATCGATCAAAGAAGAGGTCTACATGGAGAAACCCAAAGGATTTGAGATTTATGATCTAAAATCTCATGTATGCAGGTTGAAGAAGGCTCTCTATGGGCTAAAGCAAGCACCCCGAGCATGGTATGAGAGGATTGATAGCTACTTGATGAAGTTGGGATTTACTAGGAGTGAAGACGATCCTAACCTTTACTTTAAGGTTGAGGATGAAAAACCTCTCATACTGGTGCTGTATGTGGATGACCTCTTTCTAACAGGTGTAGACCCTCTCATTCACAAATGAAGAGGGAGTTGGCTTCTGAATTTGAAATGAAAGACCTAGGACTAGAAGTCTAGTAGAAGCCAAGGGAAATTTTCCTATCAAAAGGAAAATATGTGGTGAAGATATTGGAAATATTCGATATGGTGAACTGCAAGCATGTAACTACCCCGATGGAGCTTGAATTTAAGAAGTTAACTGGTAGCACTGCTGGACCTACCGGAGATGTGATACTACTTAGATACAATGATGCTGATTGGGCAGGCAGTGTGGTGAATTGTAAGAGAACTTCTGGGTGTTGTTTCTCCTTGGGATCTACTTCGATATCCTGGATGAGTAGGAAGCATAAGTCGGTGGCTTTGAGCACTGCCGAGGTAGAGTATATTGCTACTATCATGGCCTCCTATGAGGCAGTCTGGTTACGAAAGCTCTTCAGTGAGCTGTTTGGATTTACGTTGGATACCACCGTGATCCTTTGTGATAACCAGAGTGAGATTCGTTTATCAGAGAATCTCGTATTTCATGATCTCTCTAAGCATATCAATATCAGGTACCACTATATTTGAGATATTGTGTAGCGGAGAGCTATAAGGCTCCAACATATCAATACAGATGAACAGGTCGCCGACATTCTGGCAAAGCCCCTAGGAAAGGTCAAATTTTTGACTTTCCAAGAACGACTTGGTGTCATTTAGAAACCCTCTAATGAGAGTCCTCTATGATGTATTGATCTCTGGGAGATCTGGGGGGTGCGAGGTACTTCTTGGAGCAACATATGACCACAGGGTGACTCACCATCCCCTAGTGATGTATGTGTATAGGGTAAAAGAATCAAAACTTTCCCTGTGACACCCCGTGGCGACTATGTAGCAGGATGATTAGTTCTCCTGTGAGGTCTGGATGATGTATTCGCCATGATGATTATGTAGCAAGATGATTAGTTCTCTTGTGAGGTCTGGATGATGTATTCTCAATGAAAATTATGAAGCAAGATGATTAGTTCTCCTGTGAGGTCTGGATGATCTATTCTCCATGATGATTGTGTAGTAGGATGATTAGTTCTCCTGTGAGGCCTAGATGATGTGTTCTCTATGGTAATTATGGACAAGATGATGCGCTCTCTTGTGGGATAGCATGATTCGCTCTCCTGTGGATAGGATGATTCGCTCTCCTATGGAAAAGATGATTCGCTCTCTTGTGGAACAGGATGATTCACTCTCCTATGGATAGGATTGATTAGTGATCCTTTCGAGGCATCCTACCCATGTATTTTGGGACTCATGGTAAGTACCCCTCATATGATCAATGAGCAGGGAAATGAGGATAGGGACCATAGTAGAACCGATGGACGCATCACTGTATCTACCGTACTCCCTATGTTAGGATGAACTTCATTGATCTGGGATCAATGATACTGGTCTAGGACAAGTGGTAGGAGTTGTACCCACTATGACACTGACTTCGGGTCGGTTGAGAACTGGTCTGGGACTAGTGGTACACACGTTGAGGCTGAATTTGAGTCAGTGGCAGGAGTTGTACCCACTATGACACTGACTTCGGGTCAGTTGAGCATTGGTCTGGGACTAGTGGTACACACTCTGAGACTGACTTTGAGTCAATATGATACATCCTCAATCATTTCTTCTTCTTCATAATTCGGACAAAGCAGAGAAGAGTAGAACATAGCAAAGAAAAGAAGATCAGAACAGGGCAGAACAGAATAGAGCAAAGAAGGCAGGATAGAGCAGAGTAGAGTAGGGGTCAAGCTGTACAGGGTAGTGCATTTGATGGATGAATAGTAGCGAGTGACAAACGAATTGCAGATGGAGTTCTCCCTAGTTGAGAGGGAGTGTTGAAATTGGAAACTAGGGCCAAACTCCATGTTGGTCATCTTATTCATGGATGATAATATTTTTATTAGATTCCTCTCATCGAGAGGTGTAGGATTGATCTAAATATTATCCGATTCCGATAAGTATTTATGGAGATATGAATTTATTTTGATTATGGAATAATTGTCAAGCCGACCAGCAACTCATGTAGGCTCAGAAGCCCAATATTCGCATTTATTAAATCATCAACATTTGTATATAAATACAGGAGGTCTTTTCCTCATTTGGACACACTCATCTCATCACATCTCTCTCTCTCTCTCTCCTACGTAGAAAAGAGGCTCTTCTCCTACTTCGCAGAAAGGGACTCTTCTCTCACATGTGTGGAAGGAAGGATGGAGAATTTAGGGCTGCAACTGCAGATCAGAATTTTGACCAGCTTTGACCATCTTTCTCTCTCTCAGAACTGCATTGTAGGTGGAACTGACTCTCCTTAGAAGGCTGCATTTTTGGTGAAGGAATCAAGCCGATCCGACGGTCGGTTTGCAATATATTGTCTGCCCTAGTTTAGGGTTGATCTAGGGTTTGCTGCCGCTGATGTAAATCAGATTTATGTATTGTTTCTCTTTGCTAAATTATTGAAGATAAAAGAATATTTGATCAAAGGGTTTCCCCATATTAGGGTCTGTCCCTACCTAGCCACCACATCTTGTGTCTCTTGTCTTGGCTTGTTTTCTGTCGATCGTTTAATGTTCTATCTGCACTTTACTTAATGCACATGTGATTGCTAATCTATGGATAATAATAATAAAAATAAGTAAACTACTCTAACCATAGAACATACCATAACTTAACACTTGCTGCTCAATGCGGAGCACCTTTGCCCAGATGCACAGTGCCTAGCTCTACGCGCAGCGCTCATGTTAATTTGAACTGTAGAACTTTTCCAGACGTGCAATGCCTAGCTCTACACATAGCGCCTTGTCTCCTATGCGCAGTGCTAACCTGTTATGCCTAGAAGCACAACGCCTCTCAGCCAACGTGTTGCGCCAACCTTCCTTTCACCCAAACTCACTCAAATTTGCCTCTTCTTCTTACTTTTGGACTCTTTTCTTGTTAGATGACATAATGATTTTTTGAAAATGAAATATGAGAGTTTAAATAGGAGTACATTTGATTTTTCACTTTGAAAAACCCACTTTCTAATGTTTCTTGTCTTTCTTCAAAACTCTGTTTTTTAATGCCTTTTCTCATTGTGTCTTTGCAGGTGGATAAATGCTCAAACTGACTTGATTTCTTTTGTAGTGTCTTTGTCATGCAACAAGGAAAAGTTATTAGGTGTAGTTGGGATCCATTATTACATATAGAAACTTAAAATTACATAAGAAATACAATAAATTCAAAATACTCTGTTTTCACCTCAAAAACATGTTTTTGAGGTGAAAATTACATTAGGTTACAAAAATAATATTTTCAGTAGGTTATGACTTCCAAGCCATCATGCTTGATTTATTGATCATCCTCATACCTTTGCTAACCTTTATTTAATTTTGAAAACTAGTTTCTTGACCTTGGTAATGAAACCCTAGACCTAATGAAATCAAACCCTAAGACCTAATGAAATGGGTTGCAGATTGTTTATGAACTATGACTGAAAAAAATATGAAGGAGGATCAACAAGTACAGTCTATGAGGGAGGAGCTAAAGACAAAACAACCATCAGTGGATACATATATCATGACCAAATGGAGTGATGAAAAATTTACAGTATGGGACTCCTACTATGAAAATGGAAAAGAGCAGATTTTGATCCCTGATGGAAGTATGAAAAGACTGACACTAACATTGGCTCCAATGGGGATGGTAGCTCCTTGGAGGTGCCAAGAACACCATAGACCTAGTAGCCTTATCCATTGGGAAATACGGTCAACAACTTCGAAGACTAAAAACTGAATCAATGCAAATTGAGACTGACTCATGACTCCAAACTTTAACTATAAACCAAATCAAAACAACCAAACTCTACACATACCATTCAAGCTTTATAGCCTTCACTTCGGGCCCCAAGCTTCAATGACTGTGTACTTGAAATCTTGCAAGGAAAATGAAAATGGTATATACAATGAAAGTGACATAATTTCAGAGAACCACCTCAAAAGTAGTAGTGCTTCAGGAGCCTACCATTCACTGGCCCTCTTGGACAATCCTGACCATCCATCTCCTTGAGTAGAAAATAATTTTGTCCTCTGTATGCTGAAATCTTATATGGCCCTTTCCATAGATTATCGAACTTACCATGCTTTCCTTTGTCCTCATTTCGTGCATCCCACCGCAGCACTACATCCTCTAGCTGAAATTTTTCTGCTTTGGTTTTGCGGTCATAGATCTTCTTTATCTTTTCTTGCAACTGGAAAGTGTTTTGAGAAACTTCTTCCCTTGTTTGTTGAAGGTGGATCATTTGATTAATCCTTCACTGAATATCATCCCCTTCACTGCCAGCTTCTTGTAGTAACCTCATGACCGAGACTGCAAGTGACATAGGAAATACTATATCAGTTCCATAAACCAATTCAAATGGTGACATACCTATGGATTTCTTGCTATTCATTCTATCAGTCCACAAAGCATTAACAAGCTTCCGATGCGAATTCTTCTTAATTGCCTCCAACATTTTCTTGATTATATTCACCAAGGACTTATTTGATGACTCGGCCAATTTGTTTCCCTACGGGTAGTATGCTATGGAATGACCAAATGTAATATTGTACTTATTGTAGAACTCCACCATTTTCCTAGACTTAAATGTCGCTGCATTATCTATTATGATATTTTGAGGGCAACCAAAACAAGACAAGATATTAGATTCTAAAAATTGAATAATTATCGTATCTGTGGCTTGCCTTTTCAGAATGGCCTAAATCCACTTAGTGAAGTAATCGGTAGCTGTCAAGATCCATTAATGTTGTGCTGAAGATTTAGGATGGATTTACCCTATGAAATCAATTCCCCACTTGTTATAGACATTTTTGTGCCTAACAGCATGGAGCATGAAATGTCAATAATCTGAGGGATCCCAAGTCCCTAAACATGTTGTTCTTACCCTTAGAGGAACAAGGTCAGTAAACCACAGCACTGAAAATCAGTTCTCCACCTGAAAACACTCAAAAATAGGCTATTTTTGGATCATGTCAGCTGCTCCACTGAGCATCTGCGCTGAATTTCAACTACTCCACTCTGTACCTGCGCTGAATGTCAAAACTAATGAAGGCTACCTGCGCTGGGCGAGATTGGCCAAGTGGCACAGTCATTCTGCAAGGTGTCAACTGCCCAGGAAGCTTCCAAACTGACACTTGGGTCAAGGAATTCGCCTTGTGATGAGTAAGAGGGTCTTGATCTCCAAGTGGAAGCAAGAATCTCCAAGTGGACTCAAGAACTGAAGATTAACTGAAGTGGGAGAGGACACTAGCCAGCTTCATGCCAGTCTCAAGATGACTCATCCTTTCTCCAAAACCCTATATATAGAGCTCTCTCATGAGGTCTAGGGAGGCTGGAATTTTGTGCAAGTAAGGAAGTGCTGTTGGTTTGTGTATAGAACTATTGGGTGATTGCTTTGAAGGAGGTGAAGAGGAGATTTCTTTCTGCTGGGAGGTGTTGCTGGATTGGGCCTGTTATGGTTGTAATTCTCTCAAAACTTTGCTTCTTATATTAAATAAAGCATTTGAGGTTCTTCTATATGCATGTGTCTTTATGGTGAATTGATGCTTGTATATTTGATTTATGCTAATCCCTGAATCGATTATGGATGTATGCTTCTTGTAGTTTCCTTTTCTTGTTGCTTTTACAGGATCTTTGTGTAGCTGGGCCGGTGAAAGAACAAGGAGCTATGAGCAAGCAGCAAGGAGTGAAGATTGGATCGACTATTAGCGCAAGATAACGGTTAGTAGATCATCCTTCTCTTCTCTCTCTCATCTCATAAAGAAGTAATCTTGAATAGCTTTGCATTCAGTTGTTGCTGAGGTACTATCACCCTTAGAGTGGGATAGGGTCATTCCGTATTGGATACTTTTCCCAACAACAAATTGGCGACTCCGCTGGGGATCGTATCTTGTTGGTTGATTGTGTTTTTTGCTATTCATTTCATAAACAAAGGGAGTACCGAATCGAACTGTGTTTGAATCCTTCAAATACAAAGTAGAGGGCAGCTACTCTAGCTCAGTTTCTGGGCAAGTTTATGATTTGAAGAGCTGATCCACAAGGACTCTAATAAGCTCTTAGTGATAGCTTTTCATCCTCCTTGTCATCCCTTAGTGTGTCCTTGACTGATAGCTTCTGAGTTGAGCAAAAACTGTGAATTTTTGAGCAATCTGTGACCCGGAAACCACCAGAAACGAAAGTTTCGTTCTTCAGTGCAGGTTGTACAAAGGCTGTTTGCATTTCAGCGCAGTTCCCGAAGGGGCTACCTGCGCTGAAGGTCAAACAGGCAGTGTTCCACCTGCGCTGGACCAGTTCTGCCTTGTGCTGCTGGGGTTTCCTGTTGTGTCTTGCCCTGTTTTCACTCTTGTTTTTGTTGTTTGTTACCAGTCAGTAGGCCTATCTGAAACCAACTTTACTTGTCATTATTCTGCCTCAGTTGTATAAAGAAACTGTGTTTGTTCTTTGTGTATTTCTTATACATTTACAGTTTCCCATAACGAAAGTGAACTAGTCTTGTTGTGACCTCTTAGATCTAGACCTGTGATAAAGTGTCGTTTTGGTCTTAAGAGTTAGTTTGTTTGCTGTTCATAGCTGATTGAGCTTTTGCTTTCGTCATTTGGTTTGAGTTTGTATATTTCTAGTGTCGAAACAAGTAAATCTTAAGGTGTCTTTTGATTTTGGACAAGCTTGTTTGCTTTCACTTGAAATTGAATTCAAAATTATACAACAGCTTTCTTTTTGCGTTTCACCAACATTAAGAAAGAGAAAAGAAATACCTGCATCTTTGCATTTTGCATATAAGTTTGTATGTTGATTTAGGGAAAAAGTGCATTAGTGAGTGCTCTTTGATCTGTGTGAAAAGATTTTTGTCTCTCTTTTCCCTCAGTAGTTAAGATTTTCATAAGTCAAAAAGATTGAAAAAGCTTGCTTCTCATCTTAGACTGCATTTAGGAATTTGTATCAATACATCTCGTGGTGAACCTTGAAAGGCAAACTTTAAAAAGATCAACTTAAAATATATTGAATGAACCTAACAACGCTTTGAAACATAACGCAAACATCTAGAGGTCTAAGCTAGAGACGTGTTCCGGCGTCGTTAAACGTAGTGACTGTCGATCTCGACGAAGGTGGGTGATTCGTCCTGAGAGTCGGTGGCACTAATACGGACTTGTGCTCCCACGTACCGTCGCGTATATATTGGGAGACCCCTGTAGGAATAAAGCCTTTATCCAATAGGAAACCGTGTCGGCCGCCCTACTGATCGCAATGCAGTGAACACAGCATTCATGAAGATCGACCACTCGTACCGTAAAACGTATTCTGTGGTTTTGCGAAAGGTTTGGCACACCCTCTGCCTAGATCTCCAGAGCAGTTTCTTTTGGCCTTTTTCAAACTCTATAACTGAAAAAGTCCAACCGAGAATTTTTCACTTCGGGCTCGTTAATACATCGAAGGAGACTAGAGTCATCTTTAGCTTTTTCTTGACTCTTAAAAAGTGAAAAAGCAAGTTGTGTCTAAAAGCGTCTAATAAAATTCATTCAATTCGGAAACACAAATTTCCCCTTTTAATATTTTAGTTGATCGAGTAATCCGCAATCGTGGAAGAAAGTCAATTGAAACCCCGTCGTTCGCGGAGGCTTACGAGTCAACCGTCTTTGTCCCCGGAATCGAAAACAATACGGGCAAAGCGAACTCGTCTAACCGGTTCAAAATCTCCTTTGAAAGTTAGAACAAGTGTTCCTACTACATCCGAGGTTCCGGTTACTCCTTACATTTCTGGAAACCCTGCCTCTATAGAAGAAGTTCAACAGCCACAGAGGGACAGTAATATTGATCCTAGTCTGGGGGAAAATACTTGTGTAACTGAACCAGTTCCATCTGTAACCGGTCCAGAAAGTTTTGTTCCCCAAACAACTGTCGCTGTCGAAACAACCACTTCTTCGGCACCAGAAATATTTTACGGACCTGACGGTCTTCCTCTTCCACCGGGTTTGATTGCGATAGAGGAAATTGCAGAGGATCTGCAAGCAAGTACTCCAACTCGTTTTGGAGTAGGGGTCACTTTATTTCCTTCATCAGAGGTTAATCCACCACAAGTGGAAGTCCCTGTAGAATCGCTAGGCAATCTATTGGATAGACTTAAAATGTCTGAACAACCGTCATTTTCTAGGACTGTGTCGAATGACACAGCGACAGCAGAAGCCCCTGCCGTCACTCCAACGATGTTTGCCGGCATACCAGCTGTCCCAACTAGCTCTCAACAGCTAGAAGGAGTCCACCAAGGGACTATTTCGACAGTATGGTCTGTTCCAGTTTGTTCATCCAGAGTAATACCCGGTAATTCTTATGTTGAAACTCGACAGATTGATCCTCATGGAGGTCAATTTGGGCCATCTAGTCCTCAAGGACTAACAATCCCTCTGAGTTCCGGATTGCTACCATATGGGGGGCAGTATGCCCTTTCATTACCTCCTCCGGGAGGATATCCATATGGCAGTTCTCAGCAGTATTCAGGTTATACTGGAATTGCATCAAGTAGTTGGGTACCTATGCTACCCCAACAACCAAGGATTGTATACTCTATGCAACAATGTGTACCTGTGACGAATATCCCAACCACACCGGCTATTGTAACCGTGTCGCAAGTTCAAGTGATACCTGTTACATGTCAACCTCAGATTTCTCAGGTTGTAATGCAACAGTCGCTTGACCATGGGTCACAACCACAATCGCCAACTGGTGGGACGACACAAGTACAAACGGGTACAATTACCCCACACCTTGGTCCGATGGTTAGCATGGCGCAACAGAACATGGTGTCACAACCATGGCTTGTACAATACCAACAACCGCAGTTCCAGCAAGTGTACCAAGGTTCTGAGCAGCAGATCTTTGCGAATAGTGGACAGCCGTATATCCAAAACGGTCAAAACCAACCACTTTACAGTGGTCAAGTCCACCAACCGTATCAATCATACCAACATCAATTACATTATGCTGGTATGCAAAGACTCACTGCTCAAGCGATTCCATCGTACCCTGGTTACGCTTCGCCTAACCTGAATCAACAGTTACCATTCGTGGCAACTTTAGAGTTACCAGATTTACACCGTTTAACCAACGATCTGATTGCTTATGCCCCTGGTGGCTAGCGATTCCTCATAAACTTCCATCTGACATTCCTAAATTCAATGGAAATCCAGGTGAAGACCCGTCGAATCACGTGATGACTTTTCATCTGTGGTGTTCGTCGAACACCCTTAACGATGATTCGATAAGACTTCGCCTTTTTCAGAGGACATTAACAGGTCCAGCGGCTAAATGGTATATTGAATTACCAAGAGCCTCTTTCGACAATTTTAGTTCCCTAGCCACGACTTTCTTAACCCACTTTCAATTACCGATAAGGTATGAAACGGGAACAGAAATATTAACCAACTTCAAACAGACAACTGCTACCCATATATCTGATCATATACATGAGTGGCGTCATCATCGTAGGATGGCGAAAACATATGTTCCCGATCAGCTATTAGCTGAATGGTTTATAAAGTCGTTACTTCCAGCTATTACAGAAGATGTGGCCAAGGGGGGAGTCGTAACAGAGGAGCAAGTGATTGCTCGTGCACAATATTTGGACTTAGTTTATACTCAGTCCGGCACGCTCTATGACAAAATACCTAACGCCCCTAGACCGGAATTTTCAATTCCTCCCCCTCCTAAATCAAATAGTGACTCTCATGCCGGTGATGGCGTGATTGGCACAGCAAACGTGAAATCGATAAAGGCTTCGTCAAAGAAAGCCCGTAAGAATTCGGATCAAAATGCAAAAGAAGAAATTCTTGCTTCAGAAGTAAATGCCGTATCGGAAGATAAAGGCAAAGAAACCAATCAACCAGGAAGCAAGAAGAAACAAAACAAAGGGAAGAAGAAGAAACATGGTGAATCATCCCCTGGAAAAAATTCTTCAAACCCTCCTGGAAAAGGGAAACAAAATTATCCACGTTTAATATGTGATGATAAGGATCATAACACAAAGAATTGCCCATTCAAAGCTGAGTTAAAGAGGTTCTTTAAAATTTCCCAAACCTCAGCTGTGTTAACTGATCCATTTCCCAACCCAGGTCAAAATCTGGTTGATAGTGGAAATGCTTCCCCGTCGCAAGTCCTTATGTTGTCGGTTTCGAAACAGCAGAATGATGCTTTGATTTTGACAAGGAACAAAGATTATGGGAATCCTCAGGTGTCGAACGAAAAAGGTAAAGATCAACCAAGTAGTTTGACAACAACTTCGACAGAAGTTGTAACACCCACCATCCCTGAATTAACAATAAAACCGCCAAAGGGTGTAGTACACAAGTCGACATTTAATCCTCGCGCCAGAGCGGCGCAGCATTATAACATAGTGGAAGATTTGGCCCAATCGCCATCCGCTATGTCGACCCTTGAGGTGCTACAAAATTGTCCAACCCAAAGGCAGGCATTGTTATCGGCAATTGGTGGGGTTGATCCTAAGGATTCCAATCTTGTATCCTTTGATCACAAGGGATATGATCCTCAGTTACCAGCTCAGCTAGCTTTCCTTATTCAAGTGAAAGCACTCAACAAAACTGTTCACAGAACAATAATTGATGAGGGAGCCTCGACATGTATTATGTCAATGAGTTGCTGGAAAACTTTAGGATCTCCAACCTTGTCACGATCTTCGACGACACTAAAAGCTTTCGACGGAAGGACTTATACCCCTTACGGTATCCTTAATAACTTGAAAGTTGAACTAGGAGGAAAAACAGTAGAAATTGATGTAGAAGTCATTGATGGAAATCTTGACTATAACATCCTACTGGGTAGACCATGGATTTATGCCATGGCAGCTGTCATGTCGACTTATTTTAGGAAGATCGCATTCCCGTTTGAAGGAGGGATTACGATCGTCGACCAACATAATTTCCTCCCTAATGGTTCACAAGTTACAGGAAGCATTCCCATGATCCATGAGAGCAACCATTCAATTCAAGATATCGGAGTAGGATTATTGAAAGACCCCACATTGATGGGAACTTTCGCGCTACCACCTCCTATTTATATAGGAAATGTACCGTTTGTAGCAACCTGCAACATGATATCTTCCACGAAGGTCAACATGGATCATTCAATGGTGTTGCCCCCAAGCCCTTTAGAAATATTGTAGCAATCAATGTTTCAAGCATGGGAGGCGAGCCCAAATCAACGCTCGTCAAGCGTTTGGGTAGATAGGTCTAGAGAATATGGAACCCCATTAGATCCTTGGTCGAAAGTACATGGGACTGACGAAGGAATCTTACAATCAATGATGATTGAGGGGGCACCATGGAATGATCACCACCATCATTCCCTTCTTCCGGAATATGAAGAAGATACTCAAAGTGACCTTTATCACCCTTCAGTATTTGAGTTCCTAACGAATACTGTAAATACGGTGGATCCCGAGCGAAACCTATCCAATATTGAAGAGACTATAGCCATAAATATCTCGACTAAAACAGATGTTGTAGAGAATATTTATGTCGGCAAAGGTTGTTCCCCTTCAGAACTGGAAATATATAACGCTCTTTTTCGCGAATTTAGAGATGTCTTTGCGTTGTCATATGATGAAATGCCAGGCATTGACTCGAGTATCGTTGAACATGAAATTAAAATGTATCCTGATGTCAAACCAGTAAGGCAACGGCTTCAGCAAGTGCACCCGAAGAAAGCCGCTGCCATTAAGGCAGAAGTTGAAAAACTCCTCCATGCTGGATTCATCTACCCGGTTCCTCTAACCGATTGGGTATCGAATATTGTCCCTGTTATGAAAAAACAAGGGACAATTAGAGTGTGTGTTGATTATAGGGATGTAAACCAAGCTTGTCCGAAGGACAACTACCCTACACCCTTCATCAACCAGATAATTGATGAATGCGCCGGATGTGAAATCTTTTCATTTATGGATGGATTTTCCGGGTATAATAAAATAAATATCCGCCCACAGGACCAGTCTAAGACTGCATTTATTTGTCCGTGGGGCACATTCGCTTATCGAAAATTACCCTTTGGTTTAAAGAACGCAGGGGCGACGTTTCAGAGGGCAATGAATTATGCCTTCCATGACATCGAGAACATTGTTCAACCTTATCTCGACGATCTTCCAGCTCATTCGCGAAAGTGGACTGATCATCCGCAGCATTTAAGAGCGATATTTCTACGTTGCCGACACTACAAGATAAGACTCAATCCGCACAAATGTGTGTTTTGCGTCGGTTCTGGTCGTTTACTTGGCTTTGTAGTCTCTAAAGATGGGATTCGTCTCGACCCCTGTAAGGTTCAGGCAATCATTAATTTGCCTCCACCTTCAAATTGGCTTCAGATTCAGAAACTCCAAGGGAAAGCAAACTTTTTGAGGAGGTTCATTCCTAATTACGCAGAACTTGCTAAGGTTTATACTCGTCTTTTGAAAAAGGATGTACCTTTTGTCTGGGACCAGGTGGCGCAAGCTTCCTTTGATGCTCTGAAAAATTATCTAGTAAAAGCATCATTAATGTACGCCCCGGACTATCAAAGAGATTTTAACCTGTATCTAGCTGCAGCAGATACGACCATTGCGATGGTTTTAGTTCAAGAAGTCGATGGAATTGAACATCCTATCTATTATTTAAGTAAAAACTTAAACGATACAGAAAGTAAATATTCTTATGTTGAAAAACTAGCGCTTGCAGCTGTCCAAGCGATTCAAAGGTTTCGACATTATGTCCTCTTTCGGAAAACTACCATCTTTTCAGATTGCAACCCCATGACATATATACTGTCGCAACAGTTGCTGGGGGGAAAATATTCAAAATGGATAGCGATCTTTCAAGAGTTTGATCTGGAATTTGTAAAATCCAAATCAAAGAAGGCCCTAGTTTTGTTGGGCCCTTCGCCAAGTGGGGCATCGATTTCATGCAATGTAACCCCACCTCGACCGGGGGGCATGGGTATATTATAGTCGCTGTTGACTATTTTACCAAATGGGCCGAGGCGATGCCTACATTGGATAACACTGGTGAAACAGCTGCCCTTTTCTTTTTCAATCATGTAGTCGCCAGGTTCGGCGTACCACAGGCTATAGTTACAGATCATGGGTCGCATTTTCGCAATCACATGACGGTCGAATTAGCTGCCAAGCTAGGGCTATCTCACGACAGCTCTACCCCATACTATCCGCAATCCAACGGACAAGTTGAGGCAATCAACAAGGTCCTGAAGCGTATGTTGCAAAGGATGATCGGGGTTCATAAAAGAAGGTGGCACCTAATCCTGTACTCAGCTTTGTGGGCTTACCGGACCTCGGTAAAGAACGCAACCGGGTTCACACCTTTTCAACTGGTGTGTGGCTTGGAAGCAGTCTTGCCAATCCAGTGCCAAATTTCGTCGCTTAAACTCGCAATCGACCTCCTCCCCGGAACTTCAGAAGAAGAGGCTCGTTTCTTGGAATTAATCCAGTTGGATGAAACCCGTCATGACGCCGCTTTGGCTAACGAAGCTCATAAGAAACGAGTCAAGGCTCAGTTTGACAAAAATGTCAAACCCCGTGTCTTCTCAGAAGGTGATTTGGTCTTGCTTTATGACCAAGAATCCGATAAATTGGGAGCAGGTAAATTCAAGTCCTTATGGATGGGTCCCTATATTGTTAAAAGGGTGTTAGCAAAAGGAGCCTACGAGTTAATGGATTACGATGGAATTCCACTGGCGCAGCCCCGCAACGGGTTGTACCTCAAGCGTTACTATGCTTAAATAGTAACCTGCATGCTTTTGTTGTATTTTGTTTTCGCTAAAGTGTTTGTTCTGGTCGAGTGATCCACCTTTTTCCGTTTCAGATGTCAAACCTTCTGGAGACATGTGTTGGGTATGCCGACGGAGCGAGTCGTAGTTCGCGGAACCTGTCCTCCGCAGCCTAAGCCATTTTTGATCCAAGCGGCGAGTTAGTAAGTTTCAGAGGAGTATGTATTGGGCAATCAACGAATAACATCGCTGAGTATAGCGCGTTGATAGAACTACTCTCTGATGCCATCACACGTGGCATACGCCGACTAATTGTCAGGCTAGACTCACAGCTCGTAATACTACAACTCAATGGTATATATTCTGTTCGCAATCCAGCTATTTATCGCATGTTCCTAAGGGTTAGGATCTTGGAAAGACGATTTGATTCAATTCAATATCAACATATTTCAAGAAACTTAAACACATTAACTGACTCATTAGCAAACTATGTGTTGGATAGACATTTGCAACATTTATAAAAAGGACACATCATCAAAAATTGTACATATGGATCACGTAAATCAACCAGAATAAAACCCGAAAATCAAAATATATAAGATGTTTATATAAGTTCATACATAATGTTCTGTAACCAAGACAAAATTTTTCATATGACCTAAAAACTCAAAAAGATGCTAGGGGGCACCCTAGCCTAGTGGTGCTCATGATAGTACGTCACGGCCTGTGCAATCATGCACAAGAGACGAGTCCATCGTCTAGGCACACCAATAGTATGCCGCTGCATCTGTAAAGGTAACTCGTCAATCTGTACATCCGGTAGGCCACGAGTAAGGCTCTCGACCTGCTCCTGCACAGCTGTAAGGGTCTCAGTATCGTCAAGATCGCGAATAACAACTCTCCTAGCAGGCTCCCCTGCCGGGGCAGCAGCTGGCGATCTCGGACGAACTGCTGGACGAACAGGACCAATATCTGCATGCACCCAAGAGTACCATTAAAAGTCTTGATAGAACAAAGCACAGCAACATTATGAATAAGAACAATAAATAGTAATATGGTCAAAGAATTTACCAATGGCACCCCACTGTTCGCCGTCCGGTAGCACCAAATCTGGATCACCTCGGAAATCCATACCCACATATGGATACTCAGAAAACGCCATCTCCTGGCACTCTAACCACCTAAAGAAGGCCTCAGTAAAAGTAATTTGAGGTTGACCTGCATGCCTAGACATGTGGTCAACCCACCTCTGCATGCGTGGCTCGGTCGGAGAAGGCAAGTCAAGTATGATGTACTCAGGCTGCATCAGTGGGATTTTCTCCAAGGTGAAGGCAGTCAGAATAGAACCAAATCCAAAGTTCTTCAGCTTCCCGTCCTTTACCTTGGTCAATTGACTTTTCATCTGAACAAGTACTGCATCACACCAGTTGAATACTTTCGGTTGGAGACACTCCAAGGCGTGCTGCATATAAGACCTGTTGGCAACATGTAGAGCTACGCTGCCGGCCATCCTACCAATAGTGAATAGAATGGACCTGAGAGCCCGATCAGTAATCTCACGGATAACAATCTTGCCGTCTCTGCTCGGCTGAGAACCTTCCCTACAATACTGGCGGACATAATCTCTAGTGGAATCAGTCCCCCGGGCCGTACCTGATAAGGAAATGGGGGCACCTCGTCTTGACAGTCCAGTCAAGAAGTACATGTCCTCTATGGTCAAGGGGATGGTCTTCCCCCTAATCTGGAACACTTGGTTAACAGGATCCCAAGCGTCAAGCATATACTGCAGTAAAGAAATCTGTGCTCTCATGCTAGAGATACGGAAGAACTTCAGCAGGCCACAGTTCCGCAGCGCGTTCACCGTGACCGGGTCATGGAGGGCAATCATGTCCTCCTCTTCATGTTCTCGTTCTCGCCATGTAAGGGACATTTTGCTCAAAGTTCCCTGCAAAACAAACAAGAGAAAGAGTGAATTCCTGATTTGATGAAAAACTGGCGAAAAATTCATCAAAAATACCCTTAAAGCTCAGTCTTTTTGAGCCCAGCGCAGGCAGGAAGTCTCCCACTTGTGCTGAGGGTCAGGCTGCCTTAAGGCAGCTTGACCTTCAGCGCAGGTTTCGAAAGGGAAACCTGCACTGATCCTAGGGCGCCCTGGCAAAACCCCAGGGGCTCAGAAAGACCAGAAAATAGGCAAAAAACAGGAAAAGGAAACCATGAAAAGAAAGAGCTAGGATTTAGCTCCTACCTGGTCCAGACGGCGTCGAAAATCGTCCGCAGAATCTCTCGGAATCAGCTGGTGAAAATCAAGGAGGAAGAGGCACCTCCAGAGCTCCAACAAACCAAATGCAAATGAAATGGTAAATGAGAGGTAAAAACACCTTTTTATGGCTTTTTACACAGTTTAAAGTAAAATATTAGGGTTATAATCTCATTTTCATGCAAATATTATTCATTTCTAACAAAGTTTGTTGCAGCAATTGAAAAAGCAGTACTATATTTGAAAAGAGAAAAGCTAGTAATGGTAAAAAATCAAAAGTTGACCATATAATCGAGCAGTTTTACCGTGGAATTTATGCTCGTTAAAAAATAGAAAAGCGAGATCCGAGCAGTTTTAGCGTCATAGTTCATGCTCGTTAAAAAATAAACATAAGCTTTTTGAGCACTGTTTTGGCGCATTCAAGCTCTTTAAAAAATGAACCCAGTACCGGTAAATAACCATTGTGATCGTAAATTTATTAGCCATAAAAACCTTGGTCGTGTTTGCACCCGCCACCTCCATCTCATTTGGCCAATCGTTCACCTCCATATGATTGTTTACCCATTTTGAGGAACAGCTGCGAAGAGTGATTTCGCTTAGCCATCCTTGTGACACTACCGTGATTGGAAAATTCCAACCTGTACCTGGAATCTGCTGCTATCCCTGTTTATCACTCGTTCCTCAAAAAACGAGTCTTCTTTGAGCTCTTTTCTCCTGACTCGTAAAATATGAAAAGTTTGCCGAGTTTTGGCCTTCCAGCTCGTTAAAGTGACCGGAAGAGCTATCCCTCCTCTAGATTTTAATCTTTTTGGACTTGAGGGATTATTGCACAAAAAGGTCGAGCGCTTGTTTTATTCGGCTCGTTAAAATTATCAAAAACTCATCCCTTCTGTATTGTTTTATACTTTTTCGGACTTAAGAGATTATATGGCGAAAAAGGAATTTTGGAGTTAACTTTATGTACCTTTTCAGACTCTCTAAAAATGAAAAGGACCGAGTTGTCTTTGCCGCTAGACTTGTTAAAATGCATTAAATAGCGACAAACTTGTCTTTAGACGAGAACGAGTTTCCCTATCGCTAGGCTCGTTAAAACATAGCGATGGACTTGCCCGAAGGGTATGTTATAGAACAAGCATATGTTATCCTCCTCAAGCTTGACAAAAATAAAGAGGTACTGGTCAGAAATGACTGGGGAAAAATTGGGAGAACCTCAAAGCTTTAATGGTAGCAAGTCGCTCTTGAACATGACACTTTTCCTCTGTACCACATCGGGTTGGGTTGTTTCATTCACCGGTCTCATCACCATGGTCTCGCCAAAACATCCACATTTGGGGTAATGCTACCGATCCATCGCATCAGTGTCGTTATACGTTCAAGAGATGTTGTTCAGAAAGAGTCAACCGTGTCCCATCCACTACCATACATCATCTTTCATCCTTTCATGACCGCCACCCTGAATCATATTTCACAGATCGTTTTCACCTCCATTAAAATCATTAGCTCTGTTCCGTGTCATTGATGTGGGATTCATTAAGGCCCTCCTTTGACGGATCGCTCCTTGTCGACATCAGCTCATTATCCAAGGAGTTGATCTAGGAACACCCCCTTCAGTACTTTGAAGCTTGCATGCCTCAATGGCAAGTTTCTCACTTCCGGCGACAGGTATACATCAATGACCTTCGACCAGAAGATTTTGCGTGGTGTTTGACGCCAAGTCCTTTATTCACACCACGTGAATTGTACTGCAGTACCTTGAGGGTCATTGTCATTATTGGTGATTCCTCTCGCGCTTGTTAACGGTTTATATTATTGACCGGTAATCAAGCGATGTCTTTCCATGTTCGACTTCAGCGCAATTCTCACATGGATCGACTTGTACTTAGAGTGAAGATCGAACGAGTTTGAAGACCCCGGATCTAGTTTCATCCATCCGGGCTGTGATATATATATTCAGGATATAAAGACATTTGTTATGTACATCATTGCAACAGATGATCATCCTACTCAAAGGATGATAATTTCAGCAGAGAATTATCAGTCTACCATCAGACGATCGTCTGTTCTATGTACCAAAATGAATTTATAAAGCTGAGCATGGGAATGCCCGCCTCAGCTAGATCATGAAAGCAGAATGAAAAATAATGTATTGTATTGTATTTTATTACAGGGCACCTCTCAGCGATTGAATGAACTTCGGATCCTCCTGATAAAGCATTTCACCCGATAAACGACCTCATACTTTAAGGGGCAACTGTTATAGACATTTTTGTGCCTAACAACATGGAGCATGAAATGTCAATAATCTGAGGGATCCAAAGTCCCTAAACATGTTGTTCTTACCCTTAGAGGAACAAGGTCAGCAAACCACAGCACTGAAAATCAGTTCTCCACCTGAAAACACTCAAAAACAGGCTATTTCTGGATCATGTCAGCTGCTCCACTGAGCATCTGCGCTGAATGTCAACTGCTCCACTCTGTACCTGCGCTGAATGTCAAAACTAATGAAGGCTACCTGCGCTGGGCGAGATTGGCCAAGTGGCACAGTCATTCTGCAAGGTGTCAACTGCCCAGGAAGCTTCCAAACTGACACTTGGGTCAAGGAATTCGCCTTGTGATGAGTAAGAGGGTCTTGATCTCCAAGTGGAAGCAAGAATCTCCAAGTGGACTCAAGAACTGAAGATTAACTGAAGTGGGAGAGGACACTAGTCAGCTTCATGCCAGTCTCAAGATGACTCATCCTTTCTCCAAAACCCTATATATAGAGCTCTCTCATGAGGTCTAGGGAGGCTGGAATTTTGTGCAAGTAAGGAAGTGCTGTTGGTTTGTGTATAGAACTATTGGGTGATTGCTTTGAAGGAGGTGAAGAGGAGATTTCTTTCTGCTGGGAGGTGTTGCTGGATTGGGCCTGTTATGGTTGTAATTCTCTCAGAACTTTGCTTCTTATATTAAATAAAGCATTTGAGGTTCTTCTATATGCATGTGTCTTTATGGTGAATTGATGCTTGTATATTTGATTTATGCTAATCCCTGAATCGATTATGGATGTATGCTTCTTGTAGTTTCCTTTTCTTGTTGCTTTTACAGGATCTTTGTGTAGCTGGGCCGGTGAAAGAACAAGGAGCTAGGAGCAAGCAGCAAGGAGTGAGGATTGGATCGACTATTAGCGCAAGATAATGGTTAGTAGATCATCCTTCTCTTCTCTCTCTCATCTCATAAAGAAGTAATCTTGAATAGCTTTGCATTCAGTTGTTGCTGAGGTACTATCACCCTTAGAGTGGGATAGGGTCATTCCGTATTGGATACTTTTCCCAACAACACCACTGCTGAAAGGGTGCATTTACTTCAATTGGTTTCAAAGGAAGAGGAAGCAACTTCCTTTTTCCTTGAAAAACTTGGCATTCATGGTAGCTCATCACTGTTTTATACAAATCTGAAAATAGAGTCGGCCAATAGTATCCTGCTCTCAACACTTTGTTAGCTGTTGTTTTCCAAAACAAATGACCACCACAATCACCTTTATGAAAATCATGCATCACCTACTGAGCTTTGTCTTCAACCAAACAGTTAAGTAGAACACCTCCCAGATCTTTCCAATAAAGAGCATTATTTAGAATGCAGAATTTTGCAAATTTGAGTTTTAGTGATCTACCTTTGCTTCTAGACATTCCTGGAGGTGGTGAAAGATGTTGAAGAACATAAACTATGTCTGAATACCATGGTGATTGAAGAAACATTTCTGAAACTGGAATGAGCGAGCCATCATCCTAATCTTTCGACAATGCTACAATAATATTTATGTCCATAGAATGCAGATTTGATTCTACCATTAGTTTTTCTAAGCCTTGTCCCTTGATTAGTTTTGTGGGTTTAATCTCCAAATCGTATTCCAACATTGCTGCTATACACTTACCTCTTCTTCCATCCAGATCATTTTGCATCATAACATCCTTTACTGTTGCATTAGGAACATATGCTATGGTATGTGAATGTAAAATGTACACTCTGAAATCCTTCAATGCTTTTATAAGAGACAATGCTTGTTTTTAAATGATATTATACCACAAAGCAGCATCTCGAAAAGTCCTATTGAAAAAAGCAATGGGTTGCTCACTCTAATCTCTCTTTTGCATCAATACCACAACCATGATATGCTCGAATGCAAATGAAAATATAATGAAATCTTGAGTGTAATCAAGACTAATTAAGACTGGAGCTGTGGTCAAAGCAAACTTTACCAAATTGAATGACTTCATGGCATCCTCAGTCCATTTTACAGTGCTGTCCTTTTTCAACATATTAGTCATTTCTCGTAAATGTTCTGCCAAATCGGGTATAAATCTGCGTAAGAAATTCATCTTACCATTGAAAGCCTAGATCTCATTTTTGTTGCACAGAAAATCTATATGTTGAATTTCCTCCACTCTCGAAGGATCAATGCGAATACTGTCTTTAGAAATGATATGACGAAGGAGTTTTCCCTCATCCATGGAAAAAAGACTCTTCTTCAGGTTGAGAGAAATCTTGAACTTTCTACATCTCTGAAAGACAATCGTCAAGTGGTGCAAGTGTTCATCATCAGAACAATAAAATACCATCAAATCATCTAAATAAACAACTAAGAAAACATCCTTCTCATTAGCAAAAGTGATGTCCATTGCTCACTAAAAGGTGGCTCCAAGATTCTTCAATATGAATGGCATTTTAGCGTACTAAAAAGTTCCCCAAGGTGTTGTGAAATTAGTTTTGTCTTGGTCATTTTCATGCACCACGATCTGATTGTAGCCTAAGTAACCATCAAGTAGTGACATCCGTGATGCTCCAACTACTCTTTGTAGAATATGATCCATCTTTGGAAGTGGATAGTTATCCTTTAAGGATAGTTTGTTGAGGTTCCAAAAATCTATGCAGAACCTTATTTCTCCAGTCTTCTTACATATCGGGACTAAATTCGAAATTCAATCAGAAAATCTGATCGAAACAATGATGCCAGCTTTGAAAAATCTGTTTACCTATTTTTCGATGGATGGAAGCAGCTTTGGATTGATCCTTCTCAATGTCTGTCTGAAATCCTTCAGATCTGGCTTGATAGGAATAGTATGTTGAATTATATCTTTGTCATACACCTTCAAATCTGAATAATCCCACACAAACACATCAGAAAATTCATAAAGTAATTTAACATATTGAGCCTTTACCTCGGGAGACAATGCTTTTGATAACTTCACAAGCTTGGGCTTGTCAGCTGTTCCAAGATTGACATCCTCAACTCCTTTATTGATAGGCACCAAGCTTGGCTTTCTTGCAACATCATCTTGATCAAAAAACTCCTCTAAAGGTATGAGACCTCTAGGAATAATATTATCTTTCAACTGCAATATATCCATCTAATTCACTTCAATCTATTGTTCATCGGTATCATAATCATCATCTATGGAAGCATCCTTGAATTTTCCTTCATTCTGCAAAAAGGTATTGATTTCGCTATCATCCCAAAACACTTGCCAATACCTTAAATTATCTAGAACAACAGGTCAGTGTTTGACATGAATTTCAAACTTGTTGTTGGAGTTCATTGGGAACTTGAAATTTCTTGCAGTAGTGGCGAGTGAATTTGCAATAATGTTTTTAGTTCAGGGTACTGCTGTCAAGTTATATTCAGGAAACATTCTCAAAATATCTAAGACTACATTTCTGCAGGCTCTCATCCACGGATGCTTTGCTTGATACTCTCCCTTCACCTGTTTGATAACGAGCTCTGAATCACCATAGACAGAAATCCTTTTTGCATTCAATTTCTTCAAAATTTTAAGACCTATAATCAAAGCTTCATACTCTGCTTCATTGTTAGAGCAATCAAAAGCAAACTTGTAAGAACATACTTTAACATTGCTTGGGACTTTGGTGGGCTAGAAAGAAGGGTTGTGAATCCAAATTCCTATATCGACACCGTCCTTACCCACGACACCATCAAAATCCATGCTCCAAAGGCCGACTTCATCGTCTAGATGCTAAAATTCTGTTTCCTTCACTACCTTACCTTGACTGATCACTTCATTTTTCTGCTCTTCACTGAACTTTTGTTGTTGGTATGTGGACTGCCCAAAAGAAATTGCTATTCTTTCACTTTCTTGATTAAAGACTTCCCTAAAATTCTCTGAAATTTCTGGCACACTATCTACTTCTACAATCTGAATATTTACATCATTTAATCCGCTGTCAGAGTAACAAAAAAATTATTATAAATCAGTATGTACAACAATTATGGGATGATTGAGTGGCTTCTCTTTGCTAGTGAGCATGTACTTCATTTTCTTCTCCTTGCATAACTTTCTCAATTGGCCAAAAACGAGAATGGTAGCATAAGAGAAGTCAAGTTGTAAAGTGGCCTTAAGCTTAGCACCCCACGATCTGGACAAAATCATACTGAATCGTGGTGGAATATCAGCAACAACCACATCCATCAAAACATTTTTGGCTGGGATCTGATCTAAAGACACTACCAAATCTTTAATAAGACCAATGCAACAAACTTTATCAGAGTCAAAGGAGTACAAATCATGGTATTTGTGGGTAATATCAAGGCCTAGCTTCTCCATAATGGCTTTAGGCATCAAATTATGAGAAGCTCCGGAATCAAACATGGCCTTATGGAGAATGTACTCATGTAATATAAGACTCAGATAAAAGGGAGGGAGTTCCCTATCTTTAGACTGACCTTCTATGGCAGGACCAAAAATGAGTTCAGGATGATCATCTTAAACATTTACCATATCTGAAAAAGGGTCTATTTGCAAAATCCTGGACACTTGGTGTTTATAATTGCTATTCTTTACCAGCTCAGTCAAGGGAATGGACACTTTTAATTTAGCAATTTCATTTTCTAAATTAAAGGATGAAACTTTTTCTACCTCTTTGATGGGGAGGTCCTTCTTCTCTACTTGCTCTTTCGCTACACTTTGCTGATTATTCTTCTCATTTGCAATGTTATTTGTTGATGGTACTTTGTTGGAAGTCAGATCAGCAGGCTCTTTCCCTTTCTTCTGAATGTTTGAGGAGTCATTCTTTGATTGTAGCTCTTTTATTTTCTGAATGGGATTGATTGGCACATCTCTTCTCCTCAAAGAATACTGCTTCTACTGTGTTGTCAAAGCATTCATATAACCTCGCTGATAATCATCGGACTCAGCCTCCAAAACTGCATCATTTGCTAATATGTAATCTTCATCCCTTTGGGTGTCTGGAACCTCTGCATATTCTTCATCTTCCGTTAGAAAAATGGGCATACCATCAACAGTGAAGAAATGGTTTGCTTCAACTACTGGATCATCGTCATCTTCTTCTTCTATTCCCTGAATGTAATTCTGCTGCAAAAGATTTCTAATTTGCTGCTGTTGTGCTTGTTGGTTCGGGGCCTTTTATTCCCTCTGCTTGATCCGGAATTGGTGTTGTTGCTGTCCTCTAAAATTTGGGTTCCTGATTTGTGGTTTAGATCTATCTGTAATGGTCAGCCGATCAACCATCTTCTCCACTGCTCAGATCAAATTATCCATCTTAGCATCTGAAGATGATGCTTTCTCTTTTATGCTCACTCTCTTTTCAGATCTCATCCTTGCTCTTTTGGCCAGTAGATTTGCTTCTACACTTACAACGTTCTTCTGCATATCTTCAAGTGTGGTAGGATCTCTTTCTCATAACTAATATGCCATATCAGCATCGAAACCATCTGGAAACTTGAGCAAGGCTAACCCCTCTGGTGGTTTAATGTTAGCTAGAATAGCATTATATACTGCATTAAACCTCACACAGTAATATTGCACACTTTCACCAGCATTCCTTTTAATATTTTCACACTCAGACAAAATTTGGAGTGGGTTCTTCTTTACCTCCCATTGGTCTAGGAATTGTCTATGTAGAACCGGAAAAGTGTTGATAACGGCTGCTAGTAAAGCTCTGAACCATTTTCGAACTTCACCTCCAAATCTTTGGACAAACAATCTCATAGTCACATTTTCTACCTCTACCTCATGAAGGTCAAAGAAGTCATTTATTCTATCAACATGTTGCTACGTTGTAATGATTTGAGTGGCATCAAAAAAATGTATTTTACTTTGATAATTAGCGAGCATATCATCAAGATTCTGAGGTAAGAAAAGGGGTGCATACCAGGCAGCCATGACTCGAGGTGGGCGAGGTGGATTTAAAGAAAGATTTCTGGTACTTGATGTATTCAATGGAGCAGTAACAATAGGAGGATTAACAATCTGCAAAGATGAAAGAAATGGGTAGGGGATTGTTTGAGTTGTAGTAGATGTAAAAGAGGTACTTCGAAAATCAAAGGATGGCCTGTGTTTCACCCAAGTGTCTACGCTTGAAACAAGATTTTGTAACTGATCAAGAGCATGGATAATCTGTGATCCTGATTTACTTTGGGTAAACAAATCTTCAGCAGGGTTTTCAAGAGATATTGAAGAGTCAAAAACTATATGATCAAGCCAACTCAAAGACTTACTTCGAAACAAACTTTGCTCAAAATTTATATCAAATTCAAGATCCTGCAGAGTATCTAACCTGTCCGGGAGTGAGTAGAAACGAGGAATATAAACTTCACTTGATTGTTCAGTCAATTTTTCTTCAGCAGCACTGAATTTCTCTGTAGGTTTCCAATGTTTCTTCCCAATCTTGTGAGGATCATCGATAATGACTGGTGGATTCGGATCTGGATTGGATCTGGTGTACCTTCTCGAAGCCAGTATGCTCAACTTTTGAAGTTTTTCTATATTTCTTTACAACTTTCCTATTTCAGCCTAGAAATTCTAAAACTCATCATCCAAAGTTCAAGAATTTAAATGAAATATACTACTGGGGTGATTTGTCTCTCATTCCCCAGTATGGTCGCCACTATGTTATCACCTAGATTTACCTCAGGCTGAAGGGAGGCAACTTCCAGGGTAACCACAAACCAAGCTTAGCCTTATAGCTAGCCCTACAAGGTCGGGAGAGGGCTCTCTCCACTTCTTCACAACATTCATAGCATCCATGATATCTAAAACATGAAACAACCAACTGAGAAGCCTGCAATTCCATAAGGTTTGATGGCTCTCTTCTTGTAATTCTACCTCCCTTATGAGGTTTTTTGTGTTGCCTAGCTCTGTCTGCTGAGCTGTCACTAGCTGTTTTTTCCACCTTGTAATCATGGTCTTCTCTATCCATGTTTGCAAGGTTTTTGGTGGCACACTCCTAGGATGGGATAAAGGGAATGAATGGGAATCTTCTAGGATTGAAGGGATGTACTAAGGTAGATTAGACAATGAAGGGTAGATTATGAGAGTGAGGGAAAGGGGTTTTAGGATGAGGGATAATGAAGGAATATAGATGAGGGGACAAGTAGTGATGTAAAGAGGGGTTTTCTAGTTCTAATGATAGGTGATGGGAAAAACAAAGGGGTTTAGGGTTTTGTAAAATAGAGCAAACTAGGGTTCAATTTTAATCATGAAGAATGGAGCTTGTGAATTTCATGTGCAAGAAAAAATGAAGGAGAGAAGGGTAACTTACCTGGAAAGAGGAAAATAGTAGACAATTTGATGATTTTTTGAAGTTATGGAGGGTTTGGAGGCTTGCTTCTCAACGCGCAGTGCCTTTGCACAGACACGCAGCGCCTAGCTCTATGCACAATTCCCATGTTAATTTGAACTGCAGAACTTTTCCAGACGTGCAACGCCTAGCTCTACGTGCAACGCCTTGTCTCCTATGCACAGCACCGACCTGTTTTTCCCAGAAGCGCAGCGCCTCTCAGCCAACGCGCAGTGCCAACCTTCCTTTCACCTAAACTCACTCAAATTCGCCTCTTCTTCTTGATTTTGGACTCTTTGCTTGTTAGATGACATAATGATTTTTTTGAAAATGGAATATGAGAGTTTAAATAGGAGTACATTTGATTTTTCACTTTGAAACACCCACTTTATAATGTTTCTTGTCTTTCTTCAAAACTCTGTTTTTTTAATGCATTTTCTCATTGTATCTTTGCAGGTGGATAAATGATCAAACTGACTTGATTTCTTTTGCAATGTCTTTGTCATACAATAAGGAGAAGTGCTTAGGTGTAGCTGAGATCCATTATTACATATAGAAACTTAAAATTACATAAGAAATACAATAAATTCAAAATACTCTATTTTCACCTCAAAAACATGCTTTTGAGGTGAAAATTACAGTAGGTTACAAAAATAATATTTTCAGTAGGTTATGACTTCCAAGCCATCATGCTTGATTTATTGATCATCCTCATACCTTTGCTGACCTTTATTTACATTTGAAAACCAGTTTCTTGACCTTGGTAATGAAACCCTAGACCTAATGAAATCAAACCCTAGGACCTAATGAAATGGGCTGCAGATTGTTTATGAAATATGACTGAAAACAATATGAAGGAGGATCAGCAAGTACAGTCTATGAGGGAGGAGCTAAAGAGAAAACAACCATTAGTGGATACATATATCATGACCTAACGGATTGATGAAAAATTTATAGTATGGGACTCCTACTATGAAGATGCAAAAGAGAAGATTTTGATCCCTGATGGAAGTATGAAAAGACTGACACTAACAGGACTCCTTCAGCGCATTAGGCTGCTACCGCAATGACAGGCACTGGCACCTTATCAATGCGACACTTCCTCATCACTTTTCCTGCTAGGATCTGCGTTGCCACCTTCACAGTAGGGTGGCAGATGCTGGATATATCATACCTGCGTGGCTTCTTCACCAGTTTAAACTTTTCCTTCATAGAATCTATGAGAGCCTGCTCGCCACCTTTTCCTCCAAATATCATAGCCTGATTCTCTCCTGTATATGGAAATCATGTTATCTGATGAATCAATCTATCTATGATGGGTATTGGCTCCTCTAGCCACAAACACCCATCATGTAGTAAGAACAATAACTTCTTGATGACCAATATTGTCACCAGTGTGCAGTTGTAGTGCGGCACTCAAAGCAGGTTGAGCAACCCTGCCTTGTCTACTCCTCTAAGCCACCTCCACAGTTCCGATGCGGTCATTCCAGTGTTTGTGTCAATGATGTGACGCATCAGCTACTCGGCTATTAGGTGTGGGAACTTCTCGTGGTCGACCAAGTCCTAATCTTTAAGTTTCAGCAGTGGCACTCGTGCCAAGCATGGTCAGTCGAAAACAATTTCATTGGGCAACAGAGGGGTTTTCAAGGGGGTCTTGCTCTCATCGATGTCCTTTGGTACCTTGGTATTGGTTTTTCACAGAGGGACATACTCCGACAACCAAGTAATAGGGTTTGCACCCTGGGCTTCAACCTTCTCCACTTCAACTCCCACATCCTCATCATCCATCGGGATGTCTTCAATGTCTTCCTCCTCTGGCTCCAAATTTATGGCCTTTCTTTTCTCCTATGCGATGGGTTTTGGTGGCTTTCTCCTTGGCAATGTGCACACTGGTATGGCAGGATGCTTGCCCTTTTTATCCTTCGCGGTCTCTTTGGTTGGGGTCGGTTTTGGTCTCAACATTCTTGGTGATTTAGGGACTTCAGCTAGCACTTGGGCAACCTCTAGAGCAACTACTTTTGCCTCCATCTCAACTTCTAGCACTGATTCTTTTACTTCGGTATCTCTAGCTTTTGTGGGTGCCGACATGATTTTCTGTAAGAACACCTGTGTCTCCTTCGGCAATGTCTCAAATACTATACACACTATCAAAAGCTCGTAGTGCTCGCGATTCATGTGTGCTTGAGAGCTCAACAACTCAATTCTCAAAATGCTAATTATTTTTCGCTAGATAGCCACTTGTAATTTATAGGGAATTTTTAATTTGAATCCTACCATACCCCCCAAATTTGGTTCATTAATGACATATTGGTGGTAGATTTTCAAGGATATGAGCCATAAATTTCATCTTAAATTCTGGTCACCCGCTCCATTTGGCTGCATTTCTACCGTCAAATCATGAACATTGACTTTAATGGCCACTTTCCAGGTGACCTGCGTGATTTTCCCCTGGGTAGCGTAGCTCCCTTCGCGTTGTCGTGAACCCTGTGACACTTCCTTGCTTCGCCCAATCCTCCAATGGCGTAGCTCCCCAACCCAGGTAGTGTAGTTTATAGTCCCGTGCCTCCTTTCAGCTACCTGGAGCGCTAAGACTATGCTACCTTCATCTAGTCAGATGGTTGGACCATCGGTATATGGCTTCAAGTGACTGCCATTCAACTTTCCTAGGAAGGGCTCCCCATTCAATTTGACCAGTTGTACTGCTCCTCCATTGGTAATTTCCTTAATGACATAGGGCCATAACTAGTGCATTCTAAATTTCCCTGGAAATTTATCATACTTACTATCATATAACAAGACCAGGTCATTTACTTTAAAGGTACGTAGCTGAATGTGTCGATCAAGCCATGCTTTTTTGCGCTGCTTTTGGACCTGTTGGTGAAATCTAGCTAGAAATATTTCTTCCTCAAGCTCATCCAGCTGTGTGAGCCTTTCCTCTAGGACTCCATGATCCGTCATACCCATGAGCACTGCTATGGGTAGACTAGGTACAATATATTCCATAGGCATTACCGCTTCAACACCATAGACAAGCCTAAAAGGGGTTTGTCCAGTCAACTTCTTGCATGCCATTCGATAAGCCCATAGTACTGTAGGTATGCATAGGTCCCAATCACTTCGGTGAGCATTGCAAACCTTGGTTAGCACGTTCTCTAGCACTTTATTGAATGCTTCCACTGTCTCGTTAGCCTACGGGTGATAAGGTGTGCTCTTCTGGTGATATACATGAAATTTCGCCGTCAGTGCGGTGATCGTCTCATTCAGAAAGTGTGTACCGTGATCACTCATCAAGATATTTGGACAGCCAAATCACATCAGTACATACTCAAAGAGGAACTTTGCAGTAGTCGCACTTGTGCAATCCTTCATAGGCTGTGCCTCCACCCAACGAGTCAAATACTTCGTTGTGGTGATAACTCGCTCCCGTTTTTCCTTGGGGCAGAATGGGTCCCACAAAATCTATCGCCTATTTTTCAAAGGGTTGTAATGTCATCTATGGATTTAGAGGCATCTCATCCCTCTACGATGGCCTGCTAGTCCTTTAACATATATCACATGCCTTGCAATACGCTTTTGAGTCCTCATGGAGGGTTGGCCACAACAACCCTGCACATAGAATCTTCTGTGCGGTCACTCTTCCTGCATAATTTCCTCCTGAAACACCCCCCTGATCATCTGCGAGGATGATGCTTCTTTCAAACTCGAGTACATATCATTGCAAGATCTCATCAGACCCCATTTTGTACAGATTCCCAGCAATGACAGAGAAATCTGCCGCGTGCACCACTAATTCCTTCTTCTGTTGGACAATGTACCCTTCCAGGGCAGTTCCTGTCATGAGGAAGTGTATTATATCCTCAAAATGACCATCTACGATGTGCACTACAAATAGCTGTGCGTCAAGCAATCCTTTTTCAAAATTAGTGGGTTCTTCCCCTTTTTAAATGCGGCGACAGATGGTCTTATCCCACGTTCAATCATCCAGGCTTCACAGTAACTGCAAAATCATACTCCTGGAATAGTAACATCCATCTATAGATTCGCCCCCCCAACACAGGCTTATTGACCAGGTATTTCAACGCAAAGTGATCTGTATACATCTTAAAATGGCCTAACAGCAAGTAGTGCCTAAACTTTTGGAGCACATACACCATGGCTAACCCTTCGCGCTCGATGGTGGAATAGTTCTTCTCCACCTTAGATAACCTTTTGCTTGCAAATGCGAGAGGATGGTCCAAGTCTCCTCTGCCAACCTGTGTCAGTACTACTCCCAGCACTATACACAACGCGTCAACATGTACATGAAATTCCTTCTTCCAATCTGGGAAGACTAAAATCGGCATGGTGACCATCTTTTCTTTCAATACATCCAAGCTCTTTTTACAATCCTCGTTCCAATAGAAAGTGACATCCTTTTTAACAACTTTTCCATAGGCACGGTGACCTGGGCGTAGCCTTTGATAAATTTTCTGTAATATCTCGTATGTCCTAAGGTAGCGTGCAGTTGTTTCACACTCAGCTTTTCCAAGTTTAGCATCACCGCTATCTTTATGGGATCTACCATTAGTCCCTGTCTGCAAACCACATGACCCAGTAGGGTCCCAAAAGGGACACAAAGAAAACACTTCCTTAGATTGAGTGTGATCTGGTATCTTCGACAAGTATCTAGCATCAGGCGTAAACTGGCGACATGGCATTTCACCAGCCCAAACATAGTCCAGTCATCAAAGTATACTTCCAGGAACTTATGAATAAATTCCTTGAACGTAGCAATGAATACGCATGAGAAAATTGTAGGCACATTCTTCAATCCAAATGGCAATATGGTTTACTGGAAACAACCCCACTCAGTCGCGAAGGTTGTCTTGCTCCTAACCTCTAGAACACTTTTGATCTCGTGGTACCCCGAGAACCCATCAGTGAAGGACTTCTTGGCCACCTACATTATCCAACAATTCATTAGTGAACGGAGTCGGGAAAGATCATGTACACAAGCGTCATTCAATTTTCTGAGATCCATGCATATCCTTATTTCATCCTTCTGCTTCTTCTCCCGTACTACCATTGGGCTTACCCAATCAGATTATTCCAAAGGTTCAATGATGTTGGCCACGAGCATCTTGTCTAGCTTTAGGTGGACCTTCTCCTTATACTTTGGATTGAGATGGTAAGGTCTTTTCTTAACCGGCTTCGCATTAGGCTTCAATGTGAACTTCATAACACCCAGGTCCCTGATTATCCCCTTCAGATTTGTAAACTTGGTAGGGAATAAATCTTGGTATTTGTGGAGCAATTCAGTGACCTTATCCACCATCGCATCGTCCCAGTAATCTCCAATCTTCGCGAATTTGGGTTCTGCCTCCGTACCAATGTTTACCTGTTTTATTTTCAACGACATGGTTATATCATGATTCTCAATATGCGGTCCTTCAACCTCATGGTGACCTTCTATTTCCGAAATGTTAATGTTTCGCAAATCCTCATCTTCTTCTTCAGCGGTCACATTATAGCATTCAAGCGCATGACTTAGTTGAGTAGCCTACTCAGGCTGAATCAAGTCCAAAGGATCCTGCAGTATTCTAAAGATTGCCTCTTTCACCTCTTGTAGCGCCTCATCAATATAGTCAAACCCATCTTCAAAACTAAATGTCATTATGTATCCTTCATGCAGAATATCCCATTCACCTGTACCATGGTGAAGTTCTGTTTCTACATATCAATTCATAGAGACAACATCCAGGGTGTGATAGAACAAGTGCACCCATTCAGGTTGGGGCCTCTCTCCATAAGCTTGGGCCCATTTTGCCAAGTGCGCGTGTGGATCATCCTGCCCATCATACTTGTCTGTCATTCGCACATTCAGCTTCCCAAAGTGTGTTCTTATCATCCTCCTACATTCATGCCAATCATCAAAGCTTCCCTTATGTGTACCCCACCATCTTGTGGGCATAGCGCGCAGTGCCCATTCCAATGCTTGGAAGTGTTGCTTTTCTGGTACCTCCCTCTCAAAGGCATACAAAAATATATCTACGTCATTCAGTCCAACATAAGTAGGCATATTTCTTACCTCTGACGACACACAGTACAGTGACTGGGTCATCATGTTGCAGCTCAGTGTAGTCACCTCATGTAACCAATTCTGCCAGTTCTCTAACTCTTCATCTGAGTCCGAGGTGCAGGAACTCTCAAGATCCCATGTAATTTGTCCATCCATTGTTGGATTCACCCAATATTGGTCTTGCACTATTATCTTATAGATATAGTCGAGATCGTCATCGCTCTCATAATCGTAGACTGGTTCAGTATAGTGCAATCCTTCAATAGGATCTAGGGGTACTATTACGCGTAGCAATTTATTCTCAAATATCATCTTTCGCTTCTTTAGATTGATTACCCCGTTCATATCAGCAGCCCAATCAATTCCCAGCAATGCAAGATAGGGGTTGTTGTCATCCACATTTCTATTACTTCAAAGTCAGCCAGCACTTTTGCACCTTCAATATCTACAATCACCCCCTGCAGCTGGCCCATGGGGATGATCTTTTGCTGGTTCACCATCCTGAGCTGAATTGGACACCATTGTAGCATGGGTCTCCCCATCCATTCCAAAGTCTGCTTTAGTAGGACGTTTGCATCTGACCCCAAGTCCAAGATAACCTGATCCATTTCATACTTTCCTACCTGTGCAGTCAGCCTCATCTCCCATGGCGTCCTTGTTTTATGCTTACCAAGCTTTCATACTATGCATAGCTCACTCGAAGCGTTTCCAACGCATCTATTTATGAGCTCATGTAACCCCTTCATAGCCTTACTATCGTGCAGTAACTTCATACAGGTCTCTAGGAAAGTTGTAAGCATAGAAGGGTCCATCTCCTGATCAGGCTTATCCTTGCTTCCCAAGGTGGAGGCCTTAGCAAAGCTCTTCTTAGCTTCCATGAATGTTTCATGTGTGCACTCCAAATCAAACTCAGCCTCCTTCGTTGGAGCTTTTCGAACCCATTGTTGGGAACGGGATTCCCCAAGGGCAGTTTTGGGGCTAAAATCCTAGGTTTAAGTAAATTTTTGTAATATTATTGTAAAGACTCTGCAATTTGTGGTCGTGGAGCACGAAGGTGTTATGTGTCATAAAGGGTAGTCCACCCTTATTTTTTTAAAAGTAAAGTTGCCTGTGAGAGAACTACCCATGGTCCACGGACCATGGGATTATATAAAAAGAGCTAAGCCCTAAGTAGTTTAGAAGAGACAGACAATAATGGATGATGTAATAGAATCATAGCTTTAGAGCAAGATGTCTAAGTCTTGGGTTGTAGAGTAGGTAAAGGCTCTGCAACTGAGTGTGCAGAGGCCTAGGGTGGAAGTTCGCAGCTGAGTGCACAGACCCCTGCAGCTGTGTGCACAGGGCAAATAGAGTTTGTAACCACTTGGAACATATTAATAACGAAAGATATTCTACAATTTCTGTGTCTTTGTTCTGTTGATGCACCTTGATATGTTATATATGAATTTTCTTTATTATGCTTATATGGTGTGCGAATGAATGCAATTACATTGAATAACTGAACGCATATATGAATATATGTTTACGCAGGGATAACTCTAATTGTTTGATAAGATAAGCAAGGAACTTATATTAATTGGGGAATTTGTACAGCACGCTGCCATAGTAATGTGAAAGTACCTGAGAAGCAGGCTTGGGTTGCGCAAAGGATGATCGTATCCTTTCGCGGAGGTATTGAAGAACTGAACACAGGGTTTGCCTTGCAAGCCCTAGAGCAAAACAACCTATGTGAAGGCAAGGATAGAGGGAATTAAAAGATGTCACGACCATCTCAGGGTGCAGAAATTTGGTTCCAGTATCCCCCCATACTGCTTCGGGTGAGACTTCAGTCTGCGCTCTGTGGGTTGATGCCGAAAGGGCCAATAGTGTAGGGATTTGTTTGGCTAATTAAAGTTGAACCTAGGTCAGACCCCCTCAAGCCAACAAATGGTTCCATTGTGGGGACTAGAATCTACATAAGAGATGTGTGATGTCATATAATTGGAACCAAACTAAGTAGGAGATTGGAGACTGGTTGGATAGAAAGATCCACAAATTGCGGCGCAAGAGAATAGAAATCCATGACTGACAAAGGAATAGTGGTTGGACAGATACTTGTATACAGAGATCCATGAGATCTTTTTCCAATCCTTCCCTATTGAGCTATACAAGTGGATCACAAAGCTAGTAGATAGCGAAGGAAGGTGGAAACTTGATGGTCTTATTGTGTGGACCCTGAAGCTAGTTCGAAGGTTGGAAGCATCGGAGGATAAGATCTCCCACGTTGTTGATCATTGGTTTGATCGCATCATAGGAGGATTTGTGATTGAATTCGCGGTCGACACCCTAGTCAGCTACAACAAGGCAGAGTGACGCTTTTTCAAAGGACCACATGGTAAGTATGGGAAATCCCTGAATACTTGGATTAAAATGCTATTGTGCAAAAAACGGGTCATGCAACTACCTTGATGTTTGGAACTACGCGAAGCGAAAAAACTTATAGTAATGAAGGACAAAAGGGTCCAGAGTATAGTCCATTGATTTCACCTCCGTGAGGTGATGAGGAAGGGATAGTGAAGGTTTCTCTATGAAGTGCTATTCAGTTAATAAGACAAGGATTCCCGTGACTACAACCTCTGCCCACACCACCTCCAACTTCATCACCATCACCTCCGACTTCACCCATACCACCTCCATGTCCACCATAATTCAGTATGGTAAACGCAGTAAAGTTGCCTTTGTTCAAAGGCTTGGGAAATGAGGATCCAAACCAATTATGGTTCATTGTGAAAGTTGTATGGGAAGCATAAGGTGTTATAAATGATCATATAAAGAAGGTGACATTGGTTATTGCCTTGCAAGATCACGCGCTAACCTCGTATATCAAGAACTCAAATGATAACCCAAATGTTGGAGTGGCAGACATCCAAACAACACTAAATAGGGAATTTAGTAGGCATAAATCAGAGGAACAGTCGATTTTGGGATTCAATGAGATCACGATGCAACCAGGCGAGATTCCTTGGGAACTAGATCAGAGGCTGAAATGTACAATCTGTGAAGCCAACAAGAATTTTACAGATGGACAACATCGCAAGTGGTTTGTGGCCTCGCTACTGTCATGAGGAATAAGTCGATCTTGCGGACAAGATAGACCTTCCTAGAATATAAAGAAGACCTAATGACAAGCAAACCAACCAGACACTATCTTTCTATAAATATGCTTTAATAAACAATGGCAAGAAAGTGTTTTTAGGACCTACCTTAGGTCCAATGCAAGTTTGTGGATTCCCTCGGTCCTTCGATCCAAATGAGCTCCTTTGTCACGAATCTGCAAACACAAACAAAGCAAACAAATTAAATAGCACCTGGAAAGCCAATATCATAAAACATATTCAACATGAAAGTCAAGGAGTCCATGAAACAAATAACATAAGATACTTGTTAAGAAAAATGAGTTTGATTGTATTAATTCAAAAGAAGAAGAACTTTACAACCTTTGCCTTGACATTGTACAAGCTCCTCCCAGGGTCTAGCAAGAAGTCTCCTCTACTTTGACAAGTTTCACTCACTCCCTAATGAAGCCAAAAAGGTATGTGATCTCTCCTCTTAAGCTCAACTAGGAAGTCTTGATTTCACCAGCATTTACCCTAAAAAATGTTTAGCTTCTAACCTCTTCAGCAACCAGCCCAACACCTGTATTTATAGTGCAATGGAGGGAGGTTACTAGGTCCTCCTTCAAAGGGATAAAGCCCTCCTTCAAAGGGATAGCTCCTCTCATCAAGGGATTAGCTCCTTCTCTTTTGGGATGCATGAACCACCTCAGAGCGAACAATCCACGTCAAAATTCCTTCTAGAATCCTCTAGAATTAACCCAAAGTGAGTTTTTTAAGATAAAACTTGTGCCTTTTTACTTTCACAGGGTTCCGCACCTACACTGTTAGGGACAGAGCGGGCAGGTCCGCAGTTTTTGTACACAGAAGGTGCGGGACCGCAGGTGACAATGAGAGAAAGTGTGGAACCATAGTTACATTGATTTTTAATGTCTGTCTCCCATTTCCAAAGCTTGAATTGAAGAGCTGAGGTCTGAGACTTTCTTAGGAGGATAGTACAAGTGATGATGGACCCATACTGACTGCAAATAATCATGCTGACGATATTTTTGTGTAGCAGATTGCCCCCTAAAGTGGGAAGTCTATAGTAGATGAGGATTTCATTGATCATTTAGGAAGAGTGAAGTACTTTATCATTTCGAGGATCATCTTGTGGAGAGCCCAGTTGGAACCTGTAAAAACATTCAGTGCAAGATATATATATGAGATCATATCATCGCTGAGGTAGGCTTTCCCATACTCAGATAAAAAATGACTAGAAAAACTAACTACTGCTCTGATATAGGAATGATCTTGTAAAACATCACAAGTATAGACTCAGGTGGACACAGTATGGACGCAGCCATCTGTTTATCAATAGTCCATTATATAATGAATACAAAATTCCTCGCAGCCTGGATTGTGGAAACTAGATCCAGGGTCTTCATTTCTACTTCCCGAAACAGTACGATTCTATCCATGCGAATGAATGTGTTGATGTCGAACATGGTAGAAACCACTTTATTACCAGTCAATGATGTAAACTATTAACAAGTGTGAGAGAAACCACCAGTGATGTCAATGGCTCTCAAAGTACCCAGTACAATCCATGAGATGCGAATAAATGTGTTGATGTTGAACATGTCACGAAATCCTTTGATTGAATGTCAATGATGAAAACTGTCGTCAAAGGCGAGAAAACTGCCATTGAGGCATGCAGATCTCAAGGTATTGACGATTTCTAGATCATCTTTCTAGATAATGAGTTGATGTCGATAGAAAGCGATCCGTCGTAGTCAAGCCCACAACACAAAATCATAGATCAAGTTGAAGAAATTTAGTTGCAAGAACTGACTCAGGGATGGTCAAGATGGATGACAGATATTTTGCAGATGAATGGCTTATTGGTAGTGACCTCTTGAACACATAACGACACGACAGATGGTTTGGTGATGATTGACCCAAAGTTAATACCCAGAAATTGGCTGAAGACTTTCAATGTGGTTTGATCAACTGTTAGGCAAAGGATTTCCCAACCCAGGTGAATAAAAGTGTCGTGTTCAAGAGTGGTTACAAAGTATGACAAACAGACTCATTTATCTCTCTTTTCCCCCACCATTTCTGGCAAGTACCTCTTTATTTTTGACAAGCTTGAGGAGGATAACTTTTTCTTGATTATAAGCTCATCCTTCGGATGAGTCTAACTTAGTTTAAATTCAAACCCTAAGAAGGAGTGGTTCGTTCCTGTTTGTAATTGAACAGGTCCTTTACTGTGAAATTTTAATGAGTCCAATATAGGAGAAACTCGGCGTTTTTCAATTTTAGAGAGTCTGAAAAAACTTAAGAAGACTCTAGGGTTGACCTTTTTCGTAAATTTGTGTCTCCCAAGCCCGAAAAAGTATAAAATAATACTTGAGAGAACTGCTTGATCTTTTACGACCGAGGAGTACTTTTCTTCATTAGTGCCTTTGACCCGAAAAAGTAAAAAAGCGATCAATGACACATCGTTTTATAACCAATATCGAATTTGAAACAACAAAAATCTGGCGATCTTTTCATGTTTTTACGGTCGGAAAAGAGCTGTAAGTGGACCATCTTTTAATTCCATTTTAACGATTTTGAAAGAAACACTCAGCGATCTTTTCATGTTTTAGGAGTCAGAAAAGAGCTTAAAGGTGACTCTAAATGTTTTTTCGTCGAAAATGATAGATTTCGCCTGAATAATCCGTTATCCTGCACAAAAACACAAACATTACTCATACCTGTTTGAAATGGAAAAAAATGTCGCAAAAATACCTTTTCAAAGTGAAACATAAACAAATTTGCAATTTATTTACTCAAAAAACTTATAAAAAGGGCCTTTGTCAATTCATTTTTACCGTTTGAGTTTGGGTGATAAAATAGTGCTTTTGCTCAGAAAACTTCCCGTGAAGATTGCGGAAAATCCAACCGTCGAAATCGAACGCCATCTTCTCCAAGTAATCCACATCATCCTACTCTTCATTTTCAACCGTTTCATTTTTTGTTTTAGTCATTTATTTTCATTTTTGGGAGGGTTTTTAGGCATAAAACCCGTGCGCGGGGGCCCGCAGGTTTACCACTGCTGGCCTGCGGACCCCGACTTTTTATCCATTAGGAAAAAGCTCGAGGTCCGCACCTTCCATGTAGACAAAGTGCGGTCCCACACACTGTGTCTAACCCGGAGGGTGCGGTCCCCATCGCAAGGGTTTTTAACCCAAAAATTCTCAAAAATGCACCAATCAAAATAATTTCTAGCAATTTAATTTATCCTTATGCTTGATGTAGAGAGTACATCATGCTAGATTGGCGTGAACGAGAGCATGAGGACATGGATTCCGCCGCATGGAATCATCAGCCTTCACTTGATGCTTTGAGGGCATGCGGCTTGTACAAATTCTGGGCCATTCCTGGCATGAGGGCTCAGGTGGATTTCTTATAGTGGATGGTTGACAGATGGAGCGTACAGGACCAGTGCTTCTTCATTAGCAGCCACCAGCTTGAAATTGAGTTGGCGGACATATATTTCTTGACTGGTTTGCCTAAGAGAGGCAAAGACTTGACTCTGTTTGGGGCTAGGGCAGGTGGCCAGTCTGTCGATAGCCTCAGGCTAGAGTACTGCAACAGCCAGGCTAGAGAAAAAGGGATAGACATAAAGACCATATCCCGTCCTAAGCTCATGGTGATTACGTTCATTGTCACTAGACTTTACGGGGCTACCGCATTACATATTGCCACCGGATCCCAGATGCGTATGGCAGTTGATTGCTTTCGAGGCACCATCTTCAACTGGTGCGATGCTGTGTTGGCCAATGTGAAAGGCCAACTGACCAGGGCCAAGAACGGACGACTAAATACCTTTGGTTATGGGACTTTGGTTGTGATTTTTGGCCTGGAGAGGGTTCCTATGCTGATCCCACAGAACCTTACTGTTGGAGTTGGGCTTCCTCGAGAGCCCAAACTAATGTGATGCGTCGCAGTTATGGCCCGTCACCCGGACGAGAGGACAGAGGTTGCTCGATTCAAACTTGAGTATTTCCAATGGCTGGAAAACCAGGTCTTTTCTATTCAAGACTTCCCTTACGCTGGGATAGATTTTCGTGGTGACCCAGACATGGTTCTTCCACCAGGAGAGCAGTGGGATGAGTCAAGTAAAATCCTTTTCAACATTTTTCCTATTTTAATTTTTTTTGTTATTTGTCCATCGTCTCAAAACTGATAGCAAAAGTTTCAAATGCAGATGTGGGTCCACAGTGACCAGCTGCTCTCCAGCCTTACGAGAGGAAGCAACCAGTTGTACCTGCACCAGCCCCACAGGATGAATCAGCAGAGGTTTTGGTCGAGTTGGAGGGTCATCTCGAGCGTTTGACAGGAGATATTCCAGAGACCACTATAGATGACATTCCTCGTCGACTTCAGTGCTATGTGATTGGGGTCCCAGGACCTTTTAGGAGGTTCCTTTGCAAGGTGGCCCGTGCAGTGGTTTCTTATAGAGATCATCACCAGTGATAGGATGATCGCCTATTGTGGGCACATGTGACATTTTTGTTTTTTGTACTTATCATTTTTGCCGATCATAAGGTGTTTTTTAACCTATGATCAAGGACGATGTATTTTTGACACACTCCTATATATATATATCATTATTACCGGCTTATCTTGTAAATCAGGTTATGGAATGGTTTTAAATTTACATGTATGATTATTGCAAATGTCTATTTAACATTCGAGAAGCAATTGCATCTGCTAATGTATTTAAAGATCTTGGAATATGCTGATATTCAATATAATCAAATTCACGTTCCAAGAGACGCACTCTCAAAAATAATCTTAATAACACTGGATTTCTAATGGCATACACTCTATTAAGCTGTAATACAACGAGTTCAGAATCTAACCTTACTATCAAACTCCAAATCCCAAATGAAATAGATTCAGATAATAACTCAATCACTGCACTATACTCGACAATGTTGTTCGTTGTTTGACCGAAGCTTACCCCATGCATAGATACTAACTCGTCAGAGGGCGAATAGATAACCCAAGCTACGGAAGAGATGTTCCGTGTATTACGACAAGCACCATCAGCGAAACCAATGTATGTTTGGAGAGGCATCGACATCTGCAATATCAAGAGTAAAACCAAGATAAGCAGGAATAGTGACGAAAAAGACACTCTCTAAGCTAAGCACACTGTTTAAACTAAAACACACCAGCTAGAAAGAAAAACTATCCTAACTAAAAATCTCCATACCCATCCTTTAAGCATAATACCTCTTCAGGTAAAGACCATTTCTGGGTTTACCCAAAGAGTCCCCGTCAAAGTCTACCAATTCATAGGCCCCTTTGGCTAGCTTTCGCTTGACAACATAGGGACCATGCCGCATAGGAACGAATTTTCCAGCGCCTAATTTATCATTAGCTTGATCGTAAACTAAGACTAGATCTCCTTCCGAAAAATTTCGAGGGGTCACATTTCGATCATACTGAGCTTTCATGCGTTTTGCGTGAGTCTCGATCGCCAATGCAGCATCGCGTCGATTCTCATCTAATTGAGCCAAGTATAATAAACGCTTTTCCTCTTCAGAAGTGGCTGGAAGTAACTTGATGGTCATTTGCAGTGATGGGATTTCGCATTCAAGGGGTAACACGTCTTCCAAACCATAGACTAGTTGGAAAGGAGTGAACCCTGTTGATGTTTTCACTGAAGTTCGGTATGCCCAAAGCGCTGAAAATAGCATGTTGTGCCAATTCAACCGATGAATCCCAATGATTCATCGGATCATGATAACTAAAACTTTGTTTATGGATTCAACTATACCATTCGCTTGTGGATAATAAGGGGTTGAACTATCGTGACGTAAACCAAGCTGGCCTGTAAGTTCGGTCATCATAACGTTTCGAAAATGGCACCCATGATCAGTGATTATCGCTTGTGGGACACCAAACCTAGCAATTATATGATTGAACATGAAAATTGCAGTTGTCTTGCCGTCTGCCTCAAATGTAGGCATCGCCTCGGCCCACTTGGTAAAATAATCTACCGCAAGGATGATATACGCATGCCCCCCAGCCGAGTGAGGGTTACATGTAATAAAATAGATACCCCATTTGGCAAAAGAACCAACGACAATTATAGGGTGGAGAGGAGCAGGTGGAGTGCCTATCTTTCGATCAAAAATTTGGCAATTGTGGCATTTTCGGACAGCCGTAATACAATCTTTAAATAAAGACGGCCAGAAGTAGCCATCGCGCAATATCTTTTGGGCTGTGGCAAACCCAGACATATGATCGACACATGCTCCAGAGTGACAGTCATTTAGAACCCTTTCAGCTTCCTCGTGAGTTAAGCAACGTCGAAAAACAGAGTCCACCCCACAGCGATAGAGAGTATCTCCAATAATCCTGAATTGTTGGGACTGGAATTGAATTTTTCAACGTTCTGACCTTGACATTTCTGGCTAAAAGGATTGGGTCTAGAGATAAACGATGATATCCCCATACCACAGATCTAAAGTGCTGATTAGAAACAGGATTCGTTCACAATGGGCTCCTTCACCACAGTTTTCGTGTCAGCACGCGGTAAGTCACACATTAACTCCACAAAAACTAAAGATTTCTTAGACTTGGATTTTTCGAATTCCAAGTCGAACTCCTACAGGATAACAATCCATTTAGAGTACTTGCCCCCTAGTAATTTCTTGGTCAAAATGTAGATCATAGGGTTGCAATCTAAAATTACTGTAGTTTTACGTAGTAAAATGTAGTGACGAAAACGTTGGACAACTTGAATGGCTGCCAATGCCAATTTCTCCACATGTGAGTATTTTAGCTCAGTTGGATTTAAAGTTCGACTAAGGTAATATATCACATGTTCAGTTCCGAATTCATCTTCCTGAACTAAGACCATTCCAATGGTGGAATGAGAGGTGGCGAGATACAAGAAGTAATCCTGGTTGTAGTTGGGAAGTAATCCTGGTTGTAGTTGGGAGGATGCAACAACGGTGCATGGGTTAACGCGTGTTTGAGTGCATCAAAAGATTTCTGAGCTATCTCATCCCAATAGAATGGAGTATTTTGCTTCAACAACCAGGTAAAACCCTTTGTAACCTCGGCGTAGTTAGGAATGAATCGTCGTAAAAAGTTTGCTTTCCCTTGCAAACTTTGGAGTTGGTGAAGACTTGAAGGAGGAGGCAATTTGATGATAGCTTCAACCTTCGAGGGATCGACGCGAATGCCGGCTTTCGAAACTACAAACCCCAGCAATCGACCTATTTCTATACAGAAGACACATTTGTGTGGGTTCAACCGAATCCGATAATGCCTACACCTCATGAAGATTGCTCGTAAATGGACGAGGTGATCAGCTCGATGTAATGAATGAGCAGGCAAGTCATCAAGATAAGGTTGCACAATGTGCTTGATGTCATGAAACGCATAAGACATAGCCCTTTGAAAAGTTTCTCCAGTATTCTTAAGCCCAAAAGGTAACTTGCAATAAGAAAATGTCCCCCATGGACAAATGAAAGCCGTTTTTGGTTGATCGGCAGGTAGAATATTGATTTGATTGTATCCGGAAAAACCGTCCATGAAGGAGAATATTTCGCTGACAGCACAATCATCAATGATTTGATCAATATAGGGAGTTAGGTAATTGTCCTTTGGACAGGCTTGATTAATGTCCCTATAGTCGATTCATATTCTTATTGTTCCCTGTCTTTTGTTAACCGGAGCAATATTCGATACCCAATCCATTAACGGGATCGGATAAATGAAACCTGCTTTCAATAGTTTTTCAACTTCTGCTTTAATTGCAGCAGCTTTTCGTGGGTGAATCTGACGCAAACGTTGCCGGACAGGTTTAGCGTCCGGGTAAGTCTTGATCTCATGAACAACAATCGCAGGATCAATTCCTGGCATTTCCTCATAGGACCAGGCAAACACGTCGCGGAATTCTTGAAATAGGGCCTTATATAGTTGAATTTCGTCATCTACACACGAGGCACCTATATGAATGTTCTCAACCATTCTGGGCTTAACCGAAATTTCAATAGGAACAGTTCGAGAGATGTTTCCCAAATTTAACTCTGAATCGGGATGTTTCATTGGATTCTGAGGTTCCTTGACATATTCAGTCGTAAAAATTGATGAGAAATAATTTTCAAAACGATCATCATCAGGTAAAAACGAAGATCTGTGATGGAGATCTTCCCATGGTAAATCATCTACACATAGGATTTCACGAATTTACTCATCACAGTGAACAAGTTCAGAAAACGTGATTAAATCCGAGCTTGATGTGAAAAGTGACTTCTCACGGACCACATTCATGAAGTCATTTTTGGTTGAAAATGGGTCGGCAAACGATTGCACGGCTTCATAGGCAATTTCATATGGACTCAAAGGCATGGCATTACCAAATGAGTCTATCTCAGATTCAGAAGGATCATCATAAATAATGGTGTCTGATGTAATCATATGAATAGTTGCAAATGAAGATGATGCGTTGATCGGAGGAAAAGGAAAAGTTCCCAGTAAACCGACATCTTTAACTAGTCCTACTCCAACATCCTTATATGGGATAGTCGTTTTACCGACATGCTGAATACTCTCAGAAGAGGCTGGGTTGGATAAAAAGTAAGCCAGCTGGTCTATTGCTACGATCTTTCCATTATGTGGAAACTTTATTACTCGAAAGACCGATGAAACGACCGCTGTCATAGCGTAAGACCAACTTCGACCCAAGAGAAGGTTGTAGTCTAGAGGGGCATCAACCACCTCCACATCTAGACTAACGGTTTTTTCTTCAACCCCTATAGGCAAATCCTATAGAATGCCAAAAGGATGAAACCCACGGCCATCAATGGCCTTTGGAATCGTCGGGGATTGATTTAGCGAAGGAGAACCAAGCGATCTCCAACACTGTATCGATGTAATACATGTTGAGGCTCCCTCAACAATTACAGTCCGATGAATAGGCCTGTTTTTGACTATCACTGGAATCTGGAAAGCCATTTGATGAGGCAAATGCGGTGTACTATTTTCTAGATCGAAAATTATTAGATTCGAGTCCTGAACATCAACAGCTCCTATATCCAACAGAAGTAATTTACGTTGTGCTGGACATGATTGCAGCACTTCCAAAGCCGACATTGCTGAGGGTGAAACAGCTAAATCCTCAACAATGTTATAATTTTGAGCCGCTCTCGCATGTGGATTGAAAGCAGACTTTCGAAGTATACCCTTGGCAGGCAGTTTCATTACCAAGTCTGGATTAGGTTTCTCGATCTGTAGTGGATCGGAACTGGGAGCTGAGGTTGATGGATTAGAATGAGAAGATTCTACTTCTTTACCATCAACAGGACTTTTACTACCATAATCTTGCGATCGAGTAGCAATCCTAACATCGGACATCATCAATATGGGTTCTTCATTGGCACTCGAGGATGAACCTATCATCTTACTGTCTTGAGCCAGAAAAGGATCGTTCAAAACAGCAGGAGTTTGAGAACCCTTGACAATCTTCGCAACCTCTGCACGATGAGGGCAGTCTCTTGTAAAATGTTCATCGTCACAAATGAGACAAGGATAACGAGGTTTGCGCTTTTCATCATTGGATTCCACCTTTTCAGGTTTCTCCTTTGAACTTTTGTCCGTTTTATTCTTCTTCTTTCCTTTCTTCTTTCCACCGGATTTTGATTTGGCTGTAGATGACTCTACAACGTGAATATCGGTGGAGATCTCTGCAGAAGAATCTCCTGTTGGGGAATCAGGAAAGGTTATGATGGGAGAAGAATTCTTGGAAGATTTCTTCTTACTTTTAGTGTTAACCGTACCAATCATACCATCGGCGGCATGAGATCCTGAAGGAGCTGCAACAATTTGATTTTTCTTGGGAAGATCGGGGATTTTCTCGTGTAACGTACCTGACTGAGTATAGACCAAGTCAAGGTACTATGCTTGAGCAATCACTTGCTCCTCAGTAACTACTCCGGCTTTAGCTACATCTTCAGTGATCTTTGGCAATAAAGATTTTACAAACCACTCGGCCAAGATCTGATCCGGAATAAACAGCTTCACTAAACACTATCGACGTCTCCACTCATGAATATGATCTGAAATATAAGTGGATGTCGATTGTTTTAGTGAAGTTAGCAATTCTGTGCCATTGTCGTATCGGACTGGCAACTGAAAATGAGTTAAAAACGAGGTAGCTAACTGACTAAAATTATAAAAAGTGCCTCGCGGTAACTCAATGTACCACTTGGCCCCGAGACCAATTAGAGTGTGCTGGAAAAGTCTAAGACGGATCGAATCATCTGAAATGGAGATAGACTCACACCAGAGGTGGTAGTTCATCACATGGTTCGACGGGTCCTCTCCTGATTTACCTTCGAACTTGGGAATGTCACTGGGCAACTTATTGGGCATTGGCGGCCAAAATGGAAGATAATTAATGGGATCATTCATTAGGCGTGACAAGTCAGGCAAGTCCAAAGTTGTGATAAACGGTAACTTTCGATTAGGATCCCTAAAACTCTAGGTCATGAGACCAGCCCCAGGAGAAGGATATCCAGGATAACTAGGAATAGGAATTGCGTTTGGGATATTGTATCCTCCCGGAAAACCAGGATTAACTGGACCGTACTGGGGTTCTTGAGGTTGTTGATAAGTGTACCCAGGATACGGTTGATACTGATAGACTGGCTACTGCACAACAAGACTGAATTGGTACTGTCCCTGGTACGGTTGATAAGTAAATTGTGGTTGACTTGTGACAACCGTACTTGAACCAGGTTGTCCTACAAGTATCTGAACCGAAGTTTGAATCGTAGATCCAGACGGTGGTAAAGATGTCTGAGGAGTAGATACAGGAACAGTAGAAACCGGAGCTGTCGATACTCCAGAAGTAGGTGGGGTAGATTGAACAGATGTTGCGGCAGTTGTAGTAGTCGTTTGAGGCGGAGTACGAGGTGTACTAGGCCCAGGCTGAGAAACTACCGAAGGTACAGAAGTTTGAATGTTAGACTGGACTAGTTGTTGGGGTGAACCAGAAACTAAGGGTTGTCCAGTTTGAGATGACAACTATACATTTGGCTGCAACACCTGTTGGGTTTGCGATGGATCCCACACTATATTCATTCCGGGGTACTGACCCATAACAGGTTGAGAATACTGAGGACCATAACCAGGTTGAGGGTAGGATTGATAATTGAAAGGTACATTTCCCGTTCCTTGAACATACGTTTGACTGGAAGGTGGTTGGAAACCTTGGTTCGAGTACTGACCTTGGGGTTGATACCCTTGAGGCACGTGTTAACACCCAGGTTGTTCCCTTTGACTCCCAAGGGAATACGGCCGGGGTAACCACTAACCAATCTTTGGATGACAATTCCTAGCCAAACTGTAACCAAAGAGGGCTCTCTCTTTATAATTTGTCTCTGTTTTGATGGTGTTTTAGGCTAGTTATTATGCTCAGGTTTTGGTTTATGTTTTGGTTGAAGGACTTCTTTCAGGGCTTAAGGTGTAGTGTTCAAAGAATAGTATATCATTGGGCAATGGAGTCTAGAGTTGTGAAATGCTTTGCAATGCAGGAGTGGTGATGTTTGGACTGCAGGGCCTATTGTGTATCTTTAGACAAACAAATTTAAACTTAAGTGGTGAAGCATGGTCTGCCAACAGAAAGTAGTTAAGAATTTTCTATTGAGCTGGTGATATGAAAGTGAAACATGTTGCATAGGAGCAAACTCGAATTCCTGAAACAAAGCTCACTGTGAAAGATATATTCTGAAAGTGCAGCAAATAAGAATTACACTTATCAAGATTATAGCTGAAGAAAAACATTCATTGACAACACAGATTGAACTCAGGGTATTCCTTGAATAAGTCCTGAAAGTTATTCTTTTTCCTTGTTGCTAAACGTTTAGAAATTAGAAACACATATGGGTTGTAAAAGATTAAAGCACATAACAAAGAGAGTTACAGAAACTTATTGTATTGTGAAGTACACAGGAATCCTGTAGTTTTCAACAGACACCAGAACGCATTCAACACTTCAGAAATCCGAGAAATTCCATCACTTTCTTTATTAAAATCTGAAAGGATTACAGCATAAGAACTTCTTCAGGAGAAATCAACAACCACCCTTTGCCAAAACATGCAAAGGGGACTTTATAGAAATGTTTATACAAAATATCTCAGGTATTGAGTCATCTAAGAGAGAAATATCTTCATTACTTCGTACAGAAAAGTAGAAAAGAAGTTATTGCAACTTTGAATGCAACATAACTGCTCTTTAAGTCTGTCAGAGGATATTTTGACCTTTGGAGGTCACTGAGTCGGTTGGAACGCTTTGCTTTAATGATGGAAAATGTGCCTTTACGTTTGCTGCGCTGTATTTTCTCAGCCCTGCCACCTGTGACTGTGCTTGCTGCTGTGGTGACCGAATAGCCCTGCTGAGTTGGCTCAGCCTTTCATCTTTCATTTGTATGCTGATTTTATCAAACTGTGCTTTGCATAACAATTCATATTTTTTATAAACAAAATTTGGTGCATGGCTCACTGTTTACAAAATTGTTTGTATTGCTTTGGTCCACCAGTCATGTGTAGGTAATTGATGCCTGAGGATTGCATCTATAGTCTCCTCTGCCTCTATATACTTATAAAAATTGGGAGGGACTTCAAACAGGTGTTTGATTTCATTCATTATAAAAAATAGATTCTCTACTCTGTTATAAAGAGTCTGTCCTGTGGCTGGCCCTGTTTCCTCTGAGGTGCTGGGCTTCTCGTTGATCTGACTAGTGGCAAATGTGTTGACCCTTTTGGCATACTGGTCATGTGTGAACAATCTCCCTGCGCTGTTCAGTAAGCTAGGGAGCCCTCTGTTTTCTAACACCTGAAATTTCTCCAAAAATCTGTTCACCTCAGTCTGCATATCCTGGGTTCTTCTTTCCAATGTCTGCACTAAGTTTCTCAGTGTGAGAACCCTTTTGATCAACTGAATGTGCTCAGTTATGTTTGGAATTCCCATGGCAGCCAACTGAGTGCTTGTCCTATTGTTAAGCACATTGATCATCCTGGTGGCTATCTCAGGCATATTGCTTAGAGCAGCTCTTGCTCTCTGAATTTCAGTGTGTGCTTTTGGAATGAGGTCCAACTGCTCATGGATGGTTTCAATATATTGCCATTGCTCATTTATAGATTGGCCAATGTTAGCCCACAACACTATTTTGAGCTCAGCAACCACCTTATCTAATTTGAGCTCATTTTCTAACTCTTTGATTTTATCTTTGAGGGCTTTTATCTCCCTACCCTTTTCTGCCACAGACTGCTTGGATTTATCATATCTGTCATTCACTTTGGCCAATTTATCCCTAGTCTCATTCAGCTCTGTCATTTGAGCTTCCAGGGCCTGGATCTCATTTATCAGCTTTTGCATGTCCAGGCTTGGGGCCTGCTCTGTTGCTAGTGGTGCTGCTGAGGTGGATGTTGCTGCTTGTTCTGGCTGTTGAGGAGGAGGAATAGTAGGTGGAGCAGTTTCCTCAAGATTTATCACTTCAGGAGGAGGCTGGGAGGTCTGTCCTTCTTCTCTTTGTCTCAAAGCTGCCTGTAATGCTGCCTGTGCAACCTCTGATTCTCCCAGCTTTTCTTGTGCCTGGATGAGCTGTTTGTAGAGAGACACCAGCAAATCTGTGGCTTCTTTATCATGCCTCTGCTGGGCAACCTCATCTGTTTGAGGGTGGATTGTGGCTGGCATTTTTATCTTTTTCTTCAAAGCAGCCATGTCTGCATCCCTTAACTTCAATATCTCCTGGATGCCCTTGATATCTTTGGGATCATGCCCGATTTCAATAATTATATCTTCTAAGGACCTAATTCTGTTGTCCTTAGCCTGTGATGATGCCCTTTCCAACTCAAGTTGGGCGGCTGTATTATTAAGGCTATTTTCCAGCCTGTAGTTGTCCAAGGTTTTGTCTGCCAAGGAGGCATAGACCATCTCACCTGTTTGTTTGTGCAACTCAATTTTATCCATTGGGTGGATGTCTTTGGCAAGGACCTCAAGATTGGTCCTTATATAATCTGCATGAGTTTGGGGTTGTGCTACAGCTGGTAAGAAATGACTCATGATCATCTTTCCTTCACTGACATCAAAAGCAGACATCAGTCTTTGCTGGTTGGTGGGAGCCATCTTTAGCAAATGATTATACAGCTGTATTTTTATGGGCTCACTCCTCTTCTTTATGTCTATGAACTGCTGCTTGATGCTCAGTTCACCCTCCCTCTGCTGGCTAGAGGAGCTGACTTCTCCTCCCACAGTTCTGTTCTGTTCCCCTTGGAAGGAACTTGCAGATACTTCCCTGCTAGGTGGGCTCATGCCCAGAGACTGCCCTGTTGGCATTTCCTCATCAGAGAAAGGGTTCATTCTCTGTCTTTTCTCCCCATGAGTTTCTGATGTGGTCAAGGGAGTCTCTCTGTCCCTTTTTTTGCTAGTATCCTCCTTTTGTGGAGTTTGGAGGATTGATGCATCAACTGATGTTTCTTGCCTTGGAGGCACTGTATTTTGTGCTTGCTGTTCTGTGGAAATGGGGGCTTCAACTGTCCCTTCTTGCTGTGGGGGCTGCTCTTTATTATGCTGCCCTTCTTCTTGCTGCATTTCCTGTTGTTGTTGTTGTACCTGTTGTTGCTGTTGCTGCACCTTCTCATGCTGTGGCCGTTCAGTATCCATTTCTTTTTCCTTGCCCTTGCCAGATATATCTTCAGTGGCTTTGGGTGCTTGCTGGTTTGCAGTCGAGGAGGATGCAACCACTCCCACTTGTGTGCTTGGCAGTGAAAACACCTGTGAACAAAGTTCAAGGTCAGCCATCTTTTTAAGATTCCTCACTGCTCTTTGATTCAGCTCTTCTTGTGTAACCGGCTCTTCTAGGGTTCCTCTCCTCCATTTTGCTTGGTTAGCATGTTTTTCAATGTGAGGGATTTTTAGATGATCATAGCCAGAGAGCCTATATCTGAGCCTTCTCAAAGTGATGAAGTGGTTGGGGTCATAAGGTTTCCAGAGGAAACTAGTTTGAAGGCCAAGGGACTCAAGCATCCTGTCTGCTTCCTTCCAACCTTCCTCCCTTTGGTTATAAACAAAGTGGCCCAGTTGGTTCCTGACTTTCAACTGTGCTTTCTTGCCTTTGCCTGAAAAGTGAAGCACATCGACATTTCCAAACTGCCTGAAGTATTCTAAAGCAAATAGCCTCATAGGCACATATCTGGGTAGTCTGTAGGGAGGCAGTTCACACCCATACATCCTGATGACGGTGTGGTGCTGGTAAAAGTACCAGTCCCCAATGCTGTATGATTTGGATAGCTGCAGGATCCTTTGCATTTCATCTGTGAGCCTTGGAGGGGGTGAGCCCATCATTATTGACATAGCTGGGTGAATGAACTGATCTATGAACTCACAATAGGTATAAGGAGTTTCACCTCTACAATGGAAAACAGATGACCAATAGACCACTGATCTTGGATTGCCTTGGGCATCCTCTCTTTTGATTGGAAAAGAGAATTTCTGATGTTGATGATATAAGATCAAGTGGTAAATGTAGGAGGTATACCTGAACACTTTTTCTCTTGCCAGGTTCATTAGTTGCTCATGTATTTTGTCTGCTATATAGGTGGCATAGTCATAGCAGATAGGAGACTTGCCAGGAGCAAACATGAGCATGATTACCAGCACAGTTTGATCAACAAACTCAATGGAGTTGTAGCCCAAAATGGGACTAATCATGTCAGCCAGATCTCTGCCCAGTTGGTTGAGGTATACTTGATTGATAGGAGGATACTTCACAGAGTCAGAGCCAATGTATAGCTGGTTTAGTTTGGTAACCTGAGCATCTGTCATTCTGGCTCCTCGATTTATCAGGTCTACAAGTGATAGAGGGACCAGTTTCTTCTCAGTCCTGAAGCAGAGCATATCCCTGATAGCTTCTGGGGTGACATAAAACACAGCTGATCCTGAAGGGTCAAGAACTGCCCTCTGAGTGGGGTCATAATTTTCAGCACACAGATGGATTAACTTAGGGAATTGGTTAACTTGAGGGAGTTTGAAAATGGGGAGGAATGAGCCCCATATCCCCAGCACATCTGTTCCAGCCTCATGCTTAGCCTTCAGTTCATTGAGCAGGTGGATGTGGAACTTAGTACCCATCAGCATTTCCTCTGAAATCTGATAGTCCATGTCTATCAGAGACTGCCATTCCAATTGTCTCTAAGGGGCATTTAATGGAGCAATGTTTAATTCTATTGGAGCCACTGGTGGATCCATAACTTCTCCTAGGATTTATGAATAGAGTTGCTATGCAGAGCAACCCAAAGAGTTTTCTTTGAGGGAGAAATGTGAATTGTATGGAACAAAGAGTGAGTGAGGCAGTTGCAGCAATTGAAATACTGCTTAAAAGGACTGACAAAACAGTAGCAGGTCTGAGCAAAGTGTTTTCTGTGGTGAATTTGGTCAGTTAAGGTACCTAGTTCACAACTGCGCGAACTAGCTGCGAATTTCAACTCAATTTGTCAAATGCGGCCCTGCAGGAGTTTAAAGGCTTCACTGGCTGGATATAAGTGCAGGCCACAGTGCGTTTAACGGTGAAAACAGAGTTTTAAAGTCTGTTAACAGTTTATTTGCGGAATTATGGATAAAACCAGGTTTATGGGATGATTTTGAATAATACCTGGTGAATTCGTCGGCAAGAGTTGCGAATGCAGGTGCAATGGAGGCTCTGGCGGTCTCGGAATCGACTTTAGCAGGCTGGTGTTGGTTTCGACGTGAGCAGCATGCAGAAGTAACAGTAGTGTTTTTTGCCAAAAGTGGAAAAAACACGAGATTTTGGCCTAAAAATGGATTTTTGGCAATATTGGCGCGTTTTTGGGATGACGTCAGCATGACGTCATCGGGTGGGGTTGGAGTCGAATGACGTCAGCATGACGTCATCGGGTGAGGTGGCGAGCTGCTATTGGTCCACGGGGATGATGCGGTGGCAGACACATTGGCACGGGGGCGGACAAAAAGGTTGACGCGATGGCGGGGTGGCAATGACGTGGGGATGACGTTGGATGAGCGGATTGACAGAAACCGGAAACGGTTGGTGGTTTTATATCGCACCGCTATAGCTACGGAGGTGGAATGTGTCAGGCGTACCTTCGATGCATTGTGGGGAAGGCGCGTGGCAGGCACCTGACGTCACCTTTTCACAGATATCGGAAGGTATCTGTCGGACGTCGGGGCTGCTCCGATATCAACGAGGGCCGTTGGATCACATGGGTCCGATCCGACGGTTGACGGAAGGGTGATGTGATCGGATAATACGGATGGGGGGGCGGGATTAGTTTATTATTTTTTTTGGAAGCTGCGCCCGGCGGAAAACATTAGGATATGAGTTTTTGTAAAGTTTTTCAATGTATTTTGAAAAATCAAACATATGCGCCGAAACTTTGGATAAGCGGCAAAAGGTGGGTTTTTTGGGTTTTTTCACAATTTCAAAGGGGTTTATGGGTAGGAGGGGGTTTTTATAAGGTTTTTCTTTACAAACGGAGGTTTAATGGGTGGAATGACTTTAGAGAAGGGAGAGAGGTGAGGTTTAGGTTCATCAAAGTGACCAGATGCCAATTTGATCCCTGACAGAGGATTTATTGGCCATAATGCCAAGGGGAGGGATATTTATACAAAATTTTGGGGTTTATACACCATGGTGTTAATAATATTAGGGGAAGGGTAACATAGGGGAATTACATAATAGAGTTAGAGTTAATATGGGGAAACTGTGAATGAGGGGGGAAATCACCTAGGTTTATTTGAAACTTACTTAGTTTTAGGGAGTAGATCAAAATGAAAAGAATTTTTAGACAAGAAATGTGGCTACTAAAAAAGATTAAGAACCACCATGAAACCATAATTTCTTCCATGAATCTCAACTGATGAGGGAGTGTTAGTAATGAAATGGAAAAAGGGGAAGAAGGGAAGTTAGACATGCTTCTTTGCTTGCTGCAACTTGATGAAGAATGACTCCATCTGAATTCATTGATTTTGCTTTGGTCAACAAAGTTAGCACACATGCAACTTATAAGAAATGACCTTTCTGCAACCCCAACTTCCTACCCATCTATATTCCTAGCATTTTTTATTTCTTCTTGGAGGGTGCACTTGGACTTGCAGACCCTTACTTGCATTTTCTTTTCTTTGGCTTTTTCTTTTGTTTTTCAATCTACTTCTACCCTTATTTCTTCCAAGGTCCCAGATTAAGCTGTTGGGAGCCTTTTCTTCTCTACCTAAACTACTTGTCTGCCAAGATTAAACAGTTTGGACAGACTTCTTTCTCTATTCTACAACTGAAAATTCAAAACATGGCATGATCCAGTTTAGACTGATGGACCATCCATCAAAATTTGAGTCCATATCAAGCTATAAGCACATATTGTATTCTTATGGAAATATGTGATCTTTGCATCATCAAAGCAGAGCATATTTGACCTTTTCATTGTCAATCATGAAATATGAAACCTATTGGTATAGGTAGCTAACAGTGGCTCCACATGGGGATGGTTTTTTATTTGAAAGACCAAGAACAGCAGGTCAGATTGCCTTGCCCCTTGACTTCTCTTGCCAATCTTGAAGTTTGCTGCTTTGAAATGCCAAAATTGTGTGCTTCTCTTCTTGGTAGACCTCTGACTCTATTCACCTTTTGCTGACAGTTTCAAGAAAACTTTGAGAAATTGCATCTTTACATGTTGACAGGAAATAATATATACATCTGGATATGTACAAGGGAAAACTCAGGCTGCACTTATGGGTGATATTCAAAATAGTGCTTCAGCATCCTGCCATTCACAGGACCTTCATCCAAATCAGTTTCATTAAGACTCTTAAGGAAATAAGTGTTGTTTCCTTGTACTGCTTGGACATCAAATGGTCCTCTCCAAAGGGAATCGAATTTTCCATGTTTTCCCTTATCCTCTCTTCTTGAATCCCACTTGAGGACTTTGTCACCAATGTTGAAATCTTCTGCCGTAGTTCTTCTATCAAAAGCCTTCTTTAATTTTTCTTGTAGAACTTGAACTCTACTGAAAACTTGGTCTCTAGTTTGCTGTAAACATATGATTTGATTGATTCTTATTTGCATATCATTTGGTTCAGCTTGGCTTTCTTGAAGCAGTTTCATAACAGGTACCCCTAGTGATGAGGGAAATTTGGCTTCTAATCCATAAACCAACTCATATGGGCTGGTCCCAATTGATCTTTTGGTTGTTAGTCTATCTGCCCATAGAGCATTTACAAGCTTCTTATACCAATTCTTTTTGTTCTCTTCTAGTACTTTCTTTATGATGTTTACCAGACTTTTATTTGATGACTCAGCAAGGCCATTTCCTTGGGGATAGTATGCAGTAGAATGGCCCAAGGTGATGTGAAATTTATGGCAGAAGTTCACCATTTTCTTGGATCTGAAAGCAGCAACATTGTTTGTTATTATTTTTTCAGGACAGCCAAATCTAGCCAATATGTTGTTCTCCAAGAACTGAATGATAGTGGAATCATTTGCTTGTCTGCATGGAACAGCTTCAATCCACTTGGTGAAGTAGTCTGTGGCTGTTAAGATCCATCTATGTTGGCCTGAAGATGAGGGATGAATTTCCCCAATGAAAGCCAAGCCCCATTGTTGAAAAGGTCTCTCTGTTGCAATAGGCCTTAAGGGAAGTGGCAGCAACTGTCTCTTTCCATCAAACACTTGACATTTATGACATGAGGTGGTGAATTTCTTGACATCAGAGAACATGGTGGGCCAGTAGTACCCAGCCCTTAGTATTTTATCCACAGTGGACTTCCAGTACAAGTGTCCACCACAGTCACCTGCATGAAAATTCCTTTATGATATTGTCAGTTTCATTCTCAATTAGGCAGTTTAGTAATATTCCTTCATGGTTTTTCCACAATAAATTTCCATCCATAACACAAAATTTAGAAGCTTTCATTTTTAAAAACCTACATTTAGTTCTGGACAATCCTGGGGGAGCACACAGGTTTTGCAATACATAACATATATCAGAGTACCAAGGGGATTGTTCAAAGGCTACATTGATCTTTGGAGTCGCCAGCTCCGGTTCACTGTCCAGCTGGTTAATGTCTAAGGCTTGAAAATTTGCTTCTGTCATTAATTTGGCCAAGCCTTGCCCTTTTATTAGTTTTGTAGGTTTTATCTCAATATCAAATTCCAAGATGTTGGCAATCCACTTTCCTCTTCTGCCCTCTAAATTTTCTTGGGTGAGAATGTCTTTGACAATAGGACTTGGCACGTAAGCTATAACATGTGAATAAAGGATGTAAATCCTAAAGTCCTTAATGGCTTTGACCAAAGCATAAGCCTGCTTTTCCATGATTTGATATTTTAAAGGTGCATCCCTAAGAGCTCTGCTAAAGAAAGCAATTGGCTTCTCATTCCCTTGGTCATCTTTTTGTAACAAAACAGCAGCAATAGTATGCTGGGAGGCAAAAGAGAAAATGATAAAGTCTCTATCAAATTGAGGATTGGTCAAGACTGGGGTTTGGGTAAGGGCCAGTTTTATACCTTCAAAGGCTTGATTGTCTTCAACAGTCCATTTGACTTTCGAATCTTTCTTTAGCATGTTATTTAATAATCTGATTAGTTCTGCTAAGTTTGGGATAAACCTTCTCAAGAAATTGATTTTTCCCAAGAATCCTTGCAACTCTTTGACATTTCTTGGGTGGGGCATTTGTAGGATAGCCTGTTGTTGTTGGGAAAAGTATCCAATACAGAATGACCCTATCCCACTCTAATGGTGATAGTACCTCAGCAACAACTGAATACAAAGCTATTCAAGATTACTTCTTTATGAGATGTAAGAGAGAGGAGAAAGGGATCCACTAACCGTTGTCTTCCGCTAATGGTTGATCCAATCTTCCCTCTTTGCTGCTTGCTCCCAGCTCCTTGCTCTTTCACTGGCCCAGCTACACAAAGATCCTGCAAAAGCACAAGAAAAGGAAACTACAAGAAGCATACATCCATAATTGATTCAAGGATTAGAATAAATCAAATATACAAGCATCAATACGCCACAGAGACACATGCATATAGAAGAACCTCAAATGCTTTATTAATGGAAGAAGTAAAGTTCTGAGAGTGTTACAACCATAAGAGGCCCAATCCAGCAACACCTCCCAGCAGAAAGAAATCTCCTCTTCACCTCCTTCAAAGCAATCACCCAATAGTTCTATGCACAAACCAACAACACTTCCTTACATTCACAAGATTCCAGCCTCCTCTAGACCTCTTGAGAGAGCTCTATATATAGGAGTTTTGGAGAAAGGATGAGTCAGCTTGAGCTTGGCATGAAGCTGACTAGTGTCCTCTCCCACTTCAGTTATACTTCAGTTCTTGAGTCCACTTGGAGTTTCTTGCTTCCACTTGGAGATCTAGATCCTCTTACTCATCACAAGGCAAATTCCCTGATCCAAGTGTCATTTTGGAAGCTTCCTGGGCATTTGACACCTTGCAGAATGACTGTGCCACTTGGCCAATCTCGCCCAGTGCAGGTAGCCTTCATTAGATTTGACATTCATCGCAGGTACAGAGTGGAGCAGTTGACATTCAGCGTAGATGCTCAGTGGAGCAGCTGACATGATCCAGAATTAGCTTGTTTCTGAGTGTTTTCAGGTGGAGAACTGATTTTCAGTGCTGTGGTTTGCTGACCTTGTTCCTCTAGGGGTAGGAACAACATGTTTAGGGACTTTGGATCCCTTAGATTATTGACATTTCATGCTTCATGCTGTAAGGCACAAAAATGTCTATAACAGTTGTCCCCTAAAGTATGAGGTCGTTTATCGGGTGAAATGCTTTATCAGGAGGATCCGAAGTTCATTCAATTGCTGAGAGGTGCCCTGTAATAAAATACAATACAATACATTATTTTTCATTGTGCTTTCATGATCTAGCTGAGGCGGGCATTCCCATGCTCAGCTCTATAAATTCATTTTGGTACATAGAACATACGATCGTCTGATGGTAGAATGATAATTCTCTGCTGAAATTATCATCCTTTGAGTAGGATGATCATGTGCTGCAATGATGTACATAACAAATGTCTTTATATCCTGAATATATATCGCAGCCCGGATGGATGAAACTAGATCCGGGGTCTTCAAACTCGTTCGATCTTCACTCTAAGTACAAGTCGATCCATGTGAGAATTGCGCTGAAGTCGAACATGGAAAGACATCGCTTGATTACCGGTCAATAATGTAAACCGTTAACAAGTGCGAGAGGAATCACCAATAATGACAATGACCCTCAAGGTACTGCAGTACAATTCACGTGGTGTGAATAAAGGACTTAGCGTCGAACACCACGCAGAATCTTTCGGACGAAGGTCATTGATGTATACCTGTCGCCGGAAGTGAGAAACTTGCCATTAAGGCATGCAAGCTTCAAAGTACTGAGGGGGGTGTTCCCAGATCAACTTCTTGGATAATGAGCTGAAGTCGACAAGAAGCGATCCGTCAAAGGAGGGCCTTAATGAATCCCACATCAGTGACACGGAACGGAGCTAATGATTTTAGTGGAGGTGAAAACACTCTGTGAAATATGATTCAGGGTGGCGATCATGGGTGGATGAAGGATAATGTATGGTAGTGGATGGGACACGGTTGACTCTTTCTGAACAACATCTCTTGAACATATAACGACACTGATGCGATGGATCGGTAGCATTACCCCAAATGTGGATGGTTTGGCGAAGACCATGGTGATGAGACCGGTGAATGAAACAACCCAACCCGATGTGATACGGAGGAAAAGTGTCATGTTCAAGAGCGACTTTCTACCATTAAAGCTTTGAGGTTCTCCCAATTTTTCCCCAGTCATTTCTGACCAGTACCTCTTTATTTTTGTCAAGCTTGAGGAGGATAACATATGCTTGTTCTATAACCTGCCCTTCGGGCAAGCCCATCGCTAGGTTTTAACGAGCCTAGCGATAGGGAAACTCGTTCTCGTCTAAAGACAAGTTTGTTGCTATTTAATCATTTTAACGAGTCTAACGACAAGGAAAACTCGGTCCTTTTCATTTTTAGAGAGTCTGAAAAGGTACATAAAGTTAACTCCAAAATTCCTTTTTCGTCATCTAATCCCTTAAGTCCGAAAAAGTATAAAACAATACAGAAGGGATGAGTTTTCGATAGTTTTAACGAGCCGAACAAAACAAGCGCTCGATCTTTTTATGCAATAATCCCTCAGGTCCAAAAAGATTAAAATCTAGAGGAGGGATAGCTCTTCCGGTCGTTTAATGAGCTGGAAGGCCAAAACTCGGCAATCTTTTCATATTTTACGAGTCGGTTGAAAAGAGCTTAAAGAAGACTCGTCTTTTGAGGAACGAGTGATGAACAGGGATAGCAGCTGATTCCAGGTACAGGTTGGAATTTTCCAATCACGGCAGTGTCACAAGGATGGCTAGGTGAAATCACTCTTCGTAGCTGTTCCTCAAAATGGGTAAACAATCATATGGAGGTGAACGATCGGCCAAATGAAAGTGGAGGTGGCAAGTGCAAAACACGACCAAGGCTTTTATGGTTGATCAGGTTACATACTTAATGGTTATTTACCGAGATGGGTTCATTTTTTAATGAGCTTGAATGCGCCAAAACACTGCTCAATCTTATGTTTATTTTTTAACGAGCATGAACTATGTGCTAAAACTGCTCGGTGATAAGTTCGCATGCCCCCAGCATAATAACGCAAATCGAGGTGCATGCCCCCCAAGCTTCATTGCATTCAATTCGGTGGTTGGAATGAAGGTTTACCTTTGAGAAAGGGGATTTGTTTCATTTTTTAATGAGGTTGACACAAGATAAGAATCGTCCTCTGAGTCCAAATTCATCAGACATAGAAGGTTTCATATTCCACTGTGGCCACTTCCGTCAAATTACTTGGAGGCGGTAGGGCAAAATTACCCATTAAGGCAGGGTCTTTTAGGAGACCTACTCCGATATTTTGGAGCGAATGATTCCTTCCATGGATCATTGGAATGCTTCTCGTAACTTGTGGACTGTTGGGGAGAAAAGTTTGTTGGTCGACGATTGTAATTCCTCCTTGGAAGGGAAATGCAATCTTCTTGAAGTAGGTCGACATAACTGCGGCCATGGCATAGATCCATGGTCTTTCGAGTAGGATGTTGTAATCGAGGTTTCCATCAATTACTTCAACATCAATTCCTACTGTTTTGCCCCCCAGTTCAACTTGCAAGTTACTTAAAATCCCGTATGGAGTGTATGATCGTCCATCAAATGCTTTTAACGTCGTTGACGATTTCGACAAGGGTGGTGAGCCTAAATATTTCCAGCAACTCATCGACATAAGACATGTAGATGCCCCCTCATCAATAATTGTTCGATGAACAGTTTTGTTGAGGGCTTTCACTTGAATAAGGAAATCTAGTTGAGCTGGTAACTGAGGGTCATATCCTTTATGATCAAAGGCGACAAGATTGGAATCCATTGGGTCAATTCCACCTATTGCTGATAATAAAGCTTGTTCTTGGGAGAAGCAATTTTGCGGTACCTCAAGTGTCGAAATAACGGACGGCGATTGGGCCAGGTCCTTTATCTGTGCTATTTTCGCACAAGGATTAAATGTCGATTTGTGTACTGCTCCCTTTTGCGACTTTATTATTGGCTCAGGGACGATGGGTGGCACAACTTCGGTCAAAGTTGTTGTCGAACTACTAGGTTGTTCGACAGCTTTGGATTCCTGTAATCCTTATTCCTCGTCAAAGCATTATTTTGCTGCTTTGAGGTAGACAACATAAGCACTTGGGATCGGGAAGCATTTTGATTAGCAACCAGATTTTGACCTGGATTAGGAAACAGATCAGTCAATACTGCTGGGGTTTTTGAACTCTTAAAGAGTTTCTTAACTTCAGCTATATGTGGACAATCTTTCGTCCAATGATCCTCATCGCATATATGACACCCTGCTGGGGGTTTCCTTTTTCTACCTTTCTTTTTCTTCTTGCCCCCTGGTTGCTTCAGTTGTTTTCCCTTGTCGGTCGACATGGCATTTACTTCTGAGGCAAGAAGTTCTTCATTTGCATTTTGACTATAAATTTTGTGCTTGCCAATCACGCCATCGCTGGCGTGAGAGTCATTGTTTGATTTAGGAGGAGGAGGAATTGAAAATTCCGGTCTAGGAGCGTCGGGTATTTTGTCGTAGAGCGTGCCAGACTGAGTATAAACTAAGTCCAAATACTGTGCACGAGCGATAACTTTCTCCTCTGTTACGACTCCCCCCTTGGCCACATCTTCCGTTATAGCAGGAAGTAACGACTTTATAAACCATCCAGCTAACAGCTGATCGGGAACATATGTTTTCACCATCCTACGACGACGACGCCACTCATGTATATGATCAGATATGTGGGTGGCAATCGTCTGTTTGAAGTTGGTAAAGAGTTCTGTTCCCGTTTCATACCTTATCGGTAATTGAAAATGGGTTAAAAAGGTTGTGGCTAAGGTACTGAAGTTGTCGAACAAAGCTCTAGGCAATTCAATGTACCATTTTGCCGCTGGACCCGTTAACGTCCTCTGAAAGAGGCGAAGTCTTATCGAATCGTCGTTAAGGGTGTTCGACGAACACCACAGATGAAAAGTCATCACGTGATTCGACGGGTCTTCACCTGGATTTCCATTGAATTTAGGAATGTCAGATGGAAGTTTATGAGGAATCGCTAGCCACCAAGGGGCATAGGCAATCGGATCATTCGTTAACCGATGTAAATCAGGTAACTCTAAAGTTGCCACAAATGGTAACTGTTGGTTCAGGTTAGGCGAAGCGTAACCGGGGTACGATGGAATCACTTGAGCAGTGGGTCTTTGCATACCAGCATAATGTAATTGATGTTGGTATGACTGATATGGTTGGTGGACTTGACCACTGTAAAGTGGTTGGTTTTGACCGTTTTGGATATACGGTTGTCCACTGTTCGCAAAGATCTGCTGCTCAGAACCTTGGTACACTTGCTGGAATTGTGGTTGTTGGTATTGTACAAGCCATGGTTGTGACGCCATGTTCTGTTGCGCCATGCTAACCATTGGACCAAGGTGTGGGGTAATTGTACCCGTTTGTACTTGTGTCGTCCCACCAGTTGGCGATTGTGGTTGTGACCCATGGTCAAGTGACTGTTGCATTACAACCTGAGAAATCTGAGGTTGACATGTAACAGGTATCGCTTGAACTTGCGACACGGTTACAATAGCCGGTGTGGTTGGGATGTTCGTCACAGGTACACACTGTTGCATAGAATATACAATCCTTGGTTGTTGAGGTAGCATAGGTACCCAACTACTTAACGCAATTCCAGTATAACCTGAATACTGTTGAGAACTGCCATATGGATATCCTCCTGGAGGAGGTAATGAAAGGGCATACTGCCCCCCATATGGTAGCAATCCAGAACTCAGAGGGATTGTTAGTCCTTGAGGACTAGATGGCCCAAATTGACCTCCATGAGGATCAATTTGTCGAGTTTCAACATAAGAATTGCCGGGTATTACTCCGGATGAACAAACTGGAACAGACCATACTGCCGAAATAGTCCCTTGGTGGACTCCTTCTAGCTGTTGAGAGCTAGTTGGGACAGCTGGTATGCCGGCAAACATCGTCGGAGTGATGGCAGGGACTTCTGCTGTCGCTGTGTCATTTGACACAGTCCTAGATGATGACGGTTGTTCAGACATTTTAAGTCTATCCAATAGATTGCCTAGCGATTCTACAGGGACTTACACTTGTGGTGGATTAACCTCTGATGAAGGAAAGAGAGTGACCCCTACTCCAAAATGAGTTGGAGTACTTGCTTGCGGATCCTCTGCAATTTCCTCTATCGCAATCAAACCCGGTGGAAGGGGAAGACCGTTAGGTCCGTAAAATATTTCTGGTGCCGAAGAAGTGGTTGTTTCGACAGCGACAGTTGTTTGAGGAACAAAACTCTCTGGACCGGTTACAGACGGAACTGGTTCAGTTAAACAAGTATTTGCCCCCAGACTAGGATCAGTATTACTGTCCTTCTGTGGCTGTTGAACTTCTTCTATAGAGGCAGGGTTTTCAGAAATGTTAGGAGTAACCGGAACCTCAGATGTAGTTGGAACACCTGTTCTAACTTTCAAAGGAGATTTTGAACCGGTTAAACGAGTTCATTTTGCCCGTACTGTTTTCGATTCCGGAGACAAAGACGGTTGACTCGTAAGCCTCCGCGAACGACGAGGTTTCAATTGACTTTCTTCCACGATTGTGGATTAATCGATCAACTAAAATATTAAAAGGGGAAATTTGTGTTTCCGAATTGAATGAATTTTATTAGATGCTTTTAGACACAACTTGCTTTCTCACTTTTTAAGAGTCGAGAAAAAGCTAAAGATGACTCTAGTCTCCTTCGGTGTATTAACGAGCCCGAAGTGACAAATGCTCGGTTGGACTTTTTCAGTTATAGAGTTTGAAAAAGGCCAAAAGAAACTGCTCTAGAGATCTAGGCAGAGGGTGTGCCAAACCTTTCGCAAAACCACAGAATACGTTTTACGGTACGGGTGGTCGATCTTCGTGAATGTTGTGTTCACTGCATTGCGATCAGTAGGGCGGCCGACACGGCTTCCTATGGACAAAGGCTTTGTTCCTATAGGGGTCTCCCAATATATACGCGACGGTACGTGGGAGCACAAGTCCGTATTAGTGCCACCGACTCTCAGGAGGAATCACCCACCTTCGTCGAGATCGACAGTCACTACGTTTAACGACGCCGGAACACGTCTCTAGCTTAGACCTCTAGATGTTTGCGTTATGTTTCAAAGCGTTGTTAGGTTCATTCAATATATTTTAAGTTGATCTTTTTAAAGTTTGCCTTTCAAGGTTCACCACGAGATGTTTTGATACAAATTCCTAAATGCAGTCTAAGATGAGAAGCAAGCTTTTTCAATCTTTTCGACTTATGAAAATCTTAACTACTGAGGGAAAGAGAGACAAAATCTTTTCACACAGATCAAAGAGCACTCGCTAATGCACTTTTTCCCTAAATCAACATACAAAATTATATGCAAAATGCAAAAATGCAGGTATTTCTTTTCTCTTTCTTAATGTTTGTGCGACACAAAAAGAAAGCTGCTGTATAATTTCGAATTCAATTTCAAGTGAAAGCAAACAAGTTTGTCCAAAATCGAAAGACACCTTAAGATTTACTTGTTTCGACACTAGAAATATATAAATTCAAACCATATGACGAAAGCAAAAGATCAACCAGCTATGAACAGCAAACAAACTAACTCTTAAGATCAAAACGACACTTTATCACAGGTCTAGATCTAAGAGGCCACAACAAGACTAGTTCACTTTCGTTATGGGAAACTGTAAATGATACAAGAAATACCCAAAGAACAAACACCGTTTCTTTATACAACCGAGGTGGAATAATGACAAGGAAAGTTGGGTTCAGATAGGCACATTGACTGGTAACAGGCAGCAAAAAACAAGAGTGAAAACAGGGCAAGAAACAGCAGGAAACCCCAGTAGCACAAGGCAAGACTGGTCCAGCGCAGGTGGGACACTGTCTGTTTGACCTTCAGCACAGGTAGCCCCTTCAAGAACTGCGCTGAAATGCAGACAGCCTTTGTACAGCCTGCACTGAAGAATGAAACTTTCGTTTCTCTTGGTTTCCGGGTCACAGATTGCTAAAAAATTCACAGTTTTTGCTCAAATCAGAAGCTATCAGTCAAGGACACACTAAGGGATGACAAGGAGGATGAAAAGCTATCACTAAGAGCTTATTAGAGTCCTTGTGGATCAGCTCTTCAAATCATAAACTTGCCCTGAAACTGAGCTAGAGTAGCTGCCCTCTACTTTGCATTTGAAAGATTCAAATATAGTTCGATTCGGTACTCCCTTTGTTTATGAAATGAATAGCAAAAACACAAACAACCAACAAGATACGATCCCCAGTGGAATCGCCAATTTGTTGTTGGGAAAAGTATCCAATACGGAACAACCCTATCCCACTCTAAGGGTGATAGTACCTCAGCAACAACTGAATACAAAGCTATTCAAGATTACTTCTTTATGAGATGTAAGAGAGAGGAGAAAGGGATCCACTAACCGTTGTCTTCCGCTAATGGTTGATCCAATCTTCCCTCTTTGCTGCTTGCTCCCAGCTCCTTGCTCTTTCACTGGCCCAGCTACACAAAGATCCTGCAAAAGCACAAGAAAAAGAAACTACAAGAAGCATACATCCATAATTGATTCAAGGATTAGAATAAATAAAATATACAAGCATCAATACGCCACAGAGACACATGCATATAGAAGAACCTCAAATGCTTTATTAATGGAAGAAGTAAAGCTCTGAGAGTGTTACAACCATAAGAGGCCCAATCCAGCAACACCTCCCAGCAGAAAGAAATCTCCTCTTCACATCCTTCAAAGCAATCACCCAATAGTTCTATGCACAAACCAACAGCACTTCCTTACATTCACAAGATTCCAGCCTCCTCTAGACCTCTTGAGAGAGCTCTATATATAGGAGTTTTGGAGAAAGGATGAGTCAACTTGAGCTTGGCATGAAGCTGACTAGTGTCCTCTCCCACTTCAGTTATACTTCAGTTCTTGAGTCCACTTGGAGTTTCTTGCTTCCACTTGGAGATCTAGATCCTCTTACTCATCACAAGGCAAATTCCCTGATCCACGTGTCATTTTCGAAGCTTCCTGGGCATTTGACACCTTGCAGAATGACTGTGCCACTTGGCCAATCTCGCCCAGCGCAGGTAGCCTTCATTAGATTTGACATTCAGCGCAGGTACAGAGTGGAGCAGTTGACATTCAGCGCAGATGCTCAGTGGAGCAGCTGACATGATCCAGAATTAGCTTGTTTCTGAGTGTTTTCAGGTGGAGAAATGATTTTCAGTGCTGTGGTTTGCTGACCTTGTTCCTCTAGGGGTAGGAACAACATGTTTAGGGACTTTGGATCCCTTAGATTATTAAGGGCGATAGTACCTCAGCAACAACTGAATACAAAGCTATTCAAGATTACTTCTTTATGAGATGTAAGAGAGAGGAGAAAGGGATCCACTAACCCTTGTCTTCCGCTAATGGTTGATCCAATCTTCCCTCTTTGCTGCTTGCTCCCAGCTCCTTGCTCTTTCACTGGCCCAGCTACACAAAGATCCTGCAAAAGCACAAGAAAAGGAAACTACAAGAAGCATACATCCATAATTGATTCAAGGATTAGAATAAATCAAATATACAAGCATCAATACGCCACAGAGACACATGCATATAGAAGAACCTCAAATGCTTTATTAATGGAAGAAGTAAAGTTCTGAGAGTGTTACAACCATAAGAGGCCCAATCCAGCAACACCTCCCAACAGAAAGAAATCTCCTCTTCACCTCCTTCAAAGCAATCACCCAATAGTTCTATGCACAAACCAACAGCACTTCCTTACATTCACAAGATTCCAGCCTCCCTAGACCTCTTGAGAGAGCTCTATATATAGGAGTTTTGGAGAAAGGATGAGTCAGCTTGAGCTTGGCATGAAGCTGACTAGTGTCCTCTCCCACTTCAGTTATACTTCAGTTCTTGAGTCCACTTGGAGTTTCTTGCTTCCACTTGGAGATCTAGATCCTCTTACTCATCACAAGGCGAATTCCCTGATCCAAGTGTCATTTTGGAAGCTTCCTGGGCATTTGACACCTTGCAGAATGACTGTGCCACTTGGCCAATCTCGCCCAGCGCAGGTAGCCTTCATTAGATTTGACATTCAGCGCAGGTACAGAGTGGAGCAGTTGACATTCAGCGCAGATGCTCAGTGGAGCAGCTGACATGATCCAGAATTAGCTTGTTTCTGAGTGTTTTCAGGTGGAGAACTGATTTTCAGTGCTGTGGTTTGCTGACCTTGTTCCTATAGGGGTAGGAACAACATGTTTAGGGACTTTGGATCCCTTAGATTATTGACATTTCATGCTTAATTTGTTGTTGGGAAAAGTATCCAATACAGAATGACCCTATCCCACTCTAAGGGTGATAGTACCTCAGCAACAATTGAATACAAAGCTATTCAAGATTACTTCTTTATGAGATGTAAGAGAGAGGAGAAAGGGATCCACTAACCCTTGTCTTCCGCTAATGGTTGATCCAATCTTCCCTCTTTGCTGCTTACTCCCAGCTCCTTGCTCTTTCACTGGCCCAGCTACACAAAGATCCTGCAAAAGCACAAGAAAAGGAAACTACAAGAAGCATACATCCATAATTGATTCAAGGATTAGAATAAATCAAATATACAAGCATCAATACGCCACAGAGACACATGCATATAGAAGAACCTCAAATGCTTATTAATGCAAGAAGTAAAGTTCTGAGAGTGTTACAACCATAAGAGGCCCAATCCAGCAACACCTCCCAGCAGAAAGAAATCTCCTCTTCACCTCCTTCAAAGCAATCACCCAATAGTTCTATGCACAAACCAACAGCACTTCCTTACATTCACAAGATTCCAGCCTCCCTAGACCTCATGAGAGAGCTCTATATATAGGAGATTTGGAGAAAGGATGAGTCAGCTTGAGCTTGGCATGGAGCTGACTAGTGTCCTCTCCCACTTCAGTTATACTTCAGTTCTTGAGTCCACTTGGAGTTTCTTGCTTCCACTTGGAGATCTAGATCCTCTTACTCATCACAAGGCGAATTCCCTGATCCAAGTGTCATTTTGGAAGCTTCCTGGGCATTTGACACCTTGCAGAATGACTGTGCCACTTGGCCAATCTCGCCCAGCGCAGGTAGCCTTCATTAGATTTGACATTCAGCGTAGGTACAGAGTGGAGCAGTTGACATTCAGCGCAGATGCTCAGTGGAGCAGCTGACATGATCCAGAATTAGCTTGTTTTTGAGTGTTTTCAGGTGGAGAACTGATATTTAGTGCTGTGGTTTGCTGACCTTGTTCCTCTAGGGGTAGGAAAAACATGTTTTAGGGACTTTGGATCCCTTAGATTATTGACATTTCATGCTTCATGCTGTAAGGCACAAAAATGTCTATAACACATGTATCCTATCTGGGTCAATTCTAATGCCATTTTTAGAAATGATGTGGCCCAATAACTTACCTTCCTCTAAACCAAACAGGGATTTCTTGGAGTTCAAGGAAATTCCATATTTTCTGCATTTTAGGAAGATCTGTCTCAAATGTTTTATATGTTCTTGGTCTGATTTTGAGAAAGGTGTAAGGTCATCTAAGTAAATGACTAGAAAATCATGAATCTCCTTGGCAAAAGCAATATCCATTGCTCTTTGAAATGTTGCCCCTGCATTTTTCAATCCAAAAGGCATCTTTACATATTTGAAAGTTCCCCATCGGGTTGTGAATGTTGTTTTGTCTTGATCATCAGGGTGTACTAAGATTTGATTGAAACCCGAAAATCCATCAAGTAATGAGATCCTTGAAGCCCCTACCACTCTTTGGAGAATGTGATCCATCTTGGGTAAGGGATAGTTGTCTTTGAGGGATACTTGGTTCAGATTTCTTAGATCCACACACAGCCTTATTTCACCAGTTTGCTTTCTTGTAGGGACTAAGTTTGAGATCCACTTAGAGAATCTGATTGGTGCTATGATGCCTGCCTTGAACATTTTCTGTACCTCTTGTTCCATTGCTGGGAGGAGCATTGGATTGATTCTCCTCAATTTTTGTTTAAAGGGTTTTTGATCAGGCTTGAGAGGGATAGTATGCTGGATAACAGAGGTTTCATAGGACTTTAGGTCCTCATAACTCCATGCAAAAACATCCTGGAACTCTTTAAAAAGGTCAATGTATTTAGGCTTTTGGTCAGGAGGTAAAGATGCAGACAATTTAATTATTTTGGGTTTGTCAATTGTACCTATGTTGCATTCTTCAATGGCTGCATTTAAGGGCTGCATTTTTGGTTTTCTGGGAATATCGTTTGAGTCCAAGATGTCCTCTATGGGAGTTAAGCCTGTTGGCAGAAAATTGTCTTTCAGCTCTATGATGTTAGTTTCAGCATTGGCCACTTCCTCACAATTGATTGATTGAATTTGCTGAATACTGTCCTTGTTAAAAATAGTTGGATTTAGCATTTGTTTTGCTGTTCTAGGTGATATTGGGTGAGTAGTTTTTTGAAACTGTATTTGTGATGGACTTGCTCTTTCAAGTATTTGTGATTGACTTGCTGTATCAGTGTCAATATTTAATCCTGCAAATTCTTGTTGCAGAGTTAAAAAACGGTTTATTTGCTTGTCATCCTCAAATACTTGCCAATCATTAACATTGTTGGGAATGGAGGGTCTGTGTTTTACCTCAGCTGTAAAACAATGATGGGGCTCAAAAGGCAGCTTGCAGGTACTTGCAAAGGTGGCTAAACTATGAGCATGCAGATTGTGGGTTCTAGGAATCTTAGTGATTTGGAATTCAGAGAAAAAGTTTAGTACCTCAGCAACAGCAGACCTATAAGTCCTTAGTCTTTTGTCATTGGTGACAAAGTTTCCCTTCACTTGTTGAATAACTAAATCTGAATCACCCATGATTGAAACCCTGGCAGCTTGTAAGAACTTTACTAACTTGAGGCCTAGTAAAAGAGCTTCATATTCTGCCATGTTATTAGTACATCTGAAGTTCAATCTATAGGCTCTGCCTTCTGCATGACTATTTTCTTTATTGTGTACCCAAACTCCAGCTCCTGCCCCTAACTTGTTGACTGAGCCATCAAATTCAAGGAACCATAGAATATCCTGTTGGGAAGGAGATTTAATGATCTGTTCATGGGCTGGCAATGTGAGTAGAAGTTGTGGTTTTTCATCTAGCTTGTCTTCTAGGACAGTTTCATCATTTGATTGGGTATGCTTGATATTTAAAATAGCAGCAGTATCTAGTGTTTGATTGACTGTTGTTTCATGGGTGGTAATTCTTTCATTTGAGTCTTCCTCCTGTATGAGTATCTTGGTTTCAACCTCACCTTTTGAGGGAGTTGTGCTGTCATTGAAGAGGATGTATGAGTCTATGTCTGAATGGACAACATATATGGGAAAGTTTTGAGGCTTTTCTTCACTGCTGACCATATATTTCATGAGTGTTTCTCTGTACAGTCTTTTTGGTTGCCCAAAAACAGAGATGGTGGCATATGACATGTCTAATTGTAGGGAACCTTGGAGTTTAGCTCCCCATGATCTTGATAACAGCATCCCATGCTTAGGTGGGATATCAGCAACTACCACATCCATTAGGATTGTTTTGTTTGGGTATTGAACCAGAGACACACATAAGTCTTTTATGAGACCTAAACACTTGACTTGGCTGGAGTCAAAGGAAAACAGGTCCTTGTATGGTCTTGTTATGTCTAGATTCAATCTCTCCATGACTGCTTTCGGCATGAGATTGTGAGAGGCACCTGAGTCAAACATTGCATTATGTAGTATTTTATCATGAATGTGTAAGCTGACATAGAAAGGTAATATCCCTGTGACTACCGTTTTTCCATCCACTTCTGGGCCGAACAGTAACTCTGGGGTGTCATCCAGCACATTGACATCATCTTTGTTGCTAGTGAGTTGAAGGGACTTCTTGATCTGTAGTTTATAGATGTCATGCCTGGCTAGTTCTAAGAGAGGGATTGCTATTTTTAGTTTGCCAATTTCAGTTTCTAGGTCAAAAGGTTTTTCAGATTGGGTCTTGGGGTTATGGATAACAGTCCTTTCCTTGTTCATTAAATCTTCTTCTTGATTTTTATCTTGACTTTGGGACTTGCCTCTTTTACTCATCTCTTGGGGAGTAACATTCAAATTAGACTGAGAAGGTGAAGTGGCCACAGGCTGCTGTTTTAAGGACAGTGGTTCAGTGATCTCTTCAATAATCACTTCTTCTACAGGTGAATTTATTTTGTCATTAGGCTCTGTGACTATGATTCTTTCAGGCTGCTGATTATCCTTTATCTTTTCCGGCTGGTTTACATTCACAGTTCTGCTCCTCAGCTTGTATTGTTTATGGACCTCATAAACAGCAGTGTCATAGCCTTGTTTAAAGTCAAAGGATTCACCTGATTTAGTTTGGAACAGTTTGATTTCATCATCCTCATGATCTTCTTGTGTTAAGAAAACTTGACTTTCACCATCTAGACCCATTAAATTAATCTCAGGATCTTCATTGGGCTCTGCTGATGTGGAAGTTTCTGCATAATTTTCTTGGAAAGGGGGTCTTATGTCTTGGTCAGCGCTGGCCTTGCCAACATTTGGGTTTTGAGTTATCCTAAAATTTGGATTCCTAGGAGGGTTGTTTTGTGGTGCTTCCCATGATGATTTTCTTTCAACCGATTCCACTCTATCACCCAATCTTTTCATTCCAGTGAGAATTGCATCTAGCTTTTGATCAAAGGCAGAGGGTTCTTCTTTGAAAGCAGTCCTCTTTTCCAACCTTGCCCTGTTTCTTTTGGCAATTAGGTTGGCTTCCACTGTAACAGCCACCCTTTGGGCCTCTGCAAGGGATTGAGGATCTCTTTCCTTCAACTGATAGGTCATGTCAGGGTCAAAACCATCAGGGAATTTGTACAAGGCTAAATCAGGAGGAGGTCTTAAATTTTGTGGAATCGCGTTATATACATTGTTAAATCTTGCACAATACTCCAAAACAGTCTCTTCAGGACCTCTTTTGATAGTGTCATATTCCCCAAGTATGTGCAGAGGATCTTTCTTCTTCTCCCATCTACTAGTAAAGGCTTGATACAGTTCATCAGGAGTTGTGATGGAGTTCGCATTCAGGGATCTAAACCAAGTTCTTACATCCCCAGTTAGACTTTGAACAAACATCCTCATCCTCACACTGTCATCATCTATTTCATAAGTCTCAAAATGATCTTGCATCCTCTTAGCATGCTGGACAGCTGTCAGAGGGCCATTGGAGTCAAAATATGAGATTTTGGTTTGGTAATCTTGGGGTAGAGCTGCAGCATTAGCTGGTATCTGCAAAGGCGCATATCTGTTAGCCATATTTACAGGGTTTAGAGGATTAACAGGGGCAGCTGGGATAATAGGAACAGTGGGTATCACTGGGGTGATAAGTAGGGGTGACCCTAGAGTGTTGGTCAAGGGAATATGTGCAGTGGATGAAGATGTGAGAGGAGGACTTTGAGATGTGGATGGTGAACTGGGGGAACTAGGGGTAGACCGGAACAGGACCTTGCATGGGGTAGAGATAAGGCTGGGATGATCTGAATTTGAGGTTAAATCAGCAGGCTGCTCCTGCCTTTTCTGCCTCTTAATGTTTCTAGGGATGGTATTTGGATTATCAACAATGATGGGTGGATTAGGGTCAGGATTTGCCCTAGTATGCCGTGGATTTTTCTTGGGAGCCAGCTTCTAACTGTTTTTTAGGATTTTATAGGAAGTTTTTATATCTGCAAGGACTGGATAAAGATTTTAAAATGGCTATATATGTTTCAAAGCTAAGAAGATTGACTGAAGCAGCTCTTCCTTAAAGCTGTTAATGTTATACAGAAACAGTTTTGAAGGCTTCCTGACTAATTTTCAGGCTTGACTTGCAGCTTTGAGAGATGTATAGAAATTGGAAAGTCCTAAGAAGTCCCCAGTGGAGTCGCCAATTATGTTAACACCCAGGTTGTTCGCTTTGACTCCCAAGGGAATACGGCCGGGGTAACCACTAACCAATCTTTGGATCACAGTTCCTAGCCAAACTGTAATCAGAGAGGGCTCTCTCTTTATAATTTGTCTCTGTTTTGATGGTGTTTTAGGCTAGTTATTATGCTCAGGTTTTGGTTTATGTTTTGGTTGAAGGACTTCTTTCAGGGCTTAAGGTGTAGTGTTCAGAGAATAGTATATCATTGGGCAATGGAGTCTAGAGTTTTGAAATGCTTTGCAATGCAGGAGTGGTGATGTTTGGACTGCAGGGCCTATTGTGTATCTTTAGACAAACAAATTTAAACTTAAGTGGTGAAGCATGGTCTGCCAACAGAAAGCAGTTAAGAATTTTCTATTGAGCTAGTGATATGAAAGTGAAACATGTTGCACAGGAGCAAACTCGAATTCCTGAAACAAAGCTCACTGTGAAAGATATATTCTGAAAGTGCAGCAATTAAGAATTACACTTATCAAGATTATAGCTGAAGAAAAACATTCATTAACAACACAGATTGAACTTAGGGTATTCCTTGAATAAGTCCTGAAAGTTATTCTTTTTCCTTGTTGCTAAATGTTTAGAAATTAGAAACACATATGGGTTGTAAAAGATTAAAGCACATAACAAAGAGAGTTACATAAACTTATTGTATTGTGAAGTACACAGGAATCCTGCAGTTTTCAACAAACACCAGAACGCATTCAACACTTCAGAAATCCGAGAAATTCCATCACATTCTTTATTAAACTCTGAAAGGATTACAGCATAAGAACTTCTTCAGGAGAAATCAACAACCACCCTTTGCCAAAACATGCGAAGGGGACTTTATAGAAATGTTTATACAAAATATCTCAGGTATTGAGTCATCTGAGAGAGAAATATCTTCATTACTTCGTACAGAAAAGTAGAAAAGAAGTTATTGCAGCTTTGAATGCAACATAACTACTCTTTAAGTCTGTCAGAGGATATTTTGACCTTTGGAGGTCATTGAGTCGGTTGGAACGCTTTGCTTTAATGATGGAAAATGTGCCTTTATGTTTGCTGCACTGTATTTTCTCGGCCCTGCCACCTGTGACTGTGCTTGCTGTTGTGGTGACCGAATAGCCCTGCTGAGTTGGCTCAGCCTTTCATCTTTCCTTTGTATGTTGATTTTATCAAACTGTGCTTTGCATAACAATTCATATTTTTTATAAACAAAATTTGGTGCATGGCTCACTGTTTACAAAATTGTTTGTATTGCTTTGGTCCACCAGTCATGTGTAGGTAATTGATGCCTGAGGATTGCATCTATAGTCTCCTCTGCCTCTGTATACTTATAAAAATTGGGAGGGGCCTCAAACATGTGTTTGATTTCATTCATTATAAAAAATAGATTCTCTACTCTGTTATAGAGAGTCTGTCCTGTGGCTGGCCCTATTTCCTCTGAGGTGTTGGGCTTCTCGTTGATTTGACTAGTGGCAAATGTGTTGACCCTTTTGGCATACTGGTCATGTGTGAACAATCTCCCTGCGCTGTTCAGTAAGCTAGGGAGCCCTCTGTTTTCTAACACCTGAAATTTCTCCAAAAATCTGTTCACCTCAGTCTGCATATCCTGGGTTCTTCTTTCCAATGTCTGCACTAAGTTTCTCAGTGTGAGAACCCTTTTGATCAACTGAATGTGCTCAGTTCTGTTTGGAATTCCCATGGCAGCCAACTGAGTGCTTGTCCTATTGTTAAGCACATTGATCATCCTGGTGGCTATCTCAGGCATTTTGCTTAGAGTAGCTCTTGCTCTCTGAATTTCAGTGTGTGCTTTTGGAATGAGGTCCAACTGCTCATGGATGGTTTCAATATATTGCCATTGCTCATTTATAGATTGGCCAATGTTAGCCCACAACACTATTTTGAGCTCAGCCACCACCTTATCTAATTTGAGCTTATTTTCTAGCTCTTTGATTTTATCTTTGAGGGCTTTTATCTCCCTACCCTTTTCTGCCACAGACTGCTTGGATTTATCATATCTGTCATTCACTTTGGCCAATTTATCCCTGGTCTCATTCAGCTCTGTCATTTGAGCTTCCAGGGCCTGGATCTCATTCCTCAGCTTTTGCATGTCCAGGCTTGGGGCCTGCTCTGTTGCTAGTGGTGCTGCTGAGGTGGATGTTGCTGCTTGTTCTGGCTGTTGAGGAGGAGGAACAGTAGGTGGAGCAGTTTCCTCAAGATTTATAACTTCAGGAGGAGGCTGGGAGGTCTGTCCTTCTTCTCTTTGTCTCAAAATTGCCTGTAATGCTGCCTGTGCAGCCTCTGATTCTCCCAGCTTTTCTTGTGCCTGGATGAGCTGTTTGTAGAGAGACAACAACAAATCTGTGGCTTCTTTATCATGCCTCTGCTGGGCAACCTCATCTGTTTGAGGGTGGATTGTGGCTGGCATTTTTATCTTTTTCTTCAAAGCAGCCATGTCTGCATCCCTTAACTTCAATATCTCCTGGATGCCCTTGATATCTTTGGGATCATGCCCGATTTCAATAATTATATCTTCTAAGGACCTAATTCTGTTGTCCTTACCCTGTGATGATGCCCTTTCCAACTCAAGTTGGGCGGCTGTATTATTAAAGCTATTTTCCAGCCTGTAGTTGTCCAAGGTTTTGTCTGCCAAGGAGGCATAGACCATCTCACCTGTTTGTTTGTGCAACTCAATTTTATCCATTGGGTGGATGTCTTTGGAAAGGACCTCAAGATTGGTCCTTATATAATCTACATGAGTTTGGGGTTGTGCTACAGCTGGTAAGAAATGACTCATGATCATCTTTCCTTCACTGACATCAAAAGCAGACATCAATCTTTGCTGGTTGGTGGGAGCCATCTTTAGCAAATGATTATACAGCTGTATTTTTATGGGCTCACTCCTCTTCTTTATGTCTATGAACTGCTGCTTGATGCTCAGTTCACCCTCCCTCTGCTGGCTAGAGGAGCTGACTTCTCCTCCCACAGTTCTGTTCTGTTCCCCTTGGAAGGAACTTGCAGATACTTCCCTGCTAGGTGGGCTCATGCCTAGAGACTGCCCTGTTGGCATTTCCTCATCAGAGAAAGGGTTCATTCTCTTTCTTTTCTCCCCATGAGTTTCTGATGTGGTCAAGGGAGTCTCTCTGTCCCTTTTTTTTCTTGTATCCTCCTTTTGTGGAGTTTGGAGGATTGATGCATCAACTGATGTTTCTTGCCTTGGAGGCACTGTACTTTGTGCCTGTTGTTCTGTGGAAATGGGGGCTTCAACTGTCCCTTCTTGCTGTGGGGGCTGCTCTTTATTATGCTACCCTTCTTCTTGCTGCATTTCCTGTTGTTGTTGTTGTACCTGTTGCTGCTGTTGCTGCACCTTCTCATGCTGTGGCCGTTCATTATCCATTTCTTTTTCCTTGCCCTTGCCAGATATATCTTCAGTGGCTTTGGGTGCTTGCTGGTTTGCAGTCGAGGAGGATGCAATCGCTCCCACTTGTGTGCTTGGCAGTGAAAACACCTGTGAACAAAGTTCAAGGTCAGCCATCTTTTTAAGATTCCTCACTGCTCTTTGATTCAGCTCTTCTTGTGTAACTGGCTCTTCTAGGGTTCCTCTCCTCCATTTTTCTTGGTTAGCATGTTTTTCAATGTGAGGGATTTTTAGATGATCATAGCCAGAGAGCCTATATCTAAGCCTTCTCAAAGTGATGAAGTGGTTGGGGTCATAAGGTTTCCAGAGGAAACTAGTTTGAAGGCCAAGGGACTCAAGCATCCTGTCTGCTTCCTTCCAACCTTCCTCCCTTTGGTTATAGACAAAGTGGCCCAGTTGGTTCCTGACTTTCAACTGTGCTTTCTTGCCTTTGCCTGAAAAGTGAAGCACATCAACATTGCCAAACTGCCTAAAGTATTCTAAAGCAAATAGCCTCATAGGCACATATCTGGGTAGTCTGTAGGGAGGCAGTTCACACCCATACATCCTGATGACGGTGTGGTGCTGGTAAAAGTACCAGTCCCCAATGCTGTGTGATTTGGATAGCTGCAGGATCCTTTGCATTTCATCTGTGAGCCCATCATTATTGACATAGCTGGGTGAATGAACTGATCTATGAACTCACAATAGGTATAAGGAGTTTCACCTCTACAATGGAAAACAGATGACCAATAGACCACTGATCTTGGATTGCCTTGGGCATCCTCTCTTTTGATTGGAAAAGAGAATTTCTGATGTTGATGATATAAGATCAAGTGGTAAATGTAGGAGGTATACCTGAACACTCTTTCTCTTGCCAGGTTCATTAGTTGCTCATGTATTTTGTCTGCTATATAGGTGGCATAGTCATTGCAGATAAGAGACTTGCCAGGAGCAAACATGAGCATGATTACCAGCACAGTTTGATCAACAAACTCAATGGAGTTGTAGCCCAAAATGGGACTAATCATGTCAGCCAGATCTCTGCCCAGTTGGTTGAGGTATACTTGATTGATAGGAGGATACTTCACAGAGTCAGAGCCAATGTATAGCTGGTTTAGTTTGGTAAACTGAGCATCTGTCATTCTGGCTCCTTGATTTATCAGGTCTACAAGTGATAGAGGGACCAGTTTCTTCTCAGTCCTGAAGCAGAGCATATCCCTGATAGCTTCTGGGGTGACATAAAACACAGCTGATCCTGAAGGGTCAAGAACTGCCCTCTGAGTGGGGTCATAATTTTCAGCACACAGATGGATCAACTCAGGGAATTGGTTAACTTGAGGGAGTTTGAAAATGGGGAGGAATGAGCCCCATATCCCTAGCACATCTGTTCCAGCCTCATGCTTAGCCTTCAGTTCATTGAGCAGGTGGATGTGGAACTTAGTACCCATCAGCATTTCCTCTGAAATCTGATAGTCCATGTCTGCCAGAGACTGCCATTCCAATTGTCTCTGAGGGGCATTTAATGGAGCAATGTTTAATGCTATTGGAGCCACTGGTGGATCCATAACTTCTCCTTGGATTTATGAATAGAGTTGCTATGCAGAGCAACCCAAAGAGTTTTCTTTGAGGGAGAAATGTGAATTGTATGGAACAGAGAGTGAGTGAGGCAGTTGCAGCAATTGAAATACTGCTTAAAAGGACTGACAAAACAGTAGCAGGTCTGAGCAAAGTGTTTTCTGTGGTGAATTTGGTCAGTTAAGGTACCTAGTTCACGACTGCGCGAACTAGCTGCGAATTTCAACTCAATTTGTCAAATGCGGCCCTGCAGGAGTTTAAAGGCTTTACTGGCTGGATATAAGTGCAGGCCACAGTGCGTTTAACGGTGAAAACAGAGTTTTAAAGTCTGTTAACAGTTTATTTGCGGAATTATGGATAAAACCAGGTTTATGGGATGATTTTGAAGAATACCTGGTGAATTCGTCGGCAAGAGTTGCGAATGCAGGTGCAATGGAGGCTCTGGCGGTCTCGGAATCGACTTTAGTAGGCTGGTGCTGGTTTGGAAGTGAGCAGCATGCAGAAGTAACAGTAGTGTTTTTTGCCAAAAGTGGAAAAAACACGAGATTTTGGCCTAAAAATGGATTTTTGGCAATATTGGCGCGTTTTTGGGATGACGTCAGCATGACGTCATCGGGTGGGGTCGGAGTCGGATGACGTCAGCATGACGTCATCGGGTGAGGTGGCAAGCTGCTATTGGTCCACGGGGATGATGCGGTGGCAGACACATTGGCACGGGGGCGGACAAAAAGGTTGACGCGATGGCGGGGTGGCAATGACGTGGGGATGACGTTGGATGAGCGGATTGACAGAAACCGGAAACGGTTGGTGGTTTTATATCGCACCACTATAGCTACGGAGGTGGAATGTGTCAGGCGTACCTCCGATGCATTGTGGGGAAGGCGCGTGGAGGGCACCTGACGTCACCTTCTGACAGATATCGGAAGGTATCTGTCGGACGTCGGGGCCGCTCCGATATCAACGAGGGCCGTCGGATCACATGGGTCCGATCCGACGGTTGACGGAAGGGTGATGTGATCGGACAATACGGATGGGGGGGCGGGATTAGTTTATTATTTGTTTTGGAAGCTACGCCCGGCGGAAAACATTAGGATATGAGTTTTTGTAAAGTTTTTCAATGTATTTTGAAAAATCAAACATATGCGCCGAAACTTTGGATAAGCGGCAAAAGGTGGGTTTTTTGGGTTTTTTCACAATTTCAAAGGGGTTTATGGGTAGGAGGGGGTTTTTATAAGGTTTTTCTTTACAAACGGAGGTTTAATGGGTGGAATGACTTTAGAGAAGGGAGAGAGGTGAGGTTTAGGTTCATCAAAGTGACCAGATGCCAATTTGATCCCTGACAGAGGATTTATTGGCTATAATGCCAAGGGGAGGGATATTTATACAAAATTTTGGGGTTTATACACCATGGTGTTAATAATATTAGGGGAAGGGTAACATAGGGGAATTACATAATAGAGTTAGAGTTAATATGGGGAAATTGTGAATGAGGGGGGAAATCACTAGGTTTATTTGAAACTTACTTAGTTTTAGGGAGTAGATCAAAATGAAAAGAATTTTTAGACAAGAAATGTGGCTACTAAAAAGATTAAGAACCACCATGAAACCATAATTTCTTCCATGAATCTCAACTGATGAGGGAGTGTTAGTAATGAAATGGAAAAAGGGGAAGAAGGGAGGTTAGACATGCTTCTTTGCTTGCTGCAACTTGATGAAGAATGACTCCATCTGAATTCATTGATTTTGCTTTGGTCAACAAAGTTAGCACACATGCAACTTATAAGAAATGACCTTTCTGCAACCCCAACTGCCTACCCATCTATATTCCTAGCATTTTTTATTTCTTCTTGGAGGGTGCACTTGGACTTGCAGACCCTTACTTGCCTTTTCTTTTCTTTGGCTTTTTCTTTTGTTTTTCAATCTACTTCTACCCTTATTTCTTCCAAGGTCCCAGATTAAGCTGTTGGGAGCCTTTTCTTCTCTACCTAAACTACTTGTCTGCCAAGATTAAACAGTTTGGACAGACTTCTTTCTCTATTCTACAACTGAAAATTCAAAACATGGCATGATCCAGTTTAGACTGATGGACCATCCATCAAAATTTGAGTCCATATCAAGCTATAAGCACAGATTGTATTCTTATGGAAATATGTGATCTTTGCATCATCAAAGCAGAGCATATTTGGACCTTTTCATTGCCAATCATGAAATATGAAACCTATTGGTATAGGTAGCTAACAGCACGTACTGATACTGGGGTTGACCTTGAGGTATAAATTGATACTGGGGTTGAATTTGGGGTACATATTGAGTCTGGGGTTGACCTTGAGGAACGTACTACCCCATAGGCATGTACTGTCCTTGAGGTTGCCCCCCAGATGCATATTGTGTACCTTGAGGTTGCCCCCCAGGCATTAATTGAGGCTACCCCCCAGGCGGTAACTGGCCACCTTGAGGTTGAGGATTGGGAATATAACCTAACATCATAAGAATGTCTTCTACGCTCAACGGCTTAGTACCATTGCTTCCAGTTAATAACCCTTGCTCAATGGGTTGAGGAGATGCTCCCGAAAAAGTACCAGAGAGGGACTGATACCCGGAGGGAATAGAAGGACCATCGTACAAAAAGGATTCAGGCGATTGAGTAAACATGGATGACTGTCCTAACATATTTACGGGAGTATAAAAACCCCTAGGTGTTGGGTGATAGGGAGCACGAGGTGGTGAAAAACTTAACCTTGAGCTTTCTAAAAAATTAGTCAAAGAAAGGTACCAAGAACTGCTCCTAGGTGGACTATAAAAATTTGATTCACGCTCCCTTAGCTCAATAACAGGTTGATTTTCAGGGATAGGGATGCCTACTTCTTCTTCCGAAGCAAGTTCTTCAATAGCAATAAGTCCAGAAGGAAGATCCTGGGTGATTACTCTTTCTACCCTAGGTGAACCAGGACCACTAGAAGTTGGAGAAACAAACCACGATGTCAGAGTAGCAGCAAATTCACTTTCAGGCTCGGATATTTCAGGTTCTTCACCTATATCACTAGTAGATGAAAAGCTACCAGTAACTTCGGAAACAGACACTGACTATGGATTATAATCTACCACTAACGGTTGAAAATCAGGATGTACTATCAAAGAATATTCTCCTTTTTCAGGTGACCCAACTCTACTGTCTCTAGGAGTTACGAGGACTTTCAAGCCTTCAAGCTGGCTCGGTACTTCCTTAGGAGGTTGGCCCCGAAGTCTACGGGACTTCCTCAGTAACTCAGCCATGTTTACAAACTCAGGAGATTGGCCCCGAAGTCTACGGGACTGCCTTGGTAATTCAGCCATAGTTAAAGACTTTTAACTACTTCACACGCAAACAAAGTAAAATCTCAACGAAAACCACCTAAAGTCTCTAAAGAACCAAACAAATTTAAATCACACGCCTAAAGAATCTAGGAGATCAAACACACACAAACAGTAACTTTCCGTACTGAAAACACTAGTCGGTGATGAAACCCAACATCGCAGAGTTCAATACAGAAATGGCAGTTGGAACAGTTACCCCGACAACTTGCTTAATGAATAGACTGGCACAAGTTCCTCCACTTAACCGTCTCAAGTGAAGAGAACCCCCTAGAAAATCCAAGTGAGTCTAGCCAACGTCTGCTCCAGGTACAATGGGATCTTCCCACCACTGTCACCTCAGGAAGAGTCCTAAAGAATATGGCCACTAAGGTTAGCAACTGAGACAAATACACCTGGGGGAATAGTCTACGATCCGATACGCACACAAGGGAATAGTAGCAAGCTCAATCCCCTTGAAGGCTCCTTGACATAATCCAAGGTTTACCAACAAGTGATCCCAGGCTCCTCGACAATGGTTAATCTGAGGTTTACCGTTTTTAATACGTGAATATTTGGCGTCATTCCCAATGAGGAAGGGATTGATTCCCACAATGGTTCGAACACGATCTCATGCTTCTCCTTTAAGAGGAGCTTTCCCAGAGCATAAAATGCAACAATTGGATTTCTCCCCTACCACAAGATACAACTACTTGCTTGTTTTTACTGTCTTGGAGAGTTAATTACTCTCCTACTCCAAGACACTAGCCTAAGCTAAGTTGGCGTATCAGAGCCCTAGAAATAAAAAATGTTACTAGATGAATTTTACTTTAAGCGTTATTTTTTATTGGTTTTTGTTTAAGTCCAAAGGTGCGGAGATGAAACTCATGGTATGAAGACTCGACTCAAAATCACTAAAAATGCACCTAAGATGATTTAAACAATATTTTTCTCGTCGATGAACTTCTAAACTAAGAAAGAGTTTGAGAATGCAAATACTTTTGTAAACACAAATCTTTCCTAATCAAACAAATTTAAAGAAAAGCTTTTTGTCCTTTCCAATGCACTCAAAATGAGACAACTAGTTATTTCACAAAAATTTCCCTTTTTCGTTTCAAAGCACTCAATCACTACAAAAACAAACTTTTTTCCAAAAGAGATTTTTATATTTTTTATAGAACACTCAAAACTATGAAAATGACTAACTTTAAGATCTATAAATTATAAAAACCTATTTGAAGTCAAAGCCTACTAAATGTCCTTTTAAGGATGTTTTACTTAGCTAGATGTAAGCTAAGGACCAATTTATGCAGAATCACAAATAAGTCAAGAACAACCAATTTTGTTTTCTTTTTGAAAATGAAAATCCAAACTTTCAAACACAAGCTTTTCGAAGTTTTGTAAAGAGAAAACTCAAAGCGGATTCCTCAACAAGGGGAGATTTCATAAATGGTCAGACTCATAAGAAGGCTGGTAGACACTAAGGTGATCTGAAGTCCCTACAGCTTCTAAGCTCAGAGCCACTACACAACCAAAATGAAAAATAAGCCCAACAAGCAAAACTCCTAGGAATCTCACCTAAAACCCTAACACTAACGAAATCAATATAAGGGAAGCTTCTGACAAGTTATATGCAGGTCTGGGCAGTGGATAAAAATTTCCAAACAAAAAACTAAGCTGACTAATAGAGGAGATCTTAGGTTTTTCAAAATTTTGACAGGGTCCGCAAGCCCACAGTTGACACAGGTGCGGTCCCGCTCTGTGCTAAAAGCCAAGCTGCGGGTAGGTACGCACTGTGTCAAACGGCTAGGGTTCGGTCCTCTCCCAAAGCTATGAAAAACGAAAAATAACCCTGGATCTACAAACTCTACCCAATTTTACACACAACAAGCCAAAAACAGAAACAAAAACACAGTTTCTCAGGTAAAATTAAAAACAAGGAAAACAATCAAGTCCCCAGTGGAGTCGCCATTTTGTCACGCGGAATAAGTCGATCTTGCGGATAAGATAGACCTTCCTAGAATCTAAAGAAGACCTAATTACAAGCAAACCAACCAGACACTATCTTTCTCTAAATATGCTTTAATAAACAATCGCAAACAAGTGTTTTTAGGGCCTACCTTAGGTCCAACGCAAGTTTGTGGATACCCTCGCTCCTTCGATCCAAATGAGCTCCTTTGTCGCGAATCTGCAAACACAAACAAGGAAAACAAATTAAATAGCACCTGAAAAGCCAATATCATAAAACATATTCAACATGAAAGTCAAGGAGGCCATGAAACAAATAACATAAGATACTTGTTGAGAAAAATGAGTTTGATTGTATTAATTCAAAAGAAGAAGAACTTTACAACCTTTGCCTTGACGCTGTACAAGCTCCTCCCAGGGTCCAGCAAGAAGTCTCCTCTACTTTCACAAGTTTCACTCACTCCCCAATGAAGCCAAAAAGGTATGTGATCTCTCCTCTTAAGCTCAACTAGGAAGTCTTGATTTCACCAGCATTTACCCTCAAAAATGTTCAGCTTCTAACCTCTTCAGTAACCAGCCCAATGCCTGTATTTATAGTGCAATGGAGGGAGGTTACTAGGTCCTCCTTCAAAGGGATAAAGCCCTCCTTCAAAGGGATAGCTCCTCTCATCAAGGGATTAGCTCCTTCTCTTTTGAGATGCATGAACCACCTCAGAGCGAACAATCCGTGTCAAAATTCCTTCTAGAATCCTCTAGAATTAACCCAAAGTGAGTTTTTTAAGATAAAACTTGCGCCTTTTGACTTTCACAGGGGTGTGCACCTACACTGTTAGGGACAGAGTGGGCAGGTCAGCAGTTTTTGTACACATAAGGTGCGGGACCGCAGGTGACAATGAGAGAAACTGCGGAACCAGAGTTACATTGATTTTTAATGTCTTCCTCCCATTTCCAAAGCTTGAATTGAAGAGCTGAGGTTTGAGACTTGCTTAGGAGGACAGTACAAGTGATGATGGACCCATACTGACTGCAAATGATCATGGTGACGATATTTTTGTGTAACAGCTACTATCCCACTTAAGGAGTGCCCTGTCGCAGCAGAACATAAAAACGCAGGCCGAGGCCTTGAAGATTGCCATGAGACTACATGAAAATCTGATGCAAGATCCTAATCTAGGAGTTCAATAGATCCATGCACAGCTGAAGAATATATGCCTTGAGATGCAAAGTCTGAAGCAGAACAAGACGGTTCGACCAGAGGTACGCGAGGAAGTATGGTGCCTGAAATGCAAGAGTCAGGGTCATGACAAAGACCATTGCTCGGTATTTGCGAACTATGTTGTTGGAGGAGGAACGATGCCTTTAAGGCTAGACACTCAAGTAGGACCTAATGCGGGGCCTACATTCTGGTGTACCATCTATCAGGTAGCAGGAAAACATGCCAGGGATAACTTTCATATGATACAGAAGAATGTACAGACACTGCAACAACTGTTCTACAACTTTTGTAGATCGATAGGGCATGATGAGCGTAGCATAAGTTATGAACTGATGATGGATAGAACTCCTGCCTATGGGGTTCAGGCCGAAATGTGGCCCCCTCACCAGAGTGTAGGGATGGCGCGAACAAGATTTCAGGGACGTGGATGAGGCCGAGGCAGAGGAGGACCTGGCAGAGGTCGAGGACAGTTGATCTGCTACAATTGTGGGGGACTATGACACTATGCCTGCAATTGCACTAACCCAACACACCCTTCGTACAAGTACTGCACATTGTTTGATCATGAAACGGAAAATTGCCCTACATTGATAGCTAGGATATGTGACAAAGGGGTTCTACCATTTCCACCAACTCAGAACCTATAGATGATGAGGTTTGAGCCGCACGAAGAAGATCCAAATGTAAATATAGTGTTTACAAGTGGAATCGCGGTGGGAGATGACAAAGGGAAATGGCCAGAAGACAGTGTGTGGGTCCGCAAAGCTCCAGCAAAGGAGACTGAGTTCAATTTGGAGTGTGCACTTGAAACCTTCATGGAATCTAAGAAGAGATTCACTGAGGGCTCTAGGTCAGGAAGCAAGGATAAGCCTGAGCAGGAGATGGACCCCTCTATGTTCACAAATTTCTTGGAAACCTGTATGAATTTGCTGCATGATAGTAAGGCTATGAAAGGATTACAAGAAATCATCAATAGATGTGTTAGAACCACACCAGGTTAGTACCAAAGATTGGCAAGCATAAAACAAGGACGGGACAGGAGATGAGACTCACCGCACAGATAGGAGAGTATGAAATGGTTCAGGTCATTTTGAATCTCGGGTCAGATGCAAATGTCCTACCAAAACAGACTTTGGAATGAATGGGGAGACCTGCACTGAAATGGTCTCCGATTCAACTAAGGATGGTGAATCAACAGAAGATCATGCCCATGGGGCAGCTGCATGGGGTGACCATGGATATTGAGGGAACAGGCGCACTCGTTGAATTTGAAGTAATAGAGATAGTGGATGACAACAATCCCTATCCTGCACTCTTGGGAATTGACTAGGATATTGATATGGATGGGGTAGTCAATCTGAAGAAGTGAAAGATGATCTTTGAGAAGAAATCTTTGCGTGTAATAGTACCCCTCGATCTTGCTGAAGGATCATGCTACACTAAACTTGTAGGCGATTATGAGAGTGATGACGACCTGGATTGTATCTATAAGATAACAACACTAGACCAATATTGGGTGAATCCCACCGCAGATGGACGGATCACATGGGATCCTGATATTTCCTGCACTTTGGACTCCGATGAAGAAATAGAACGTTGGTAGAATCGGTTACATGAAGTAACTACGTTGAATTGCAACATGATGACCCGATCGCTACACTGTGTGTCATCAAAGGTAAGAAATATGCCTACTTATCATGGTATGAATGAGGTAGATATATTTTGGATGCATTTGAAAGGGAGGTACCAGAAAAGCAGCACTTCCAGGCCTTTGATTGGGCACTACGCATGAGGCCCACAAGATGGTGTGGTACGCAAAAGGGAAGCTTTGACGATTGGCGCGAATGTAGGAGGATGATGCAAACATGATTTGGGAAGCCTAAGCTATCACTAAAAAACAAGTATGATGGGCAGAATGATCCGCGTGCACATTGGCCAAATGGACCCAAGCTTATGGAGAAAAGCCCCAACCTGAGTGGGTACACCTGTTCTGTCATACCTTGGATGCTATCCCAATGAATTGGTATATGGAAATAGAGCTCCGCCATGTGATAGGCGAATGGGATGTCCTATGCGAAGGATTCATGATGACCTTCGGTTTTGAGGATGGGTTTGACAGTATTGATGAAGCGCTACAAGAGGTGAAAGCAGCTATCTTTAGGATACTGTAAAATCCTTTAGACCTGGCTCAGTCTAAATGGGATACTCACCTGAGCCGTACGCTAGAATGCTATAATGTAACTACTAAAGAAGAGGATGAGGATCCACAGAGGAATAACATTATAGAAACATAAGGTCACCGTGAGGTTCAAGAGTCGCATATTGAGAATCTTGTTATAACCACGCCGCTAAAAGAAAAACAAGTAAACATTGTTACGGAGGCAGAACCCCAATTCGTGAAGATTAGAGACTACTGGGATGACACGATGGTGGATAAGGTTGCTAAATTACTCTACAAATACTAGGACTTATTTCCTACCAATTTTACGAATCTGAAAGGAATAATCGGGGACCTAGGAATGATGAAGATCATGTTAAAGCCCAACACGAAGCCAGTTAAGCAAAGGCCTTATCATCTCAATCCAAAATATAAGGAGAAGGTATGCTTAGAGCTAGACAAGATGCTCATAGCAGGCATGATTGAGCTTCTGGAAGAATTGGATTGGGTAATCCCAATGGTGCTGCAAGAGAAGAAGCAGAAGGATGAGATAAGGATATGCGTGGATCTCAGAAAATTGAATGATGCTTGTGTGCATGATCCTTTCCCAACTCCATTCACGGATGAAGTGTTGGACAATGTAGGTGGACAGGAAGCATATTCCTTCACTGCTGGGTTCTTTGGGTACCACCAAATCAAAATCGCACCTAAGTATAGGAGCAAGACAACCTTCGCAATTGAGTGGGGTTGTTTTCAGTACACTGTAATGTCGTTTGGATTGAAGAATGTGCCTACAATATTTTCCCGCATGGTAGTTGTGGCATTCAAGGAATTTATTCATAAGTTCCTGGAGGTATATTTTGATGACTGGACTGTGTTTGGGCTGGTTAAGCACCATGTAGCAAGCTTGCACTTAATGTTGGATACTTGTCAAAGATACCAGATTGCGATCAATCTCAAGAAGTGTCTATTTTGTGTTCCTTTTGGAAACGTATTAGGGCATGTGGTTTGTAGACAAGGAATGATGGTAGACCCTGCGCAGATCATGGTGATACTAAACTTAGAAGTGTCGAGGAGTGTGAAACAACTGCACACTACTCTGGGAAATACGAGATATTACAAAAAGTTTTTCAAAAGCTATGCCTAGATCACCGCACCTATGGAGTAATTGTTGAAGAAGGATGTCACATTCTAGTGGAAAGATCACTGTAATAAGAGCTTGGACATATTGAAAGAAAATATGGTTACCACACTAATTCTAGTCTTCCCAGACTGGAAGAAAGAGTTTCATGTACATGCTGACGCGTCATATATGGCACTCGGAGCATTACTAACATAGGTTGGTAGAGAAGGCTTAGACCATCCTATCGCGTTCGCAAGCCATAGATTATCCAAAGTAGAGAAGAAATATTCCACCACTGAGCGCGAAGGGCTAACTATGGTGTATGTGCTCCAGAAGTATTGACACTACTTCCTAGGAGGCCATTTTAAGATATATATGGATCACTCTGCATTGAAGTACCTAGTCAATAAGTCTGTTTTGGGGGGAGAATCTGTAGATGGCTCTTATTGTTCCAGGAGTACGATTTTGAAGCTGTCGTGAAGCCTAGATGATTGAATGTAGGACCAGATCATCTGTGGTGCATCAAAACGGGGGAGGAACCTACTAACTTGGAAGAAGGATTGCCTGACGCATAGCTATTTGTAGTGCATGTGGTGGATGGTCACTTTGAGGATATAATATACTTCCTAACAACAGGAACTGCACCGGAAGGATACATTGTCCAACAAAAGAAGGAATTAGTGGTGGACGCAGCATATTTCTTTGTCATTATTAGGCATCTGTAAAAAATGGGGACTAATGAGATATTGCGACAGTATGTACCTAAGTTAAAAAGAAACAACATCCTCACGGATGCTCATGGGGGCACCGCAGGAGGACATTATGTAGGGAGAGAAATTGCGTAGAAGACTCTACATGCAGGGTTGTGGTGGCCAACCCTTCATCAGGATTCTAAAGAATAAGGCTTGTGAAGGATGTCAAAGAACGGGTAGGCCATTGCGGAGGGATGAAATTCCTTTGAATCCACAAATGACACTGCAACCCTTCAAGAAGTGGGTGATTGATTTTGTAGGACCCATTCAGCCACAAGGAAAGATAGGAGCAAGATACATTATCACTGCGACGGAGTATTTGACTCATTGGGTAGAAGCGTAGCTGGTGAAGGATTGCATGGGCGTGACTGCTGTGAAGTTCCTATTTTAGCATGTACTGACGTGATTTGGATGCCTAAAGATATTGATGAGTGATTTTGGTATGCACTTCCTGAATGAGACGATCAGTGCGTTGATGGAGGAATTTCAGGTATATCACCAGAAGAGCACACCTTATCACCCACAACCTAATAGAACAGTAGAGGCATTCAAAAAGTGCTCCAAAATTCACTGAACAAGGTTTACAATGCTCAGTGAAGTGATTGGGACCTACGCATACCTGCAATACTATGGGCTTATTGAACGACATGTAAGAAGTTGAGTGGACAAACCCCTTTTAGGTTTGTCTATGGTGTGGAATTGGTAATGCCTATGGAATACATCGTACCTAGTCTACGCATAGCAGTGCTGATAGGTATGATGAATCAAGGAGCCCTGGAGGAGAGGCTCATGAAGTTGGCTGAGCTCGAAGAAGAAATATTTTTGGCTAGATTTCACCAGTACGTCCAAAAGCAGTGAGAAAAGGCATGGCATGATTGACACATCAAGTTGCACAAGTTTAAGGTAAATGACCTGGTTTTGTTATACGATAGTAAGTTTGATAAATTTCTAGGGAAATTCAAGATGCACTGGTTAGGGTCTTATGTTATTAAGGAGATTACCGATGGAGGAGCAGTACAATTGGTCAAATTAAATGGAGAACCCTTCCCAGGAAAGGTGAATGGAAGTCACTTGAAGCCATACACCGGCGATCCAACCAAGTGACTAAATGAAAGAAGAACAATCTTACCACTCTAGGTAGCTGAAAGGAGGCGTGGGACTATGAAATACATCGCCTGGATTGGGGAGCTGTGCAATTAGACGATCGCATGGGGCAAGGATGTGCCATTGGGTCCACGGCACCGTGGAGGGAGTTGCGCTACCCAGGGAAAAATCACTCAGGTTGACTTGAAAGTGACCATTAAAGTCACTATTCATGAAAAGATGGTAGAAGCGAGGCCAAATGGAGTGGGAGATTGGCATTTAAGACGAAATTTATGGCTTAGATCCTTGAAAATCTGCCACCAATCTGGCATTAATGAACCAATTTTGGGGCGAATGATCAGATTTGAATTCAAAATTCCCTATAAATTACAAGTGGACATCCAGCAAAAAACACTTGGCATTTTGAGAATTGAGTTGTTGCGCCCTCAGATGCACATGAACTGTGAATTCTTTCCAGATCTTGTAGTGATTCCGACGTTTGAACAATTGTCAAAGGAGACACAAGAACTAGTGAATAGCATCATGTCGACACGTGCAAGAGCTATGGGCACCAAAGGAGTAGCTGCCGAGGAGAATGTGTAAGAGATTGATATGGGGGGCAGAGTGGTTTCCTTAGAAGTGGCCGAATTACTGGAAAAGGTCCCTAAATCTCTAAGAACACTGAGACTGAACCCAACCCCAACCAAGGAGACTATGAAAGATAAGAAGGGCAAGCAACCAACCATACTGGTGCATGCATCGCTAAGACGAAACCCACCAAAGCCCACTGCCCAGGAGAAAGGGAAGGCTATAAACCTAGAAGCAGAGGAGGAGGATATCGAAGACATCCACATGGACGACAAGGATGTGGGAGTGGAAATAGGGGAGGTTGAAGCCCATGGTGTGGACCCTATTACACGGTTGCTGGAGTATTTCCCTCCATGCAAGCCTAAGTCCAATGTCCTGTTGTGGCCACAACTACCACCCTATCAATTCTTGTTGTTTTCAAAACTTATTTCTATTGTAGATATAACTTTGAATTATCTCTCATTTGGCTTTTGAATCACTCAAATTGGACCAAAAACAAAGGAGTTGTGATTAAAACATTGCTGGTTGGTATGGTTGACCATTGCTCTCCGGTAGGGAACAGCTGTTGTTCCCTAAAGGGAACAACACCTTTTTGGAGTGTTTTTTGATGTTCCCTCTAGGGAATAGATGCTGTTCCCTCCATGGAACAGCTACTGTTCCCTCAAGGGAACAACACTTTTTTGAGTTTTTTGTGGCCACAACCACCACCCTATTAAAACCTGCTCCGGGGGAAAATTTGAATGGGTCCCTTGAGAAGTTTGATCTTTCGTCACTCCAAATGATAACCGTAGTTGTCAGATCAAATTATGTCCTCAAAGCTGAATGGTTCAATGGTTTATTAATTATGGTTGCAATCCATTTTTAATCATCAGTCCCTAAAAAATCATCGCACCCTCTTGAGATTTAGAGCTGGAAGGACTCATATAACCCCCAGTTGCAGAGTCTGTCTCTCTATGAAAGTTTTTATGAAGGTAAGGTTTGTTTTAGGCTTTTCTATCATATCTCTCATAATCATAGCTAATGTTAATTATTTCTGCAGGCGAGGACCAAGAGAAGAAAAGTGAGGTCGAAAAGATGATGCATAACATCAGGAATGGCTGCGGGGAAAAGATGCAAGCAAGACCTAGCTAAAACAGAGGAATTTATGACAAGCAATAGGGAAGGCATACACAGTGGGGAGCTACACAATAGAATACGGTGATTTGTTGTTGTTTATCCTCCCTCTAGCCATTCCACTCTTGTAATAGAGCTTTCAATTGCAACTGATGACATGCAAAAGGATCTTACATCCTGAAATACCTGTGCAAGAAAAGGAGGTACGGGCTCAGAGATTTGTTTCATATGTACAGTGTTCTGTGGATCCTAGAAAAATGCCTTCGTGTGTTGGATCTGTGCAAGTTTGATAAGGCTCGATGGGTAGAAACAATCGCATAGCACTCTACCTCGAAATTTGTTGAAGAAACGTATGAACACATCGAATCAAGTTATTATTACCTCCAGATACACCTTAAATGAAGCCAGATGTTGAAAAATGAGCGCACTACCTGCATTTGCCTTCAAGGAATAAAAAGGAATAAAATTTAGTCAATACATGTGCAAAGGGATGGCAAGCAGTCATTCCTCTTTCTACCGACATCTATTCATTTTTCTTTAGGAAATAGAACGATCCTGTAGAAATGGCTTCAACGTGTTTGTTGTTTCATTAATCATTACATTTTGTATATTTTAATTTGAATATGGAAAGAAAGAGGGAAGGCCGAAGGTCGGGAGAAACCGATGGTCAGTTCTCTTTCTCCATAAGTATCACCTCTGGATAGAGGAAGGGGACTTTTTTTTGGTAGAACAAGGGTCGTTTTTATTGTGCTAATAAAGAAGACTATTTTGTTCAAGAAGAAGCCTCTCTTTTTTTCAGATTCATTTTCCTTTTCTTTTTATTCTTGGAATCAAGGTGTTGTGACTGGCATGAGGATATATATATATATATATATATATATATATATATATATATATATATATATATATATATATATATATATGTGTGTGTGTGTTTTTTTTTTGTTCACAGTGATAATAGACAGCTTATGACTAGTATTGGTTATTTGAATATAATTCGTTATCATGGTTAACTCATGAGTGGTCTCCAATTCGAAGCTACATTAAACATCAGTTGCAAGTTTTATTTGTAGAAATAGGAATGTGTATTCTTGTATGAATTATTAGATTGCAATTAAGCTTAAATATATCCTTGTTCATCGGTGAACTCAGTAATTGATTTACTTGGACTTGGAATCTATATATGATGTTTAATCTCTTTTATTATGCTCCTGCAGGATAGATTAGAATAGTTAGAACTAGTAGAAGTAGGTAGAATTAGTATAGGTAGAGCTTAGTTCATATAGGTTAGCTATTTCTTTTGTTGATTTAATTGAAGTCTTCCTCCAAGAAGCAATCTTTCAACACCTATAACAGTTTACGGGATCCTTTAAAACCCATTGGAACTAGCCACTCCAAATGAAAGCGGATCTAATTGGGGTCTGCAATTGGGTTGGTTCCCTTTGTTGGCACAATGAACATTCGATGTGACAATAGGTCCCAAAGGACATTGATGAAAGTAAGACTCCCCTGCACACCCCTCTGCTATTGGATGAAATTTCTTTTGACGGTCTGCGTTTGGCACGAGTGTCCATATTGAAGCTCAAAGACTAGGACTTGGCGGAGCTCGCGAAGTTCCCACACTTGGCGACTGAACAGCTGATGCACCGCATCATAGAAACAAATAATGGGATGACTACATTCGAGCTGTAGAAGTGGCTCAGAGGAGTAGAGAAGGTATGATTACTCAACCTTCTCTAGGTGTTGCACTATAACCGCACCCCCGTGATAGTGTTGGTCATCAAGCAATTGTTGTGCTCGGTGCATGATGGGTGTCTGTGGCTGGAGGAGCTGATACCCATCATCGATATGTTGATTCGTTTCATAACACATCTTCCATATACAGGCAAAAATCCAGCTATGATCTTTGGCAGCAAGGGTGGCGAGCAAGTGCTCGCAAAGTCAATGAAAGAGGAGTTCAAACTAGTAAAGAAGCCGCGTGGGTACACTATCTCCAGCATCTGCGACCTTGCTGTGAAGGTGGCAATGCAGATCCTTGCAGGGAAGGTGATGCGGAAGTGCCGCACCGATGATGTATTGGCACCTGTCGTCGCTGTCGCACAACACTGTGTGAAAGGAGCCCAGTTTAACTGGTCAGACTACCTTCGCGGAGAGTTCCTAGCGAACTGCCGTGAAGCGCAAGAGCAGAGCAAGATTTTCCACTATGCATGGCTCTTGCTATCAATCATGCTCATAGTGTGGGACTTACTAGAAGAGAGCCAATTCCCCTCAGGCGCGCCAGACCTTCCTGAAGTAGCGACGTACACTTCGTTGTGGGCAACCAAGGACGTGGAGCACGTTTGGGACAACAAGATCTTCTGGATCTTGATGGAAATGAATGTCAGGATGGCCATCAATCGTAAGCCATGATTGTTGCCCACGGTATATGCTAACCTATAGAACTATGTCGAATTTAAAGCTGATTTCCATCAGATATCAATCAGGGTGCAAAAGGACCCTATGCAAAAGTGGTACGATTTGTTGTACCTAGCCACAGATGATTCCATCGATGTGGTGTTGGATAAATGGTTGGCAGAGTGGCGCACCACCATGAACTTGGCGGTGGGTGGAATAAATTCCACCACACAGAAGAAGAAGGAAAAGTCTAAGCTGAAGATGGTGCAACTGGTCGAAAAGAGGAAAAAGGAGGTCGTTGAGAAGACCCAGGCAGAATAGGCAGGAAAAGAGATAGGAAAACAAACAGGTGGTGCAGAGCAAGGCTCTGACAAAGGTGCACGATCGCCTTCATCTGAGACCAAAGAAGAGGACACAGAGCAGTACAACACGGACCCTTAGGAGACATCCTCCCGCATTAAATTCCCGAGAGAGCCAGAAAAGGGAGGGTCTAGAAAGAAATCGAAGGCGACCAAGACCTCGCTCAACCCTATCACACTAACGGAGGGTGACTTATATGACATTGGTGACACCGTCAGAGATGTCACCATGGAGGCCCTACATCAATTCGAGAAGTGGTAGTAGATCATCCTAGCGGCCATCCAGACTACGCTGTAGGAGTTTTAAACCCACCTGACGCAAGCTGGTCTGCTGTCCACCAGCCTGGCTATCGACATGTCAGAGACTGTCGATATGCTACACATGAAGGCTTCCAGTGTGATAGTGCTGCCATATGGAGCACTGACCTAAAAAATGTGGCTGACAGGTGCACTTTCAGCACTTTGAAGGGAGTGGGACTGATCCTGGCAGCGCTTTTGAGTGAAGCACTCCACCTCTTGCAGGATGGAGTAATTGCAGAGTTAAGGGCCCATGAGCATCGCGCCTCCAGGTGATTAGTGAACAAAAGATAAACAACGAGCAAATGGCCCTGCAGAGGAGTGCGGCCATCACCGCTAAGGCTAAGGGGACTAGCCAGCACAAGAGGATCATACAAGTCATGGAGGAGGAGCTAGTTAAGGTCCGCATCCACAAATTGGCCATAGGGATGCGTGACACTCTGACAGAGATGGCACGGGTTCAGTTGGAGCTGAACCTACAGATTATAGAGCTCTAGTTTAAATCCCAACCTTCAACACCGCTAGAGGTCAAGGAATAGCAGGTGGACACTGTCACCGAAGTAGTTGTGGTGGTGGAGAGTGCAGTAGCGAAATGCACACAGTTGTTTGAACAATCATTTGAGGTCCTGACCAAATTGCAGGAGGAACCAAAAATCCAAAGGCTAGAAATGGAAGTGCATAAACTCCAAAAATGCTATGATGAAGTTGAGGGCACAACACAAACAATCGCGTTGACACAGAGGTTAGCCAAGCTGCAGGAATCCAAGCAACTGAAGGAATAGGTGGACGCAGCGCTGCATAAGGAAGCAGTGCTGAAGGCGCGACTCAACCCCTGGTTGGAGGAAGCTTACACAGTCACAGGAAACATTGAAGGAAAGCTTGCGACTCTGTAAGTGACGCAACAACAACTTCAGGCTGACAGTGCAAGGGCATTAACCGAGAAAACAGTCGAAGATGCGAAGCAGGCAGTAGCTCAGTGCACAACCGAAGTTGCGGTCATCAAGGTCGAGCTGGACGAGCTTCACGTAAAGATATCCGCACTTACTGAGTGACTCGAGGGTGAGTCACGATGTTTGTGTTGGGGGCTTGTTGGGAACGAGATCCCCTAAGGGAAGTTTTGGGGCTAAAAGCCCAAGTTTAAGTCAATTTTTGTAATATTATTGTAAGACTCTGCAATTTGTGGTCGTGGAGCACGAAGGTGTTATGTGTCATAAAGGGTAGTCCACCCTTATTTTTGTAAAAGTAAATTAGACTGTGAGAGATATACCCTTGGTCCACGGACCATGGGATTGTATAAAAAGAACTAAGCTTTAAGTAGTTTAAAAGAGACAGACAATAATGGATGATGTAATAGAATCATAGCTTTAGAGCAAGAAGTCTAAGCCTTGGGTTGTAGTGTAGGTAAAGGCTCTGCAGCTAAGTGTGCAGAGGGCTAGGGTGGAATTTCGTCGCTGAGTGCGCAAACCCCTGAAACTGTGTGCGCAGGGTGGACAGAGTTTGTAACCACTTGGAAGATATTAATAAAGAAAGACATTCTGCAATTGCTGTGTATTTGTTTTGTTGATTCACCTTGATATGTTATATATGAATTTTCTTTATTATGCTTATATGGTGGGCGAATGAATGTAATTACGTTGAATAACTGAACACATATACGAATATCTGTTTACGCGAGGATAACTATAATTGTTTGTTAAGATAAGCAAGGCACTTAGATTAATTGGGGAATTTGTATGGCATGCTGCCATAGCAATGCGAAAGTACTTTAGCAATAGGCTCAAGCTGGGTGAAGGATGATCATATCCTTTCGCAGAGGTATTGAAAAATGAAACACGGGGTTTTCCTAACAAGCCCTAGAGCGAAGCAACCTGCATGAGGGCAGGGATAGAGGGAATTAAACAACATCATGACCATCTCAGGGTGCGAAAACTTGGTTCCAGCATCCCCCCATACTGCATCGGGTGAGACTTCAGGCCGCGCTCCGTGGGCTGATGCTGAAAGGGACACTAGTGTAGGGATTTGTTTGGCTAATTAATGTTGAACCTAGGTCAGGCCCCCTCAAGCCAACACCCATGTACTGTCTTCGAGTTGTTTGCCCTTGTCATCTCCTATTGTTATTCCACTTTCAAGCACTATATTCACATTCGGATCTCCTTCGTGTGGTTTAGACCTCATCATCTACAGGTTCTGAGTCGGCTGAGGTGGTAGCGCTACTTTGTCACGTATCCTTGCTATCAATGTAGAAAAGTCTTCTGTTTCATGATCAAATAGCGTGCAATACTTGCATGACGGACGTGTTCGGTTAGTGTAATTGCGGGCATAGTGTCTTGGTCTTCCACAATTGTAGCAGATCAGTTGTCCCCGACCTCTTCCAAGTCGTCCTTTTCTGGCCTCATCCATGCCCCTGAAATCCTATCTGCACCATCCCCATGCTCTGGTGAGGGTGTCGCATTTCTGTATGAACCCTATAGGAGGGAGTTATATCCATCATCAATTCATAACTCCTATAATTACGCTCATCATACCCTACCGACCTACAAAAGTTACAGAATATTTGTTGTGGTGTCTGTACAAATTTCTGCATCAAATGACAGTTATCTATGGCATGTTTTCCTACAACCTGACATATAGCACACCATAATGCAGGCCCCGCGCTTAGTCTAGCTTGAGCTTCTGGCCTTAAGGGCATCGTTCCTCCTCTTGTAATGTAGTTCACAAAGACAGGGAAATTGTCTTTGTCATGCCCCTGACCTTTGCATTTCAAGCACGATACCTCCTCGCGCACCTTTGGTCGAACTGTTCTGTCTTGCATGAAACTTTGCATCTCGAGGAAAATATTTTTCAATTGCGCATGGATCTGTTGAACCCCCAGATTTGGATCTTGCATCAGTGTTTCATGCAGTCTCATGGCAATCTCCAAGGTCTCCGTCTGAGTTTTTATCTTTTGTTGTAACAACGCAACCCTTAAGTGTGGCAGGAGCGAAGCCACAAACATTCACGATGTTGTCCGTCTGTTCAGTTCCTGTTAGCTTCATGGATTTTACACTTCAATCTCTGATCTAATTCCCAAGGTGTCTCGCCTGGTTGCATCGGGATTTCCTTGAACCCTACAATCGTTTGTGCCCCAGATTTAGGCCTACTGAATTCTCTATTCAGTGATGTATGGATATCTACCACTCCAGAAATCGGGTTATCATTAGAGTGCCTGATATACCAGGTTAGCACGTGATCCTGCAGAGCACTAACCATTGTTGCCTTCTTCATGTGATCATCTATAACACCCTGATCTTCCCATATGATTTTCACGACAACCGAACTTGGTCCAAGTCCTCATTCCCCAAGCCCTTGAACAAAGGCAGCTTCATTGAATTTTCCATACTAAACTGTGGTGGAGGTGGAGGTGGTACGGGTGAAGTAGTAGGTGATGGTGGTGAAGTTGGAGGTGATGTTGGTGGAGGTGGTAGTCACAGGAATCCTTGTCTTATTAATTGAATAACACTTCATAGAGAAGCCTGCACTACTCCCTCTTCATCACCTTGTGGAGGAAAAATCAATGGAAAATATTCATGACCCTTTTTTCCTTCGTTCCTGTAAGTATTTCTGCTTCGCATAGCTCCAAACATCAAGGTAGATGCATAACCCCCTTTTTGCACAATAACATTTTAATCCAGGTATTCAAAGATTTCAAGTACATACCTCGCGGTCCTTTGAAAAATTGCTGCTTCGCCTCGTTGTAGTTGACTGAGGTGTTAACCGTGAATTCAGTCACAAATCCTCTTATAATGCTATTGCACCAATGATCGATAGCATGGGTGATCTTGTCCTCATATACTTCCAATTTTTGTACTAGCTCCAGGGTCCAAACAATAGGATAGTCAAGTCTCCACCTTCCTTGGCTATCTTCTAGCTTCGCGATCCACTCATATAGCTCAACTGGAAAGGAGTATAAAAAGATTTTGTGGATCTTTGTATATAGTTATATTTCCAACCAATGTTCCTTTGTCAGTCGCAAGTTTTTTGTTCTCCTCTGCCGCGAATTCATGGATCTTCCTATCCAACTAGTCTCCAATCTCTTTCTTAGTCGGATTCCAGTGATATGACATCACACATCTCTTATGAAGATTCCAGTCCTGGTAACGGATCCATTTGTTGGCTTGTTGGGGCTTAACCCAAGTTCAGTGTTATTTAGCCAAACAAATCCCTACACTATTTCCCTTTCGGCATCAGCCCGCGGAGCGCGAACCGAAGTCTCACCCGAAGCAGTATGGGGGATGTTGGAACCAAGTTTCTACACCCTAAGATGGTTGTGATGTCAGTTTATTCCTTCTATCCCTGCCTTTGTGTAGGTTACTTGGCTCTAGGGCTGGCTAGACTAGCCCTCTATTCTGCCCTTTAGTACATCTGTGAAAGGGTACGATTAACCTTCACACAGCCCTAACCTACGACTCAGGTACTTCCTTGCTGCTATAGCAGTGTAGCATTCAGATTCCCAAACTAGTCTAAGTGTCTTACTTATCGTATTAAACAATCATAGTTAGCATTGTGTAAACAAATGTTCTTACTTGCATTCACCTAAGCAATGTAATTACATACATTCGCACATCATATAAGCATTATAATTGCAATTCATACATAGCATGTCAGGATGCATTAACAGGAACAAAAACACAGAATTTGCAGAATATTTCTCTTTATTGATATCTTCCAAGTGATTACAAACTCTATCCACCCCGCGCACACAGTTATAGGGGTTCGTGCACTCAATTGCAGACTTCCACCCTAGGCTTCTGCGCACTCAGCTTTAGAGCCTCTACCTACACTATGACCCGAAACTTAGACTTCTTACTTCTGAGCTATGACTCTCTAAGACTTATCTTTTTTTCTCTAGAACTTACTTACTTCGCTCTTTTTATACAATCCCATGGTCCGTAGACCATAGGTAGATTTTTTACATCCGACTTTACTTTAAAAAACTAAGGGCGGACAACCCTTTATGACTCATGACACCTTCATGCTCTGCGACCACAAAATGCGGAGTCTTTACAAGTTTATTACAAAATTTGACCAAAACATGGGCTTTTAGCCCCAAAACTATGCTCGGGGGATCCCGTTCCCAACACAAAGCTTTATAACTTAGCTCGATGCAGTATTTACAATGATCAATCCGCTGAAAAGAAAACCAACATGACACCCATACCGCAACCATAATAGAATCATGCTGTCTAAATTTCCTCAGAGAACCTATAATTAATTCCATGGAAATGAACTCCCATTTCCACTGTGGAATCAAAATCAGATGTAGTAGACCACATGGATGATTACACTCTGATTTTTCCTATTGAAAACCCAAACATCTAGCCACAAATCCTTCCACTTCCTTCTTTAGATTCAGAAAATAGTAGAATTTCTTCATCACTGTCAATGTCTTCTGGTATCCTGGGTGACATGAATATGGATTAGCATGAAATTCCCTCAAGATAAGTTTCTTGAGCTCAGTATTCTATAGCGTATAGATCCTATCCCTAAATCTAACCAAACCATCCGCAGTGAGATGATCGTCTACATCAGTTATCCTACTGTCATGCCTGTAAGATCTGATCCTACAAATCGGTCCCATAAGAGATTTTGCAACCCCATTATCCTTTTCTTTAATGTACTTGATCCTGAAATAAAAGTCATTGATCGTGGCCAACCATATCACTTGCCTGGAATTCAGATTTGGTTGGTCAAGCAAGTATCTCAATCCACTAAGATCACTCGTTAAGATGAATCTCTTGCCAAGAATATTGTGCCTCCACATCTTTAATGAATGAACAATCAGTACCAACTCAAGATCATGCGTCACATAATTCTACTCGACTCATTCAATTTCCTTGATTCATAAACTACCACCTGTCCCTCCTACATCAAGACTCCACCAAGTCCTCTCTTACAGGCATATGTACACACCGTAAACTCTTTATTCAGGTCCACAATCTTTAGAACTGGAGAATCTGTCAACAACTACTTCAACTGCTCAAAAATTGTTTCACATTCCTCTATCCATTTAAATTTCTTCACTTTTCACTGGAATGATATCATGAGAAGTTCCTAATGAACCTCGTGTAGTAACCCGTTGTCAGGCTAGGAGGTAACTCCTCAAAGTGAATAAGGCTGACATAGATGAATCATCTCCTTATGTTGTTATGCTAGCAACACAAGATGTTGCACAAATATTAATATGAAAGGAAATTATACCATGACACCTTGTCCCAGAGCATAGTATTCCTTTCGAGCCTTTACACGTCTAGGAATAACACAGTGGTACAAAAAATAGAGCGAATTCAGAGAGGGTGGAAAAAAAATGAAAGTGGAGAGTGGGAGAGAGAGGAAAGCAAAGAGGTGTCAGTCTATAGAATATAGGTAGACCAGAGGTGTCAGTTTGTAGAATATAGGTAGGAGTTAGTTACAAGGGTAGAAAGGACGCCAAAAAAATGTGGCTAGGATGTGTGCTCTAATACCATGTGTCTTGGTATAACTACCTTGCATATTAAGCTTCGTGCAAAGTCTTGTGCTGCTAACATAGAATCATAAGGAGAAGATTCATTTCTATCAACATTAAGCTTCATACCCCTAGCTACCCAAGAAAGTTTTTCCTTTCTAGAGAGATCAATCCCATATTTCTATCATCCATGGGAACCTTATATACAAACCCTTCCATAGTATTTGTTGTGTGTTTCGAACGTAGCAAAGAGAAGCGACGCAGCGGAGGCGTGGTGAGTTGGTGCATTAGAGCTGGTGCATTGAGCCGAAGGTGGTGTGGATGGATTTGCCTACGTGGAGGTTGAACGGTGACTTCCCCCACACTTGGATCATCTAGACACATTTCAGTTGACCACACAGTGTGATGAGCCTCGGTATTTCAACAAGAATGCCACAACTCCCAAGGCTACTGACTTTAACTATGAACCCGAGGTTCGTAAAAACTTGAGGTATCGACACTATATGTGCAGCATACAATGTGCCTTCCTTTACATTCATGATGTAATGTAGTGCATGTACTGAAATCAAATCCTAAAATAATTTCATAAAATGAATTGCTCGAAATGGAAACCCTATCCTATTGCAAAAATAAAGGTCAAGGAAAGAAACATATTCTAATTGCATAAAGATCATGAAATAAATGTAAAAGAAACCTAACTTAACCCTATTTATCACATGTGATGATTTAAACTAACGAAGCATGGAATCTGATCTAGGGAGTATTAACTGTTGCATGCATGTACTAATTAAGAAATAAAAAGAACTATTTTTCTTTATCTTTTCATTTTATAAATGCAAATGCTAATATTTCCTTGTTCTTTGGCAGGGGAGATAGGTGTGGAGGAACAGGGGTATAATGGTTGTCATGGAATGGAGGTCAAGTAGAGGCCTAATCTCAACTTCAATGATTATTTTTCTCAATTCAAGCTCAAAACAGGCCGCTACAGGATGTACTAGTTCCTATAGGATACCCTATTTTATTACAAGAACAGGCCGAAATATTAGGAAGTGGTCTAGAAGGTGTAATGGAGCTTGGGAAAGGTGGATAATGGAAGAATAAGGCATGGATGTGGTGGACACTACCCATAACTCAAGTTAGGGCTTCAAGATGGGTAGATTTGCTCAATGGAAATAGCAAATTTTACGTATAAAACAAGAATTCGCATTGAGATTTTAGTGGATTTTGGTGATATGGGTGGATGAGGCGAATGAGATGAGGTTTCCCTATAATGTAGAATCTCCTGAAACAACAAACATTATTGTCTACATATATCCAAAATTTCATCTATACATGGGAAATGTTTATTAAATAACGAAAAATTACAAGTCTAAAATCCAGAAATTCGAGAACTAGTGAGCTAGTAAATTTATCAAATACCTAACCTAATCAAGTGAAAATTCAATGGGGTGAATTTTGTTATTAAATATGATGTTTTTTTAATCTAATGCAAGTGGAACCAACTCTATTGAACCTCGTTAGCATGCTCTAAAAAATAGAATAAATTTGTTTTTCTTTGCCACAAAGGATTTCTAGAAATCTAGATTTGGGAATAAGAAAACTAATCCAAGTATCTCAATGATTACTATGAGCTTCCAAATATTTTCCAATGATGAAATTATGCTTGTGATCCTACAAAATAACTTACATCAACCATTTAACAGAATCCTACAACAAGAAATCATTAATACTAAATTCAAAAATAGAAAGAAACAAGAACAAGAGACACATGTGAATAAGAAGTGAAAATAATAAAAAAAAATGATATAAAAGGGCTCTGAGCATCCTAGGATGGAAAAGCCCAAGGAAAATCAGATACCTATGGAGGAGAACAATATTTATAAGTTGAAAATGACACCAATATTCATTATTTTCATCAATACAATTGCATCTCTGCAAGAAAATACAATGGAGCTGCAAAAATACGAGTTATCCCTACAAGAAGACTAATAAAAATATACCCATAGAAGAAAATTAAGCTTGGTACTTATGAAAAATGGTTAGGAACCATTCCGCATGAAAGGAGGAATCTTTCCCCACCCAAATCCCTTGATTAGTGGATCTGGTTCTGAATAATAGGAATCAACGTTAAATGGCAGGGAACACATTCCTAGACTTTCTCAATCATTGGAGTTCCACAATATGTACCATAATTCTATAATATCTTATTGATTTATTATTTATTATTTATCCTCCTATAGTAGGGACCAAGTCCCTAAAGTATCTCCTCCAAATCTTCATAATCTGCCCAATATTCTCCTAATATTCCACAAAAATAAATAATATTAGGCACAAATATGAAATTATTCATAAACCTTCCTAATGAACATATTAAAGTTAAAAATACATTATCTAATGCAAAAAGAGAGGTTTAATGTGCTGAAGGATGGTCATATGTGCCTTAATTTATGTTTAATTCAGAGGCATGGGCCTTAAGTTATGTCTAATTTAGAGGCCCATCATACCCCTCTGTTGAAAATGTTGCTCATCCTCTGAGCAACTTAGTGACCTCATTGTGCCTCATTCATGGCCCTGGTGGCCTCTCTCTTGTGGATTCATGAGTCCTTTTTGTTAAGAATCATGGCTATAAGTTCTGCAAGCACATGTCCGAAAATCTATTTGTGCATAGAAAAATCACTATTTCTTGAGACCATTCGCTTTGCTTCTTCTCCTTATTCAAGATGGTTTCTTGAATATTTTTCAGTTTGGAAAGGTATTCCACATACTTTTCTAATCTTCTGCTACCTTGTTCCACCATTTGGACACCTCTGAAACCTTCAAAATGCCTTAGATGAGAACGAGGACATGTTATAGTAATTCCTGTCAAAACTACAGGAAACCCTGTTAAAACTACATGAAACCGATTTTGAGCATAATGATAGTCTGAGCCTAGGGTAGGCTCTCAACATGACTTCCATGCCTTTCTCCCATTTCTATAACATCTCTTAGGCCTTGGAAAAAATTTAGAAAGAGATTAGAGACCTCATGGAAAGCCTCTTTTCATCACTGTAGTTTGAGTTCTGTTTTGATGGTGAATGCCTTGTTTCCTTTTGTTGCCTTCTTTTTCCCTTTTTTGGCCTAGATGATTTCCTAATGGCCTTGGAGTTCTCTTTTTTTATTAGGTCTCTCTTAGACACTGCCATTTTGGGTTTTAACATAATTTGTTCCTTTCTTCCTTCTTCTAGCAACATTATGTCATCCTCTAGCAGCCATTCCTTCTCTTTCAAAGTCTTTTAACTCTATGGGAGTGATGAGAAATGATGGAGAGGGTTTGGAGATGATGCTAGGGATCAGAGGGAGTATTGTAGATTTGTGAAAATGGAGAGGATTCTCTATTTGTTTTTTCAAGAAATTTTTAGGCTGAGATAGAGTGTAGGGTTTGTTCTTGAAATTATGAAATGGGATGGATGAATGATGGATAGATAGTGAATATGATGTGGATGGAGGGCTTGGAGTTCTGTGGTGACTTGGCCTTTGAAAAAATTTCTTCTTTTAAATGTTGTCCCCATTCCTTGAAATCATCACCCTTCGTAATTTGACTTTTCCACATTGCATGAGTGAATGAGTGAGCTGAAATTAACTAGTTGAAGGTGGATGAGACTGCTAACCCATCCTTAACTTATAAAAATATATCTCTCATGCATTGACAACAAATTTCTAACTATAATATGCTCAAGAGAAGATGTAAAGAATATTTCATGCCTATACCAACCTGATGGTTGTTGGAGAGACATGCATGTTGCTGCTGAGTTGATGTTGTTGTGCTGTTAATGACTCAAGTACATCTTCTTGACTACCTTTTTCTTTTTTGTTGATCTCATTTTGTTGATGAGTTGTCTTCTTGTTGATGTGCAGGTGTTGGAGGACCTATATCAACTTTCCCTAAAGAATACCTGACATTTTGACCCATTTCTCCATCGTATTGCCTCTTGTAGATTCCTCCTGTAGAGATCCTCTAGTAATTCAGGATAACCTCTTGTAGTAGACTTTTTTTGTCCATATCTCCCAAAAGGTAGAATGGATTGACTTGAAATTTTTTAAGCATGTTTCCATCATCATTATGAACCTCCCCATAAAACAATGTTGGCCAATGGATGCACGAATCTTGAGAAAAACTAAAAATGGTTGAATGTGATGAAGGTCGATTTCTTGGAAACTGTGCACTAGAATTTTCTAAAATTGCTTGGGTACGTTATCGTCATCCATATGCATCTCCCCGTGAAACATATTTTTAAATGGATTTATGTATATCGATAAAATTCAAAAATGGATGTAGGTGATGGAGGTTGATTTGTCAAAAAATGTGCATCGGAAATTGCTAAAATTTCTTGAGCATGTTACCATCCTCCATATGCATCTCCCCCTGAAACAACTTGGCAAATGGATACATGGTTCTCAAAATACGGAAAAAATAGTTTTCTTCTCTATGTATTTCTATTTCCTATAGTAAAACAGAGCATTCCAGTAGTTTTTTAGGACAACAAGGAAAATGATTGGTAGAAGCTTGGAAATGATGAGTGGATGGTGGAAATAGATGAGGGTGATAGATTTGCATGGCCTTGGTCACATTGGAGCATTTGAGAAAAGGAGGAGAAATTCAAAATTTGACTTCTTTTGACTAGGTTGAGAAAAGGAGGAGAAAGTCAAAATTTGACTTCTTTTCACTAGGTTTGACCTATTTTTTCTTTTATTGGTGCCAACTTGTTTTGGTTGCTTGCAGGTGTTGGAGGGAACCTATTAGTGTCAGTCTTTACAGCCTTCCTCCAGTGATCAAATGTGCTCTTACACAGTGATTTTGAAGTGTCAAGGTCAAATTTTGTCATTTCAGTGAGTCTTCAAGCAAAATTTGGTCACTAGGCATTAGGTCTAGGGTTTGCCTAAATGTCAGTCCATGTCACTATTCAGCTGAGTCTATCATCATTCATATGGTTGTCATTATCATATCAGTGTCTAATGAGTCATTTTACACCTGGTCCATGCTTCAGTTGCCACCCAGGCAAGGTCATTTCCCTCTCCTAGGGTTTTGAAAGCTAATTTCTCTTGGATGGTCAAATTACCGGAAAAACTTGTTTCCTGATGTTCATACACCTTCCCCTATCCTTAACATACCTTATCAAACACTTCCCATCCCTTAGATCCGCCAAATTGCTCATTTTTGCACAAACCCTAGTTTCTAGCTACAACCTGGCAATTTTCTAGGTTTGACCTGTGTTTTGTCCTTTTCGACCCCTTCCCCTCACTCAATCTCTGAGATTCCACTTTCCCCTGCTTCCTAACATCCCTCCCCACTCCCAAAAATTTCCCCAAAAATTTAGAAGCCCTCTATCCCCTTCATTTTGCTCCATTTCGACAAAATCCCTAGTTTCACACATCGGGACAAGTTTCACTCAAAAGCTGTTTCTGAGCAATCAAAGATGAATTTTGCAAAACTGAGAGAGGTTTTTTTCCACAACATGCCAAGGAAGAAAAACCTCCTTCACTTTTTACATAGGTGTCATGGTTTGAGAAAAATGTCAAAAATACCGGCGAGAACGAAGGTGTTCCAAGGATGGTTGGCCAAAGTACAAAAACGAAGGAAAACGCCCGATCCACTCCAAATTTTGGTCAAATCCTCTTTGAATGAGCATGGTACTTGATTGGGGTCTCCCAGCCGAAATTTCAAGAAATTTGGAGAAAATTTTGTCATTTGTGAATTTTTTGTGCCAATTACAGGTTTTTCCCAAGAACTGGTCTCACCCCGGGTGAGACCAGTTTGAAGGGCTGCTCGGAATTTTGCAAACTTGGAATTTTTGGAAAGGGCATGCAAAAAGAAAAATTACCAATGCTTGGGAGAAGCCTGGTTTTGAGTTTTGAGCCTCCAAAAGCTCAAAATACATCAAAAAAATGACTTTCTGCCTACTTTTTGAGTTGCAGAAAGTGACCTTGGGAGAATCAACTTGTGAGGGGTCAAATCAACTCCAAATCTAGAAATTCCACTTGGGATGGAAAGTAGACAGACCAAGCTTTCCAATGAGCCATCTTGCACCTGATTTGGATCAGTGGAACACACTCAAAACGAGCTGCAAAGGGGCGCAACCAGAACTTCCAGGGGCGCGACCAGAACTTCCAGATTTGCCAGAATTCACATTTTTGGTCAAAAAACACTGTTTTGACTATGGTTGACTATTATTACTTGTAGATGATGGATAAATGTAATATTTTCATGGCAATTTGGTAGATTTTATCTTTCTTTACCCTTCTAGAAGCTTCCATGATGTAAAAAGTGAAAAATTAATGCATGGATGAGTTAGCTAAGTAATAGAGGCAAGTTGTTTGGCTGCCTATTTTCTAGTTCTTAGTTTAGAATTTGTTCAAACTGCTCCTAGAAAGCTGAGCTCGACCCCTAGAGGTGGGGAAAGGAGTTAGATGGTCTAGATGGTCTATATTATGCTCTCTCCTTCTCATTTTCAGGGTTGGACTCTTGTGTAAGGAAGCTTTATTGTATATTGTGCATCTATTTCTGCAATTGAAGGCAAGGAAAGCCAGGGTTTTACAGACATCTTTGAGGATTCTTGTGGATCTGATTGTTGATGGTGTGTTCTCTACATGTTCTTGTAAGTTTGTTTATGTGTTTCACATCTCTCTTATGCTTCTAAATTGGACAGATGAAGTGGTAAAGTTTGAACTCATGTTTTGACATGCTCAGCTTTTTAGTTTGTTCAATTTAATGTTTTCTACTGTCTAGAGAGGATTCGAATTGTGTGTTTGCCCTCTTTAGCTTCTCCTCTATCATCTCTGATCATCCATCTCAGATTAAGGCATCAGCACTCATTCCTACCTTGCCCCTTAGATCCCCCTGTGAAAACTGTGCTCAATCCCCGCACCTTGAATTGCACTTCCACCAATTGCCACCAAAAACCCCAAAAATCATTAAATCAACCCCCTTATCAATTTACTAGCCTAAAATATTTATTATTAATTGGTCAGCCTAATCATATTGAAAGATCTATCGAATTTGACCCGAGATAGCCTTCTCATACCTCGTAGGGCTAGCTACGAGGTGAAATGGTTTGATGTAGCCTTGATGATTTACCTTTTCAGCCTAGGGTGAAATCTCAAGCGCTAACATATTGGCGACCATACTGGGGAGAACAAAATTGTTTGTTGATTGATGTGTTTGTTTCATAAGTCTTAGACGGAGCCTGAAGTTACGCCAGAAGCCTTCGAAAACGCTCTTGTTTTACATCAGCGTTAGTAGATAAACGCTGCTTCAGTCAATCTCCGTGAGCTTGTGAATACGACCACTTCATTTGCATTTCACCCCAGTACATGTATCAAGTTCAGATCTGATTGTTGATAGTGGACAACGATCAGACACTTGAAAGGCTGAAATCATTCACTGGCGACTCCTTTCACTGAAGAATCCAGCAACCTGTGCTTCATGGTGACTTCATTGCAGAGAGATCAGTAGCTTTGAGATTTCTCAAGATGGATCAGATTGCAAGAAGATATGCTCCCTTGAGCCGAGATCACATTCCAGGTTTTCCGAATAAGATGCCCAAGGTAGATTGGTCAAGGAATCTGCCCACATTTAACGTTGATGGTAAGAAGGATGCTGCTTTACATTTGATTAGATTTCATATGCATGTTCGCAAGTTAAAGATCAATTTTCCTGAGGACTGTTTGATGAAAATGTTTATGGCTACTCTGGAAGATGAAGCCCGATTCTGGTATGAAAGTTTGCCATCTGCTTCAATTTATTGTTTAAGGGATTTTCATACCGTGTTCTTTGAAAAGTATAAAGAATCATATCCATCTTTGAATTTAGTTCAAGACTGTTGCAAGCATGCCCATAATTTTATTGAAAGCCTTGAGAAGTATTATGAAGATGATAATTTTATGGATGTTGAGATCATGGAGGCTTTGTATGAGAATCCATTTCAGCAACATGAAGAGAACCTAGAGGATTCCCATAGAGACGATCATGAAAATTTGCAGCAAGACCAAGATCTTAGTATGGTGGAAAATGAAAAAATTTCGCCTCTTGACAATCAACAGAAATTGCATGAAATGGATCAGCAGTATGAGGATAATCTGTATACTCCTTCACTTGAAATCAATGAAGACAATCACTGTTTGAGCAGAGGAAAACAAAAGGCATTATCTCCTTTGTCCGAAGAGGAGATAGATCAGCTCTTGAGAGGTCTTGCTCCAGCTCAAGTTAATGCAGAATTGCAGTGCACACATGGTCAAGAAGATGATGGTGGACCTTCTTCCTCTTCTGAAAAGGATGACAGTCTTGTAAGCAGCATTATAGATCAACAGGTTGAAATTTGTTATATGGCTAAAGATGGTGAAAGAGAAGAGCTCATTTCAGATCTGCCCACAGAAGAAGACAGCATGCAAAGCCTGCATGAGGAGGTAATTCAGTCAGTTCATGAAAATCAAGATGAGATCTTCATTCAAGTAAGTGAAACAGTTCCTTTGGATGAATTTATGGTAGATGATAGAACTGTCATTTTTGCACCTCAAGAATCAGCTGAAGTTTCTTTCCTTATGATTGAAGAATGTAATAAGGAACTTGATAATTTGGTTGTGATATCATATGAAGATGACCTACAGCACATTCACACCATAGAAGATCATAGCATTCAGGATTTCCATTCGGATTCTTCATATGTCTCATGTGTTGAAATGTTATTTCAAGAGGAGATTTGCTCACCTACTTGTTCAGAATTTTTTGAAACCCATGAGCATACTTTTACTGAAGCACATGATGAAGGTAGATCAGAATTTGAAGCAAAGGAAACCTTGTTCTTTCAGCAGGAGGTGGCAATGGCAAATCCTCATGTTTTTCACGATCCTCTAGCAAGTTTGTTGCAGCCAGCAGTGATAGTGTTTATTGCAGTGTTCAGTGATGAAGGAGATCACGGTCAGCTATGTTTTTCGATGCCCAGTTACCTGTTTCTATTGTTGATCATGAGATCAGATTGGGAGAATCAGTCAAGAAGGCATCTGCTTGATTGGTTGCATTGGCATTATGATATAGTTTGATGGTATTTTGTCTTGTAAGAAACACAGGTGGTTGTCATCATGATTTCAAATCTTGATGGACTACTGCCCTTCATAAGCTTTGTAAGTTTTGTTTTAAGTCAAGTCATGAGTCATTTGTGTTTGGTCTGTTGAGTAAGTTTTTCAAGTTATTTCAGTTTGCCATCGAGTCGGTTTGAGTCAAGCATCAGTTAAGTTTCAGTCAATTGTCAAAGTCAAATAAAGTTGTTTTTGAGTTGGTCACATGTGAATAAATTGACTCCATTGCCCAATGAATAAAACACTGGTCTGCTCTCCCAAGAGGTCTGAGGTTCTTGGCACCTCCAAGGAGCTACCATCCCCATTGGAGCCAATGTTAGTGTCAGTCTTTACAGCCTTCCTCCAGTGATCAAATGTGCTCTTACATAGTGATTTTGAAGTGTCAAGGTCAAATTTTGTCATTTCAGTGAGTCTTCAAGCAAAATTTGGTCACTAGGCATTAGGTCTAGGGTTTGCCTAAATGTCAGTCCATGTCACTATTCAGCTGAGTCTATCATCATTCATATGGTTGTCATTATCATATCAGTGTCTAATGAGTCATTTTACACCTGGTCCATGCTTCAGTTGCCACCCAGGCAAGGTCATTTCCCTCTCCTAGGGTTTTGAAAGCTAATTTCTCTTGGATGGTCAAATTACCGGCAAAACTTGTTTCCTGATGTTCATACACCTTCCCCTATCCTTAACATACCTTATCAAACACTTCCCATCCCTTAGATCCACCAAATTGCTCATTTTTGCACAAACCCTAGTTTCTAGCTACAACCTGGCAATTTTCTAGGTTTGACCTGTGTTTTGTCCTTTTCGACCCCTTCCCCTCACTCAATCTCTGAGATTCCACTTTCCCCTACTTCCTAACATCCCTCCCCACTCCCAAAAATTTCCCCAAGAATTTAGAAGCCCTCTATCCCCTTCATTTCGCTCCATTTCGACAAAATCCCTAGTTTCACACATCGGGACAAGTTTCACTCAAAAGCTATTTCTGAGCAATCAAAGATGAATTTTGCAAAACTGAGAGAGTTTTTTGTCCACAACATGCCAAGGAAGAAAAACCTCCTTCACTTTTTACACAGGTGTCATGGTTTGAGAAAAATGTCAAAAATACCGGCGAGAACGAAGGTGTTCCAAGGATGGTTGGCCAAAGTACAAAAACGAAGGAAAACGCCCGATCCACTCCAAATTTTGGTCAAAGCCTCTTTGATTGAGCATGGTACTTGATTGGGGTCTCCCAGCCCAAATTTCAAGAAATTTGGAGAAAATTTTGTCATTTGTGAATTTTTTGTGCCAATTACAGGTTTTTCCCAAGAACTGGTCTCACCCCGGGTGAGACCAGTTTGAAGGGCTGCTCGGAATTTTGCAAACTTGGCATTTTTGGAAAGGGCATGCAAAAAGAAAAATTACCAATGCTTGGGAGAAGCCTGGTTTTGAGTTTTGAGCCTCCAAAAGCTCAAAATACATCAAAAAAATGACTTTCTGCCCACTTTTTGAGTTGCAGAAAGTGACCTTGGGAGAATCAACTTTTGAGGGGTCAAATCAACTCCAAATCCAGAAATTCCACTTGGGATGGAAAGTAGACAGACCAAGCTTTCCAATGAGCCATCTTGCACCTGATTTGGATCAGTGGAACCCACTCAAAAACAGCTGCAAAGGGGCGCGACCAGAACTTCCAGGGGCGCGACCAGAACTTCCAGATTTGCCAGAATTCACATTTTTGGTCAAAAAACACTGTTTTGACTATGGTTGACTATTATTACTTGTAGATGATGGATAAATGTAATATTTTCATGGCACTTTGGTAGATTTTATCTTTCTTTACCCTTCTAGAAGCTTCCATGATGTAAAAAGTGAAAAATTAATGCATGGATGAGTTAGCTAAGTAATAGAGGCAAGTTGTTTGGCTGCCTATTTTCTAGTTCTTAGTTTAGAATTTGTTCAAACTGCTCCTAGAAAGCTGAGCTCGACCCCTAGAGGTGGGGAAAGGAGTTAGATGGTCTAGATGGTCTATATTATGCTCTCTCCTTCTCATTTTCAGGGTTGGACTCTTGTGTAAGGAAGCTTTATTGTATATTGTGCATCTATTTCTGCAATTGAAGGCAAGGAAAGCCAGGGTTTTACAGACATCTTTGAGGATTCTTGTGGATCTGATTGTTGATGGTGTGTTCTCTACATGTTCTTGTAAGTTTGTTTATGTGTTTCACATCTCTCTTATGCTTCTAAATTGGACAGATGAAGTGGTAAAGTTTGAACTCATGTTTTGACATGCTCAGCTTTTTAGTTTGTTCAATTTTAATGTTTTCTACTGTCTAGAGAGGATTCGAATTGTGTGTTTGCCCTCTTTAGCTTCTCCTCTATCATCTCTGATCATCCATCTCAGATTAAGGCATCAGCACTCATTCCTACCTTGCCCCTTAGATCCCCCTGTGAAAACTGTGCTCAATCCCCGCACCTTGAATTGCACTTCCACCAATTGCCACCAAAAACCCCAAAAATCATTAAATCAACCCCCTTATCAATTTACTAGCCTAAAATCTTTATTATTAATTGGTCAGCCTAATCATATTGAAAGATCTATCGAATCTGACCCGAGAGAGCCTTCTCATACCTCGTAGGGCTAGCTACGAGGTGAAATGGTTTGATGTAGCCTTGAGAGTTTGTCTATCTCAGCCTAGGTGAATTCCAAGCGCTAACAGAACCTACATTCATCAGAGAGATACATGGAGCACATATTTTTTATTTTTATTTTTTTATCTTTTTTATCTTTTTCCCAACCCATTGACAGCCTCATGGAGGTTTTCAATCAATGAGCCAATCTCAGGCGCCTGAAAGGAGGTTTTCACTTGAGATTTTATTTTTTCCTCTTATATTTCATTTTTTTTTCATTTTTTTTCTTTTCTACCCTACCCTACTTGGAAAACAAAATTACTTTCAAGCTTATACTTTCAATGGAGCCATGTGCACATCAAGATGACAGATAAACTGATGCGTAAGTTTGCAATATATGATTTGACATGTACCTGGATTTCAGAGACCAAATGATTTGACTTTGAAAGGATCAAGCACATTTGAAGAAGAGAGTGTTACTGCAACTTAATGACTATCTGGAACCATGCTTCAATATAGTTGTGATGCCCCTAGTCCACTTTCTGATTTGGATCATCTTGGATGTCTTCTTATTCCATGACCTTCAAATCTTCCTCTTTTTGTTGATTGTTCTCTTGAACACATGGAGGATGCGATAGTAACCATGAGGGAGCTTTCTTAATATCTGATTTTGTTGTCTACTCTTCATCAAATGCAGCCCATGATTCTTTGATATTCTCTTTTGAATCTTCTTGTTTTTTCATATTGTCCTTCAATGACATCAAGAGAATCTCTTTTTTTGAATATTCTTCCTGAGCTGAGATGAATATCATTGGATCGAGAGGAGATATTTGGAAGTGTTGTACCTCAGCATTGTAAGTGGGTTGAGCTACATAATTGTGTGGGTTTGGAAATGGTGGTACAGGTAGTTGAGTGGGAGTGGATATTTGAGACAGATGTGGTTGGGGATGTGGTTGTGGTGGAGGTGAATGGTAGGGATAACATGGAGTTGGGTATGTAGGATATCAAGGAAAATATTGAGGATATTGTGGATTTCTCCCATAAGTTCCTTGCCAACCTTGTTGCCAAGATTGGTTTTGGGGTTGAGATGACCAATGTTGCCAAGGAAAGGGTGTGTTCCAATTACTTTAAGGTCGACATGCATAACCTTGAAATTGTGAATTAGGCTCTTGCATCATACTAGGTTGACTAGGCTGCCATGGTCCTCTTAGAGCTACATAACATAGCCGCTTTGGTGATTGACATGCTCCATTGTCCTCTTGGTAAACTTCCTCCAACCTTGTTAATGATGGACAATATTTAACATCATGTGATTATGCATGGACAATAAAAATATCAACATCTTCTTTTTCTTCATCTTGCATTCTTAACATTTCTACTTGTTCACTTAGATGCTAAGAATTTTCATTTTAAAGTTATTAAGTAAATTTCCAAGTTTAGCTTGAATTAATGATCTTGATGTTGATTGACTTACTCTTTCCCTTCCTCTTGATATGTGTTTGCATGTTTCACAAATTTCTTCAAATGATAATTGGTATACATCACCTCTACTCATGAGATCAAGGAGATCAATCCACTCATCCCTAATTGTTCTAAGTAAGAGGGTTTTTAGTGTGTCAAATCCTAAATGATGTCATTTTTCCCTCTTAGCATTATACATGAACCTTTCTATGAGATCCTCAGGCTCTCATATTATCTTTGATTCATTCTAAAGATTTCTTCCTTAAGATCATGATCTTTATATTTTTCTAGAAATATCTTTTGCATCTCACTCCATGATCTTATTGAATTAGTCCCTAAACTCATGAACCATTTAAGAGCTCTATCCTTCAAAGTTGCTAGAAACAATCTCAATTTTTGAGTGTTCAATAAGTGACCATAAGATCTAAAAAGGATTTCAAATTCATAGAGAAAGGTTTCTGAATCCTCTGACCTTAGACCATGAAATTTTGGAAGAAAAGATGGAGGGATGTTCTTCATGTGCAAACTACCATCAGTATCTTGAATGCGAAATCCAAGAGGATCTTCCTCATTTTCATCATCTCCATCCATTTCTTCTACATTCTTTTCCATCTCTTCTTCTTCTACCTACAAAAGTGAATGGTGATGTGGCTCTTACTGCACCATGTGATCAAATGTGGGGGGGGGGTGGGTTGGTGTTGGAGAAATTTTGTTTTTGTTTTTATGATTGAATGAAAACTATAATGCAATGGAGTTTTCTACTTTTGAAATTAAATATGCCTTAGAAAGAAATGAATCAACTAGGGAAGAAAATTATGCATGCTTTGACACCTCACCAGCAACAGCACTAAAAAGTGATGAGCCTCAGTATTGCAACAAGAACGTTGCAACTCCCAAGGCTATCGAGTTTAATTATCAACCTGGGGTTCATACAAAATTAAGAGGTATCGGCACTATACGTGAAACATACAATATTTCCTTCCTTTTCTGTTGTGATGTAATGGAGTGCATGTAATGAAATCAAATCCAAATAATTGTAGAAAATAAACTGCTCGAAATGGAAACCCTAACCTATTGCAAGACATAAAGTTCAAGGAAAGAAACATATTCTAATTTCATAAAGATCATGAACTAAATGTAAAATAAACCTAACTTAACCCTATTTATCACATGTGATGATTGAAGATAACTGAGCATGGAATTTTATTTAGGGAGTATTAACTGTTGCATTCATGTGCTAATTAAGAAATAAAAAGGACTATTTTTCTTTATCTTTTCATTTTATAAATGAAAATGCTAATCTTTCCTTGTTCTTTGGTAGGGAAGACAGGTGTGGAGGAAGAGGGGTTCAATGATTGTGATGGCATGGAGGTCAAGTAGAGGCCTAATCCTAGCTTCGATGATTATTTTTCTCATTTCGGGCTCAAAATAGGTTGCCACAAGATGTACTAGTTCCTACAGGATCCCCTGTTTTATTACAAGAACAGGCTAAAAGATTAGGAAGTGGTCTAGAATGTGGAATGGAGCTTTAGAAAGGTGGATTATGGAGGAATAAGGCATGGAGGTGGTGGACCTTACCCAGAACTCAAGCAAGGGCTTCAATATGGGTAGATTTCCTCAATGGAAATGGAAATTTTTGCTTATAAAACAAGAATTCGGATTGAGATTTTAGTGGATTTTGGCGACATGGGTGGATGGGGCTTGGAAGAGGCGAACGAGATGAGGTCTCTCTATAATTTAGAATATCCTACAACAACACACATTATTTTATCCATCTATCCAAAAATTCATCTATATGTGGGAGAGATTTATTAAATAACAGAAAATTACTAGTCTAAAATAGAGAAATTCGAGAACTAGTGAGCTACTAATCTATCAAATTCCAAACCTAATCAAAGTGAAAATAAAATGGGGTAATTTCTTTTATTAAATATAATGTTTTTTTGATCTAATTCAAGTGGAACCAACTCGATTGAAGCTCATTAGCATGCTCTAAAAAGTAGAAGAAATTTACACTTCTTTGCCACAAAGGAGTTCCAGAAATCTAGATTTGAGAGTAAGAAAAGTAGCTCAATGATTATTATGACCTTATAAATATTTTCCAAGGATGAAATGATGCTTGTGATCCTGCACAAGAACTTACATAAACCGTTTAACCCAATCCTACAACAAGAAATCATTAATACTAAATGCAGAAATAGAAAGAAACAAGAACAAGAGATGCATGTGAAATGAACTGAAAAGAATAAAAAAAAATGATACAAAAGGGATCTAAGGATCCTGGGATGGCCAATCCAAGGAAACTCAGAGAAATATGAAGGAGAATAAGATTTAGAAGCTGAACATGACACCAATCTTCATTATTTTCATCAATACAATTACATCACTGCAAGAAAATACAATGGAGCTAAAACAATATGAGTTATCCCTACAAGAAGACTAATAAAAATCTACCCCTAGAGGAAAATTCGACTTGGTATTTATACAAAATGATTAGGAATCACTCCCCATGAAAGGAGGAAGATTTTCCCACTAAAATCCCTTGATTAGTGGATCTGGTTCCCAATACTAGGAATTTTCATTAAATGGCAGGGAACACATTCCTAGATTTTCCCAATCATTGGAGTTCCACAATTTGTGCCATAATTCCATAATATCTTGTTGATTTATTATTTAATATTGATCCTCTTGTAGTAGGAAACAAGTCCCTAAATTATCTCCTCCTCCCAATCTTCATAATCTGCCCAATATTCTCCTAATATTCCACACAAATAAATAATATTAGGCACAAATATGCAATTATTCATAACCTTCCTAAAGAACATATTAAAGTTAAAAATACATTATATAAAGAGAAAAGAGAGGTTTAATGTGCTGAAGGATGGTCATATGAGCCTTAATTTATGTCTAATTTAGAGGCCCATTATAGTGAAAGCATGGAAATCCTTGGCGTCGTTGTGTTTGGTATGTCTATATCGACTCCTCCATTTTAACGCCTCTTCCAATTATACAACTTCTCCGCCATTTCAGTTATCATCTCCATAGTCATTACAGCCCTACCACTATACCGTCATCATTGCATACATCATACCACCATACCATCATACCACTCCTCGACTTCACTGTGATATATATATATATATATATATATATATATATATATATATATATATATATATACATCATCATCACCCATGACACCCGACAGCTGATAGGGTCCCCAATTATGTTGAATGGTATTATATTGTGGTGGTTGACAGTTATAATATATAACACCTTTGTTATAACATATAACTCCATGTTCGTATATCTCCATTGTAATATATATATCATCCCTCTATTATGTTGACTCCCACATATATTACCTCCCCCATATAACCCTCCCCCAAGTAATAACTCTGTCTTATATATATATATATATATATATATATATATATATATATATATAGTGCATTTTTGTTTTTACAGAAATTACCACCAATAGTGCATCCTTTCACAGTATATTGCAAGCAAAATACATTTTTTACATAGTACACAAATTTTAAAATGCATTCACTGATATGAATTTTTGGAGTAGTTCTCTCTGGAAAAGGGAATTATCCTCAATGGTCATGAAATATAAAACACACTCATTTTTAATAAGTTATGGAGATTATTTTGTGAAAGAGAAGGAGATAATGCACCTACAAATCCCTCTTTAGATAAGGAGATTACCATTTGGGAAAACAAGAACAACAGGGCATGTGTCTTGATTGCAACATCTATAAATGAAGAGGTGAGTTACCACATTTCACCATTTTCAAATTCTTTTGAAGCCTTAAATAAGTTGAAGGAATTGTATGACTCACACTCTGAACTTGAAGTTGTCCAATTGATGATTAAATTGTTTAGTTTTGAGTTAAAAAATGATGACCCTATTACCTTAGCATCATAAGTAAGATCCATTATGCATGATATAAAAACAACTGGTGTTGAAATAGACATTCCTCTCATATATTATGTCAAGGCAGTATATCCCACCTATTCACATTATCTTGAGTCATTGGAAGAAAGTGGAAATCTTAAGGAGATTACCTTTCACTCCCTTGAGAAGAAATTTGTTGAGAGAGAGAAGGCTTTTAGGAAGAAGATTGCTCCTCAGTATTTTGAAGAAGTTGTGTGTCTTGCACATAGAGAGAAGAATCCTAAAAAATATTCTTCTAGAGGAAGAGGTGGCCAAAGAGGTAGAGGAAGGAGGAATTTTAGAGGTAGGGTGGTAGACAGTTCCAAGGAGAAAAGTTTGATCTTCATTGCATACGATGCAATAGAGATGGACATGATGCATCCACATGTAAGTTTCCATGGGAAAGAATTAAGCAGGAAAGAAATGAAGGAAAAGGTATAACTGATGACAAAGGAAAAGGTAAAGCACCCTAATCTTCTTACTATGTTGTGGCATATTGTAAAAATGGAGTAATAGAAGACTTGTTTAATACTTCACTCGCTTCTTGGAAAGATGATTGGTTGCTTGATTGAAGAGAAACTTGCCACATGAATTTTAGGAGATATTTTTTTGAATAATTTACTAACAATGTTGATGGAGTAGTATATTTTGAAGACTAAACAAAACTCAAGCCATTAACGCTTGGCACCATTAGGCTCAAACTCCCTAGTCTTCTAGACTTTCTTCTACATGATATTCTATACCTCCCAGAGCCAAGGATAAATTTTTTGTCCTTGGTCCACATCTGCCAGCAAGGGCACTCCATTCATATATTTGGTGGCAAGGTCGAGATCAAGAAAGCATCAGATCACTCACTTGTCATGATGGGGATAGAAGAAGAAAGACTTCTGAAGCAGCAAAGTACCTCTACACTAGCACAAAATGTTTCATACAATTCTCACTATGATGAAGGTACAATTTGATCAAGTATTTTATGGCATGCTAGAATTGGATTGTTGGCTTGATGGGCCTTGACCCAGGTTCAGCGTTAAGCAGCCAAGAAAATCCCTACACTACTGGCCCTTTTGGCATCAATCCATGGAGCGTGGACTGAAGTCTCACCTGAAGTAGTATGGGGTGATGCAGGAGCTAAGTTTCCGCACCCTGAGATGGTTGTGATGTCAGTTTTTAGACCTTCACTCTGCCTTCACATAGATCAACAAGTCCCTTAAGGCTTATCAATGTACTTCGCTTATTCGCTCTTGAAGCCTCTGCGAAAGTCTCTGATCGCCCTTCGCAGACCCTAGATAGATAGATCAGGTGCTTACATGCCTCTGTAATTATCTTTACTTTAGATTAGCTTAAGTATTAGTTAACTTTAACATGCATTACAGTTATCTTCGCATAAACATATATTATTACTTGCATTCATATGACAAAGTGAACTACATAGATTCGCACATCAATATAGGATTAATTCATAACCCTAGTATTCAACATAGCATAATCGCAACACTCATAGAAGAAGTAAAATAACGCACGCACAGATGGAAAGTACACAGTAATTTCATAATACTTCTCTTTATTGATGATTCAGATTCTCAATACAGACTCTATCTACCTTATGCACACAACTATAGGGGTTCGCACACTCAGTTGCAAACTTCTACCCTAGGCCTTTGTGCACTCAGTTGCAGAGCATCTTCCTACACTAAGACTCTCACTCTTAGCTCTTTATAGACTCATCAAGTATTTCTACTTCACTGACTGACTCTCTTAGACTCCTCTAAGACCTCCTTTTCATACAATCCCATGGTCCGTAAACCAAGGGCAGATCTCCAAAAGTGACACAACCTATCCAGAGTAAGGGAACCTTTTTGAATTTAGATATTGTTACACTTCATTACCACAAAATGTGGAGACTTTACATTTCTTTATACAAACTTCGGGCCTTCTGCCCAAAAACTTGGCTTTTTAACCCCAAAAATTGACCCCCAGGGGACCTGTTCCCAATAGGCCCCCAACACAAACATGGTGACTTGCCCTTGAGTCACACGGCTGGCACGAAGATCTTGTCACGAGGACCTCCCAACTCGACTTGGACAACTGCTACCTCAGCAGCGCACTATGTTTCCACCTGCTTCATCTCCTTAACCAACTACTCTGTCGCTAGCCCTGCACTGTCTGACTTAATCTTCTACTGAGTCTCCTGCAGACTAGCCATCTTTCCTTCAATAGTGGTCGCAATCAAGTAGTCTCATCCAACAAAGGCTTCAAGCGAGCCTTCATTACGGCTTCCTTATGCTAAGCTGCATCTACCTGCACTTTCAATGCCTTGGCCTTCTGTAGTTTAGCTAACCTCTGCGTGATGGGGATAGTGCATGCTATCAATTTGACTTCATCATAGCACTATTGTAGCTCTCATGCTTCTGTTTCCAGCCACTGTACCATAGTATCTTTCTACAGGCAGGTGACTTCCTCAAGTGACTGCTCGAAGAACATGGTACAGTCCTTCACTACGCTTTCTACTACTACTACGTGTCTTTCACAACGGTCTCGCGCTGCTTTCTATTCTCTGGTGGAGTCAAAGGTTGGGTCTTCAAATGAAACTCTACAATTTTGAGATTCAACTCCAGCTGAACCTTTGTTAGTTCAGTTTGTGCATCACGCACTCCAACAGGGAGCTTATGAACCCTCACATCTATAGGCTCAACCTCGAGAATGCCCAACTCTGGGATAGTCCTGCATGCCTCAGTCACAACGGTGGTAATGCACTGGTTCTTATCCGTAATGTCTCTAACAAGGTTAAGGGTAGAGTCTCTATGCATGGTTAGCTGGGCATTGTTGACCTTCTGTTCGCTGATCATCTGTATCACACGCTGTTCATGAGCCCGAAGTTCCGCTATCACGCTATCCTGCAAAAGCTAAAGCGCCTCATTCAGAAACACAACCAAGTTGCGTCCAACTCTCTTAAGTGTGTTGATAGTGGGTCTGTCAACTTCAGTCTCTATTGTTAGTGCTCCATCCATTAGCACTATTTCTCAGGGATCCCTTCCACATAGCATCTTATCTAACTTAGCGCAGACCCTTTCCTTATACTTCAGATTAAGGTGGCAAGGTATTTGTTTCACAAGTTTCATGTCCGATTTCAAGGTGATCTTCATGACACCTAGGTCTCCTATTATTCCCTTCAGATCAGAAAACTTCATGGGAACAAATCCTAATATTCACAGAGGAGCTCAGTGACCTTGTCTACTGTCGCATCATCCCAATAGTCCACAGTCTTCGCAAATTTCAGCTTTGCTTCTGTGCCAATGTTGACCTGTCTAGTTTTTAGTGGTGCAGTTATGTCTGGATCCTTTATCTATGGTCCTTCAACCTCACGATGACCCTCGGTTTCCAGGATATTAATCTTTCTGGGATCCTCATCTTCATCTTCAACAGTCATGTTATAGCATTCCATTGCATGGCTCATCTGGGTAGTCCAATCAAGTTGAATCAAGTCCACAGGATCCTACAGTATCCTAAAGATCACTTCTTTAACCTCTTGTAGTGTCACGTCAATATAGTCAAGACCATACTCAAAGCTGAATGTCATTATAAACCCCTAGTGTAAGATGTCCCATTCTTCAGTGCCATGGCGGATCTCTATTTCCAAGTACCAATTCATTGGTATGACATCCAGGGTATGACAAAACAGATGCACCCATTCAGGCTAGAGCTCCACTCCATAAGCCTTAGTTCATTTGGCCAAGTGATCATGTGGATTATCCCTTCCATCATACTTGTCTGTCATCCTTACTTTTGGCTGTCCAAAATGTATTCACATCATCCTCCTATATTCATGCCAATCACGGAAATTATCCTTGTGTGTACCCCACCATCTTGCGAGTGTAGCGCGCAGTGCCTAATCCAAGGCCTAGAAGTGATGCTTCTCGGGAACCTCTCTTTCAAATGCATCCAAAAAGTGATGAATATTAGTTAGCCCATCATAGTGAGGTAGATTCCTTACCTCTAATGATACGCAACACAATGACTTGGTCATCATATTACAACGTAGCGTAGATACTTCATGCAGCCGATTTTGCCAGTGTTCTAGTTCTTCATTTGTATCTGATGTGCAAGAGCTTTCACGGTCCCATGTAATACATCCATCTGCTGTTGGATTTACCCAATCCTAGCTTCACGTTGATATCTTGTAAATTTGGTCCAAATCATCATCACTTTCATAACTGTGGGCTGGTTCTGTATAGCTTGGTCCTTCTATAGGATCCAGTGGCATCACTACACAGAGCGATTTCTTTTCCAATATCATCTTTCGCTTCTTCAAGTTGATTACCTCATTCATGTCAGTGGCCCAATCAATTCCAAGGAGTGTAGGGTAGGGATTGCTATCATCCACAATATCTATTACTTCAAAATCCACCAGTGTGCTCGTGCCTTCGATGTCAACTGTTACCCCCTGCAGCCTCCCCATTGGGATGATTTTCTGTTGATTCGCCATTCTTAACTGGATCAAAGACCATTGGAGCACAGGTATCCCCATTCTTTCCCAGGTTTGTTTTGTCAAAACATTCGCGATGGACCCCAGATCCAAGATAACTTGGCCCATATCATATTCCTTTATCTACACGGTGAGTCTCATCTCACATCTAGTCCTTTCCTTATGCTTGCCAAGATTTATAACTATGCACAGTTCTCCAACAACGTCGTCCTTGCTAGCGCATCAATTGATTAGTTCTTACAGTCCCTTTACAATCTGTTGATGCCTCGAAAATCACTGCAACAACATTGGGGGATAACCACCCAGTCCGGACCTTAAAGCAGCTCCTTTTCTGTTTGGTGTGGTGGCTCCGACTGTTCAACTAGGTCCAGTTACCTTCTCCCTATTGCTATTGGTTTATAATGTATCTTTAACTACCAATAGACAGGGACATCATATCACTTCTTCTTGTTGATCAGGCAAGAGAATGACCCTTAAGCTAATTTGGGTTCAGCCAAGCCACAACTAAAGTTTTGCCTATTTGAGGAGGGGACTTAAAAGGATGTAGAATTTACTCTAAATGCAAGCTTATTCTATGATGCAAGCAAAAGAAACTAATCTAAATCCTATCTTAATTAGGCAGATATAGATCTAACCCAACTAAGAGCAAGATAATTAAAGTATTGGGATTTAGATATGTCTTGTTTATAATGAATATCAAGTTAATGAAGTAGTTCAATTAACTGATATTATGGATATCAAAACACATCCTATTGAGACCTTTTAACTAAAATAATAAACCAACAACACTAAGAAAGTAGTTCACATAAATGATATTGATTATCAAATCAGCAAATCCAATAACTAAACAATAATATGTGGAAATAGTTCACAACATATTACCACTCAATAAATTAGTTTTAATAAGGCAGATTTCTGAGTAAATAGTTACTCAGAAATGAGAAATTAATTCATAAGAACAGAGATACATGATAACAACATTGAGACAAACTACCCATATTGACAATAATGCACAAACATGAATAAAATGGCACATTCCTGTTACCATAAAAATGAAACTGATATTTAAAACAGTAGTATTAAAAATACCAATTTATTGCATTCATTTCTCTGATCTTGGTCTCCAACAGTCCTTTACATTGCTTGAACTTCTGCCTTCAAAGCTAAAGCCACAATAGTGAAAACTCTGTCCCTCATACATAATTCAAGATACAAAGGAAAAATCCTCAATAATTCCGAGATCTGAGATTTTCTCTCCTCTCTCCTACAACTCTAAATTCCTATTACAGTAGTGCTTTTAGAAGTCTAGCATTGCAGAGGAGAGCAACCCCTTTTACCTTCTGCAATCTGTTATTTATAATATTTGTGAAGGAATTTTGGAGAGGAGAGTTTGTTGAAGAGAAATCTGCCAAATATAATTTTACTTGCTCCTAATTCTGATCTTCAATTGTTGGAGCATTCTCATTGCTTGAAATCATTTTCTCCATATCTTTTCCACTATTTTCCTGCAAAAGAAATCAAAATAAATTAAAATGCAATCAAAATATCATTTATGGCAATTAAATCAAAGCCAATCAAATTCTATTTTAAATAAATAATTGAAAATAAAATATAGGCTCTGTATTGATGCTTTGAATGATTTGATTGGCAAAGGATATTATTGACCAATGGATCTGCAATTAGAAGAGGCTTTGGACAAATGAAATTGAAGAAAATAACTCAGAAATTTGATTTTGTTTTCAAAATTCGGAGCCTGATCTTCTGCCTGATTTTTGGCCCAATAAATGATCAAATCTGTTAATGAAATCTCCTCAGAAATATTCTCCTTGATTTTCTCTTTCCAATGAGCCGTCCTGGGCCTCATTTGGCCAAGTATAACTCAATCTATGAGCTTCCAAAGTTGAGGAGTCAAATCTGGCATGAATCTGGAAATTCTGTTGCTGGGCTAAAAAAAATCAAAATTCTCATTAAAAATTAAATCCTAAATTAGAATTCTAATTAATTGTTAATTTATGAATTAAACTAATTATTAATGAACTATTTATTAATCTAACTAACTGATATCTAATTAGCGATTTATAAACAAATCTATTCTAATAAAAAACTAATCAATATTAATCTAAATGATATTTAAATTTTAATTAAACTAATTAAATATTAAATATTATTAATTAATTTAATTAATATAATATTACATATTACATGTTAATATATAAACTAATATTTAATATATATTAACCTACCCTATTCCTTACTTACTCCACTCATAATATATAAAAACATTAAAACTAACATATCACCATACGTATGAGTGAAAGGAACTAGTCGTTGAACCAAACTATTTAAAACTTTGTTTGTATTCCTTTTCGCTTATCGGCACTTCGCATCGGGATGGGTAATGAAGTTTTTAAAATGTGTTAATGCAAAAGTCGGGTTCTTAAAACTTGTTTAATGAAAAAGCTCCGATGCGATATAATTTTTATATATTAAATATTAATTTAATTTAATTAATTATATTAAATAATAATTAATTTAATTAATTTAATATTTAATATTAAAAATCAATTTTTATTTTGGTTTTATTTTTATGAATTTAAGTTTTTTTAAACTACAGCTAAAAATAAAACTACAGCTACTTAGAAAATAAATGAAAAATAATAAAGATAAACTACAACCACTTGAATGTTTGGTTTTTCGAGATTAAGATTTGATTTGGAAATTGGAGTGAATTTCTTAAGTCCCGATGCTTAATTATTTGGCTGCATAACTAAAAACGGAAAAATGTTAGTAAAAAGAACTCGCTATAAATTAATATTTAGAATGAATGCGTTATTGAACTAATTTATTTACAAAATGCAATATTGTACATTTTATGCAATCTTAACCCAGGCCACATAAATAATCAGATTTTCAAATGAGTGCCATTTTTGAACCAGTTGACCAAATGAGACCAAACAAGCGTCAATGTGAAGCTTATAGAAAATCGATTCTAACAAAGCAATCAAAACAAGAATCCAAAGAAAACTAAAAATTAACAAAAGCGCAGGGAAATTAACTAAAATAAAAATCCAAAAAGGTGCTTAGCCCAAATTTTTTATAGAAAGGGTCCCCATTATTTGAGTTGTGCAAGTCAAAAATGGGCGGTTGTGTTTTTACCACAACAATGGCGACACGCGGGAGAAGAACCAGTTATCTCTATTTAATGAGATTTTTCTAAAATTAAAGTAAAAATAATTAAAGAAGAGAGAATTATTTTTTTGGAATGCTTGACTAGTTTCATTAATCTTAATAAAAACAAGAATCATCTGATTGTAATTTTTCTTAAAATTTCTCATAAATTAAAATATTTCAAAACTCTATATCAGTCATTAATTAGTTGTAAAGATAAAGCAGGGGTCACTTTACAGCTTTAGCTTTTTAAAATATACTCATTTGCCACAGGTAGAGCCACTGCTGCCAGCAAACATCTATAGTTTCGACAGGGTTACCTTTTAATCATAAATGATTCAGAATCCCATCTTTCCAAGAATTATTGACCTAGAGATAAATCCATTTATATATGTTTAATTTTTTTTATTTTTTTTTTTTGGAATTTTTTTTTTGTTATAAATCTTAAAAGCCATTGTCCTGGTTTGGTGGCCAGATAGTTGACAATGCCACTCACTGGCTATAATCGGACTGAACAAGCTGGCTCGTGATGAGACCCCTTGTCTTATAATTGTTTGCAATCATAAGTCATTACCCTGGTTTGTTTAGCAGTGTTGGTAATGTCAGCCTATTTTTCCCCTATGATCATGGTAAGCAGGCTCACGATGAGACCTCTTATCTTCTAAGTTTAAATATATTTCAGGATTATCCTCTAGAAAAATAAGACTCTTTGGGACAGGGAGAATCATTGACTCCTTAAGAGTTAAGAATGACAATTTCAGAGTTAAATGTGCTTTGCTGTAAAGTGTCTTTACTTGGTTATAAATAACTTTTCTTGACTGATAATAGAATTCTGAAAGATCTTAATAAAATTTTGAAATCTCAAAATGATTACAGTTTGATGAAAAAGAAATTTTCAGATTTTATGATACTTTGCCAACTTCTCTTGATTGGTAATCTCTTCCTTAAGTATGTCTACTTTTATAATAAGAAAATCAAACTTTACAAAGAGATTTAAGAAAAAGCTAATAGGTGACTATTAACAATTTTTTCCATGTATGCTGACCATTGTTAGGTAATAAGAAGACCTTCCATATAAATCACGGCAAAGTCACCAAAATCAAAACTGAAAACCAAAAGAAAAGAAGTCTTATGCTAAAGTGAAAAGAAATCAACAATAAAAATAAAAACAAAGAAATCTCTAAAAATGGGAAGGAAAATCCAAGTTTCGCATGATAAACTCAAACAAGAATGTTTATACCAATGTCTCCAACAATATGAAGAAAAAGAAAATAAGCATGTAATCATTCCTTCTTATGTTGAGATCTAGAAACATACCTTGCAGAGTTGTAAGTGCTTTAGGCTTTTTTGGATAGTAGTGACGATAAAATTCAGCCACCATGAAAACTTTCTGTCTGATATTAATTTTCTTGTTTCAAAGCATCATCTTAATTGTTTTCCAATGAAAGGAATGCTAAAGAAACAAACGAAAGGTTCAGAAACTTCCTGGTGTAGCTGTTTCATGGAAGATCATCGCTGCTTCACGAAATTAAGCCAGGAAAAGAGTATGGACTTCGAAAATATGATCTGGCAGAGGATTGAAAGCTTTAAATGGAGAGCTGCAAAACAGAGTTTTATATCAGCATCATTTAAAAAATGAAACTAGAATGATGAAATGGAAATTAATGAAAACGGGCACATGAATCTTACCATTGGATAATTGCTTTTGATCTTACCTGAAAGGTATCAATTTCCCCAAACTAGCTGACTCCTTATTTTAATTATCATTAAAAACACGAAGAAATCCCACTAACCAAAATCTTATAACCCAAAATCATTATTTATTTTATTTAAACTAAAGCAAGCAGTAAAATGTAAAAATAGAATGCTTAGTGCTCAGGGGAATTGAAATAAAAGAAATGCATCATAGATGAGAATGAGAATTTGCAGTAATGACTATTCCTCAAAATATTATAAGTTTAATATAAACTCCATAATTTGATAAATTGTCCAGAATCAAGACCAAATCCAAGATAATAAAATTTAAATATAAAGATAGAGGTTTTGAAGTCAATTTTTTATTATGGAATTATATATCTAAAACTAAAATGTATGAGAAATTGAAATGATTTTTGTATGCTGCAAATTTGTCATCAATTGCCTTTTTACCATAGTGGTTACCCAAGCTCGCTTTAACACATCGCCTCATCGGAGGATCCACACAACATGTTTCTCCATCATGCTTTAAGTTTAATTTGCAAGACTTCAATTTTATTGCTATGCCATATATTGATTAAATGTTAACGACTTAGAGGCATGCATTGGAAGTTCTTGCATCAAAGGTTGCAATGGCGAATCGCCGATATGAAAGTATGCGATGAGAAGTTGTACTATGAGATAGAGCGATCGCATCATTAAAGAAATATTAAATCGGGGATCGGGGACAGTTATGTCACAAATTGCACATCGCACACCGTATCTTGCGATTTGTACTTTGGACATCGCGCATCGCAGATTCAGAATAATGATATGGCCATAAATAAAAATGCAAGGAAGCGATTGCGATATCGGCGATGCGATGGATGACATAACTAATCGGCGATCGACAATCTTAAGCACCCGATGTCACACAATATGATTCCTGGGATGCCGATGTGCGATAAATGTCGTGGCTAATCAGCGATCGGTAATCGGCGCAGTCGGCAATCTTGAGCACATGATGTAACCATTCTCGATACGCTGATATGCGATGAAGAGTGGACCCGATAACTTTATGATGGGATTTTAATAACATATCGGATCCGAGACATCGGCCCTTTTAAAATTATGCCCTTACTTTTATTGCGATTGAACGGACGCGATATTTATATGAATTTGATTTGAATTTCATATCGGGTTCGGAATTATGTGTTCATCGCAATATCGGTAAAGTCGATTATCGGAGATCGGCGATTCATGATAATGGAAGTATACTTCAACTGCAATGCTCTGACATGCGAAATGTGATATGGCATATAAGTAAGATAATACATCGGAGGTATTTTATAAACAATTTGTTATCAAAAGAAATGCTAAGAACTACTTCCGATGAAATCTTATGATGCGAATGGTCTTATGATATTCCTTGAAATTTTAATTGTGTTTTCTAAGTGAATAAAAGCAAAATTAAAAATGCTTAAATTATAATGCATCACAAATAAAATTTCCCTGAGCCTATTGCAAATTTGAAATGGGTTTACTGCTTACTTCAATTTTCGAAAACGAAATAAAAACCTGCAAATAAAACAAAACACAAATCAAACATAAACTAAGGAAAATATGAATTAATAATGGATGAGAATAAACTTGTAAATGCGTACCTGAAAGGAATTTGTCTGTAAATTTTACATTATGAATCTTCAAATTCTTCCTTCGATTTATCAAAATTTTGACTTTGTTCAAAATCATCTCATCATTTATTCTAAATCTAAGTGTGCAATCAGCCTAAATAAAATATGTTTATTCATGTCTAGGGAATATAAAATTTACCAGAAATAAATATAAAAATAGGCTCCCCTTTTGAATTGAAACAACAATTTATTATCTCTGCTTATTCTGAATAACTTGAGAAGAATCCGTATTGTTATAGCGACTGTTCAATAATACCTTTAGTAAATGAATATGATGTGTTTTGTAGCATCAAATAATAAACTAAAGATCAGAATGGGATAAAGCCACTAATTGTGAAAAAATATCAAAACAGATTTGAATGTGTGCACTTGGCAAAATGGACATCCTTAAGGTCAACTTTTAGCAAATTCCGAGGAAGATAATATGAACTTCATATGATTACCGTGAAAGGTTGGACTGGCTAATAATGATGGAATTAGAATTAAGCTTATCATAGACAGTCATACATTTCATGGGATAATGGGGTCATGAAGCTTTTTAATCCTCAAATCCTTACCATATAAATTTCAAGAGAAAATCTTAGAAGGAAATCCTGAAATGATGAAAAGTGGCTTTGAGGTAATCGATACCAAGTGCAACTTTAATTGAATTTAATCAAGACATTATTCAAAATAGGCAGAGTAGAGATATTGCTATAAGAAATTTCAAAAAGGAAAGCAAGAATTAAAATTTTCTGATAAGGAAAAATGTTTCTACTGGACATGTATGAGAAGGCTTATTGCTATGTTTTATTTTTTAATCTACAAAACTGTTAAAAACAAATTAACTATACAAAACAAACTAACTAATTTAATTCTACTCCTATTTTAACCATATACATGAAAATGACTAGGTATAGTCATATTTCCAGTGTAACCATTCTCTCATTTTATTCTCGCGTTTATGTACAGTTCAAATGTTAGTAATAAAAATACAAATTTGACTAAACTAAGGAAAATAAATATGAAATCAGAATGTACAGTTATTGTTAGCAAGTTGATTAAAATCTCATTCTCTTGAAATTTCGTTTCCAATTGAATACCAATTGGATCATAGAAATCTGGATGGATCTCTATTAAAAATTGGGAAATGTTGAAAGGAAGAGATAACAGGCCAGTTTGTGAAGATGAGCTTTTAAATTCAAAGGCCTGGAAAGAATTGTTAGTATTATGTACAAATGTTAAATCATTGACAATTTTCCTTGAAGGAAAAACTTCCAAATAATTTTCAAATGAGCCAATGAAAAATGAATGGAAGTCTGTCAAATGACATGAAAAATTATTAATTAAATTGGATTGCTGGCAGATTTCTAAAAATACATTCTCTTGTTGATATTTCCTTTGAGAAGATAGAAGCTTTTGATAAGTAATGAGCATCAATTGACATTTATATGTTAACAGCTCCTGATGTTCATGGTTATAATATGAAACTTCAATTTCCCAATAAGGCAATTCATCAATTGAGTGTTTGATAATAAAGTGTTTAATATGCCAGCATAAAGTGTTAAAATTCTGAAAAATAAAATCAAAAAATAAATCTAATTTTAAACAAAATAAGTGTGAAATAAAAATTAAAATGAAATCACTATTTGTACAACTAATGTTACAGCACAATTGGGATTGTTTTGAAATGATTTCATTTTCACAAGGATTGGCCAAAATTGTGGAATTTGAATAATGTTGAATTCTGACTTGTGAATTAGAAAATGAATTATGATTATGAATAGGAATGGGAGTTTGATTCTCATATGAATCATAAATTGGAATGATTTCTTGAATGGTGAAATCATGAAGATAATTTGCTGCTCTAAAATGAGGATTAGTTGGGATAATTCCTAAATTGAAGCGTTCCTCATCCTCAGATGTTATTTCGATTTTATCATGAGGATTCTCTTGAGAATAATAGAAATCAACATCCTCAATGTCAGAGTAATCATCGTAAATGACCTCACAAGATTGTCTGGAATTTCCTTCGATTTCATCCAATATACCAAAACAAGGAGGAACAAAAATCTCATGTTCATTAGTGGCAAAAGAATGATCAATTATTGTTTCTTTATCTTGATAAAAATTTAATGGTAATTCATTTAATTCATCCTCTTTAATTTCTGAAATATCATTGATACTAAGAGGAGAAAAATTACTATCATTAAAAATATCAGGATAAAGAGAAAAATGTGAATCTGAAACAATGCATTTAAAACTGTCTCTGTTTGAGAGCTCTTGTGCATTATGCTCATTGTAAATTTCAGATTGCAGATCATTCCTTTGCATACTCATGCTTTCTTGAAGAAGGCTGCTTTGCTGCTCTGATTTTGGCATTTGCTCATCATGGAGAAATTCAGAAATTTGTACAGCAGTTTGCATTTTATTTACATTGATTGCTACTTGTACTTGCTGATTTGCGATTTGATTTTCCAAATTTACTTCAAAGTAGCTTCCAGATTTCAAGGCGGCTTTTTCTCCAAAATTGCTATTGTTGTCTTCTTGCATTTGAATGGAAATATTTTCCAAGCTTTGTGAAACCACTTCATCACCATTTATTTGCACATCCGTATTGGAATTCTCATTTATATTAGAAGGGGATGGAACAAAGCTTGAATTAATTTCATATGGATTGGGAATGGTTGGAAGAGAACAAATATATTCAAACCAATCTAATGATTCTTCTTCCGTAGGTTTATCTTCGTCTTTAAATCTTAAGCAATTCAAATGAAATCGCATATTAAAATCATTAACAGACTCATTTTTAAACCTTCGTAGATATTCAATTTCTTCACATACTTGTTCATAATCATAGCTGTCGAATTTACATATGAAAATTGTAACAAATTGATCCCAGCTGTGGATTGAAGCAACTGGAAGCGTTCTACACCAGTTTCTGGCTTTTTCCGCAAATGTGAGAGTAAAAATTCTGCATAAAATTCCTTCATTAATTCCTTGAAAATCGTAATTTGAAACATTTTGAATAAATTGAAAGACATGGTTAAAAGCAGAAGAATTTCTCTTACCATTGAACTTTACCTGAGACAAGAGTCTTACCACTTCAGGTGGAGTATTGGAAGATACACGTCCATGGATACAACTCCAAATTGGAAGTTTAAGAGGAGCTATCACAATAAATGTTAAAATGGAAAAGACTCCAATAGACAAATTTCTCAGGCCCTCCTTCTAGCGCCAAAAATGTTGATGCCTTGAAAATCGCTGCAACAACATTGGGGGATAACCACCCGGTCCGGACCTTAAAGCAGCTCATTTTCCGTTTGGTGTGGTGGCTCCGACTGTTCAACTAGGTCCAGTTACCTTCTCCCTATTGCTATTGGTTTATAATGTATCTTTAACTACCAATAGACAGGGACATCAGAGCACTTCTTCTTGTTGATCAGGCAAGAGAATGACCCTTAAGCTAATTTGGGTTCAGCCAAGCCACAACTAAAGTTTTGCCTCTTTGAGGAGGGGACTTAAAAGGATGTAGAATTTACTCTAAATGCAAGCTTATTCTATAATGCAAGCAAAAGAAACTAATCTAAATCCTATCTTAATTAGGCAGATATAGATCTAACCCAACTAAGAGAAAGATAATTAAAGTATTGGGATTTAGATATGTCTTGTTTATAATGAATATCAAGTTAATGAAGTAGTTCAATTAACTGATATTATGGATATCAAAACACATCCTATTGAGACCTTTTAACTGAAATAATAAACCAACAACACTCAGGAAGTAGTTCACATAAATGATATTGATTATCAAATCAGAAAATCCAATAACTAAACAATAATATGTGGAAATAGTTCACAACATATTACCACTCAATAAATCAGTTTTAATAAGGCAGATTTCTGAGTAAATAGTTACTCAGAAATGAGAAATTAATTCATAAGAACAGAGATACATGATAACCACATTGAGACAAACTACCCATATTGACAATAATGCACAAACATCAATAAAATGGCACATTCCTGTTACCATAAAAATGAAACTGATATTTAAAACAGTAGTATTAAAAATACCAATTTATTGCATTCATTTATCTGATCTTGGTCTCCAACAGTCCTTTACATTGCTTGAACTTTTGCCTTCAAAGCTAAAGCCACAATAGTGAAAACTCTGCCCCTCATACATAATTCAAGATACAAAGGAAAAATCCTCAATAATTCCGAGATCTGAGATTTTCTCTCCTCTCTCCTACAACTCTAAATTCCTATTATAGTAGTGTTTTTAGAAGTCTAGCATTGCAGAGGAGAGCAGCCCCTTTTACATTCTGCAATCTGTTATTTATAATATTTGTGAAGGAATTTTGAAAAGGAGAGTTTGTTGAAGAGAAATCTGCCAAATATAATTTTACTTGCTCCTAATTCTGATCTTCAATTGCTGGAGCATTCTCATTGCTTGAAATCCTTTTCTCCATATCTTTTCCACTGTTTTCTTATAAAAGAAATCAAAATAAATTAAAATGGAATCAAAATATCATTTCTGGCAATTAAATCAAACCCAATCAAATTCTATTTTAAATAAATAATTGAAAATAAAATATAGGCTCTGTATTGATGCTTGGAATGATTTGATTGGCAAAGGATATTATTGACCAACGGATCTGCAATTAGAAGAGGCTTTGGACAAATGAAATTGAAGAAAATAACTCAGAAAATTGATTTTGTTTTCAAAATTCGGAGCCTGATATTCTGCCTGATTTTTGGCCCAATAAATGATCAAATCTGTTAATGAAATCTCCTCAGAAATATTCTCCTTGATTTTCTCTTTCCAATGAGCCGTCCTGGGCCTCATTCAAGTATAACTCAATCTATGAGCTTCCAAACTTGAGGAGTCAAATCTGGCATGAATCTGGAAATTCTGTTGCTGGGCTAAAAAAAATCAAAATTCTCATTAAAAATTAAATCCTAAATTAGAATTCTAATTAATTGTTAATTTATGAATTAAACTAATTATTAATGAACTATTTATTAATCTAACTAACTGATATCTAATTAGCGATTTATAAACAAATCTATTCTAATAAAAAAACTAATCAATATTAATCTAAATGATATTTAAATTTTAATTAAACTAATTAAATATTATTAATTAATTTAATTAATATAATATTACATATTACATGTTAATATATAAACTAATATTTAATATATATTAACCTACCCTATTCCTTACTTACTCCACTCATAATATATAAAAACATTAAAACTAACATATCACCATACGTATGAGTGAAAGGAACTAGTCGTTGAACCAAACTATTTAAAACTTTGTTTGTATTCCTTTTCGCTTATCGGCACTTGGGATTTCCGCTTATCGGCACTTCGCATCGGGATGGGTAATGAGGTTTTTAAAATGTGTTAATGCAAAAGTCCCGATGCGATATCGCATCGGGCCATTGGGGTTCTTAAAACTTGTTTAATGAAAAAGCTCCGATGCGATTGAAAAGTCCCGATGCGATATAATTTTTATATATTAAATATTAATTTAATTTAATTAATTATATTAAATAATAATTAATTTAATATTTAATATTAAAAATCAATTTTTATTTTGGTTTTATTTTTATGAATTTAAGTTTTTTTAAACTACAGCTAAAAATAAAACTACACCTACTTAGAAAATAAATGAAAAATAATAAAGATAAACTACAGCCACTTGAATGTTTGGTTTTTCGAGATTAAGATTTGATTTGGAAATTGGAGTGAATTTCTTAAGTCCCGATGCTTAATTATTTGGCTGCATAATTAAAAACGGAAAAATGTTAGTAAAAAGAACTCGCTATAAATTAATATTTAGAATGAATGCGTTATGGAACTAATTTATTTACAAAATGCAATATTGTACATTTTATGCAATCTTAACCCAGGCCACATAAATAATCAGATTTTCAAATGAGTGCCATTTTCGAACCAGTTGACCAAATGAGACCAAACAAGCGTCAATGTGAAGCTTATAGAAAATCGATTCTAACAAAGCAATCAAAACAAGAATCCAAAGAAAACTAAAAATTAACAAAAGTGTAGGGCAATTAACTAAAATAAAAATCCAAAAAGGTGCTTAGCCCAAATTTTTTATAGAAAGGGTCCCCATTATTTGAGTTGTGCAAGTCAAAAATGGGGGGTTGTGTTTTTACCACAACACAACCTTACTATCGCGGAGCAGTTTCATGTAGGTCTCTAAGAACACGGTAATCATGGATGGGTCCATTTCCTCAACTGGTTTCTCCTCACTTCCTGAGGTAGAGGTGTTAGCAAATCTTTTCTTTGCCTCCATAAATGTTTCTTTTAAATGCCCCAAATCAAACCCAGTCTCCTTTTCTAGTTCTTTGTAGACCCATTCACCTTCTCCAGGTTGCTTCCCTTTATCCTCCCCAGTCTTCGTTCCACTCCGCAACATAATGTTCATCTTAGGGTCTTCCTTGTGAGGCTTAGCCCTCATCATCTGGAGGTTCTGCATCGTTTGCGGAGGCTATGCCCTCCTTTTGTGAATCTTAGCCAACAATATAGGGCAATCCTTAGTTGCATGGTCAAATTGAGTATAGTACTAGCATGAGATTCGCGTTGGATTCGGCTAGTCTCTCGTGTAGTGTCTTGGTCCTCCACATTTGTAACAAATAAGCTTCCCTCAGCCTCTACCACTGCCCCCTCCACCTCAGCCTCAGTCGGGCCCCTGATGTAGGTTTTAACCTTGTACAAAAATTACCTGCATACGAATTCTAAAACACAGAAAATAAACAATGCGAGAGCATAACACATAAAACACATATACATAGAGATTTTCCCCTGGATCCCAAAACTGAGACTACCAGCTTGATTTTAAATTATATTCCTTTCAATGTTACAATACATATTTATACATGCCGAAGCATCCAATACCATGGAACGAAAACAATCGCGTCCTAAACCATGTGTGCAAATCATGTACAAAACCATAGGTAGGTCTGCCCAACCTAATATAGGGTCTACAAAGAATATAACACAACCCAAAATTCTCCTACTTGTTTTCTTTCCACAAGGGGCCACAGGAGAGCTTAGTCACTTATCCATCCCTGCAATGCCCATAGTTTCTATACACCAAGAGAACTTCTCAGAGCTCATAGATTTTGTTAATGCATCTGCAGTATTCTTGGAAGTGTCCACCTTTACCAGCAACACCTTTTTGTCTTCTATCGTATCCCTCACAAAGTGATACTGAACATCAATGTGCTTTGTCTTTGAATGGTAAGCAGGGTTCTTTGCCAAGAAAATTGCACTTTGATTGTCACAGTATATCCTTATAGCCTGTACTAACCCCATACTTGAACACAATCTATGCAACCAAACAACTTCCTTGCTTGCGTGAGTGGTTGCCATGTATTCTGCCTCTGTATTTGATAGTGCCACTACAGATTGTTTCTTACTCATCGAACTGGCTGCACCTCCAAATAAGTTAAACACATACCCACTTGTAGATCTTCTCTGATCCAGATCTCCAGCACAGTCTACATCAACAAAGCCACGAATATCCAACACTCTATCCAATCCTGGTCTTCCTTGGTAGCATAAGCCATAATCACTAGTGCCATGCAAATACATGAAAACTCGCTTCACTGTTGTCCAGTGCTCCTTCCCTAGTTTTTACATAAACATGCTCAATACTCCCACTGCATGTGCAACGTCTGGTCTATTATAGACCATTGCATACATTAGGCTACCCACTACACTTGCATATGGAACATGGGACATGTCCTCTTCCTCTTCTCGTGTCTTGGGACACTATTCAGCAGATAACTTCACACCTATAGGAGTAGGAACCTTCACCAGTTTACTATCCTCCATATTAAACCTCTACAGCATTGTCTCAACATAGTTCCTCTAGTTAGCCAGAGCTTCCTCTTTACCAATCTCTTTTAATTTTCATGCCCAAAATATAGTTTGTAGCACCAATATCTTTCATGTCGAATTTGGAGTACAATTGGGTCTTCAAATCCTGGATAATTTCTTTGTCAATTCCAACCAGCAACATATCATCCACATACAAGACCAAATAAATAACACAGTCACCAATTAATTTAAAATACACACAGTGATCTGCATTGCTTCTGGTGAAGCCAATTCCCTGTATAAATGTATCAAATTTCTGATACTGCATCCTTGGTGACTATTTTAACCCATACAAAGACTTCTTTAACTTGCATACCAATTCTTTCTTACCCTTCACCACAAAGCCTTCAGGTTGCTGCATGTAGATCTCCTCTTCCAGATTCCCATGAAGAAATTGTGTCTTCACATCCATATGTTATACCTCAAAATCAAAAGCAACAACAATAGATAAAAGTAATCTAATAGAAGTTACCTTGGAAATAGGAGAAAAAATATCACCAAAATCAATTCCAGGCACCTAGGAATAACCTTTTGCTACCAACCAAGCTTTGTATTTCTCCACCTTTCCTTCTGCATTTGTCTTCTTCTTGAACACCCATTTGCTGCCAAAGGGTTTCCTTCCAGCCAGCAACTTCACCAGTTCCCAAGCCTCATTTTTTTGCAAATATTCCATTTCATAAACCATGGCCTCTCTCCAGAGTTTTCCATGCTCTAAATCTACTTCTTCCTTCACAGTTCTAGGATCATCGTCAATAATAGATAAAGCAAAATTTGAATAGAAAGTAAATGGACTATACCTTTTTGGCTTCCTTCTTTTTTGAACTGATCTTCTCACACCCGGAGTTTGTGGCTCTTCATCTTCTGATTCCTCCTCTGCTGTAGAGTCTAATTCTTCCTCCTTAAGCTCAAACTCTATCTTCTCAGGTTCCTTTGGTTTGAATTCATGTTTAATAACATCTTTTACCTCTCTGAACACCACATCTCGGCTATACACAACCTTCCTTGTTACTGGGTTCCAAATCTTATAACCCTTTAAACCATCCTTATACCCAATAAAGAAGCACTTTTCAAATTTACTATCCAATTTGGTTCTTTTCTCCTTTGGAACATGTACATATGCATCACATCCAAATACCCTCAGATGTGAAAGAGAGGATTTCTTACCAATCCATACCTCTTGTGGAGTCTTATCCTCCAACACTGATGAAGGTGATCTGTTGACCAGGTAACATGTTGTCTTCACCGCCTCTACCCAAAATTCATGTCCTAACCCGGGACCACTGAGCATGCTTCTTGCCCTTTCCATCAATGTCTTGTTCATTCTTTCTGCAAATCCATTTTGCTTAGGTGTGTATGGAGTAGTCTTCTTCTGTGCTATACCACACTTCTTACTGAATTCTTCAAATTCCTTACTGCAAAACTCTCCACCGTTATCTGTCCTCAACACCTTTATCTTCTTCTCTGTCTGGTTTTCCACCAGAGCCTTAAATTCTTTAAGCATGTCAAAGACTTCAGATTTCTTCTTAAGGAAATATATCCATGTATTCCTTGAGAAGTCATCTATAAATGATACATAGTACATAGACTTACCCAGTGATGGAACCTTCATAGGTCCAAACAAATCACTATGCACAAGCTCTAATATATGTTTCGCCCTCTTATCACTAGAGGGGAAACTCACCTGATTCTGCTTCCCATATACATAATTTTCACAGAAATCAACATCGAGAGAGCTATTACTCATACCTTCTACAATACCTTTACCATGAATTATTCGAAGGCCTTTCTCTCCAATATGTCCAAGCCTTTGATGCCACAGCATGGTCTTCTCTCCAGAGACCACTAGATTTTTTGATCCACTTTCAGGAACCACAGAACTATTGCACCCATGAACAATAGTAATACCTTGCAGCTTGTACAAAGTTCTAATTCGAACTCCCCACATCAATACTAGTGCCCCCTAAACCATCTTGCAGGTATCCTTCTTGAACATTGTTTTTACACCTGCATCATCCAACTTGCTTACAAAAATCAGATTTCTGGCTAATGCAGGAATATGCAGAATACCCAGAAGTGTTCTAACCATTCCACCTTACAACTTCAACTATACTTTTCTGTGACCAACGATTCTAGCCTTCCTGTCATCCCCCAAGAAGATATCACCACCATCATATTTCTCATACTCGTAGAACCACTCTCTATGGGGAATGAAGTGAAAGGATGCACTTGAGTCAATAAACCATGCCTTATGATCTACATGTGTACTTGAAGAAGCCAGGTACACATCCCCACCTTCATCTGAGGTGGATTTTGCCTCTGTAGAAAAAGCATGATCAGATCCCTTTCCTTTGTTAGGAGCTTTAGACTTACAATCCCTTTTATAGTGCCCTTCCTTCCTGCATTTCTAGCACACCGCCTTTACAGGTTTTCCTGGAGATTTAGATCTCCCTCTAGATTTAGATCTCCCACTCTATGACTTATTTTTGTTTCTGTTATCGGACCGTCCTCGTACAAACCAGGCATCACCATTCTGGCTCTCCATATTTTTCGACCTCATTTTCTCCGTCGGTAAGGATGAGACTATTTCATCAAACTGCAAGGTAGTTGCATTGCTACCTATTGCAATAACCATGCTATCCCACAAATCTGGTAGAGAAGACAACAAACTGATGCACTTATATTCATCTGAAATTTTAATATCAACAGATAATAACTGACTTACCACAGTATTCAATGTGTTCAGATGCTCTATCGTTGAGTATCCATCTTTCATCCTTAGGCTATAGAGCTTTTTCCATAGGAACAGTTTATTCACCAGAGACTTAGATTGGTACAAAGTCCCTAACTTGTCCCATAAAGCCTTAGCCGTAGCTTCCCCTGATACATTGAACAATACTGAATCTGAGACACACAATCGTATTATGCTCTTTGCTTTCCGATCCAACTTCATCAGACACTCCCATTGGTTTAGTGCCTGGATCTACCACGATCCACTGATCTTTATCCACCAACAGATCCTCCATCTTGAGTTTCCACAACTCAAAACTCTGACCATTAAATTTCTCGATCTCTATCTTTTCACTGCTCACCATCTTCTTTCACCACCAGAATCGATCTCGCAGATCTCCCACTGAATAGGGTCTACCACATAAAATAAAAAATGCGAGAGCATAACACATAAAACACATACACACAGAGATTTTCCCCTAGATCCCAAAACCAGGACTACCAACATGATTTTTCATTATATTCCTTTCAATGTTACAATACATATTTATACATGACGAAGCATCCAATAGCATGGACTAAAAACCATCGCGTCCAAAACCATGGACTGAAAACCATCACATCCAAAACCATGGACCGAAAACCATCGCGTCCAAAACCATGTGCACAAATCATGCACAAAACCATAGGTAGGTCAGCCCAACCTAATATAGGGTCCAAAAAAAATTTCCTGGCGTGCTGCCTCAGACCCCGTAGAGGGGGGCTACCCACCCCCCTCAAACCCCTCGAATAGGGGGGGTTGCCACCCCACTCAAACCCCTCGAATAGGGGGGGTTGCCGCCCCCCCGCTCCACAATTGGTGCAACAAAGGGGGGCCCCATCTAACCCCCCGGTTCACTACGTGGGCTATTCGTGGAAAGAAATAACACAACCCAACACCTAATACTCACTTTGCATTCCCCCAACACTTTAGTCCGGAGGCCAAGTTTTTGCATGCATCCTGTATGCAGGTGTTCTATCCATCATTAATTCGTAGCTATAGCAATTGCGCTCATCATTCTTTCTTCAGACTTTGCATTTCAAGGTAAAGGTTCTACAACTACACGTGAATCTACTGAACCCCCATATTAGCATCTTGCATTGGTGTCTCATGTAGTCTCATCGCGATTTCCAGAGCTTCTGCCTGGGTCCCAATATTCTTTTGTGATAGTGCAACCCTTAGGTGGGGAAGGAGCGAGGCCACAAACCATTAGCGGTGCTACCCATCAGTTAGGTTCATGTTGGCTTCACGAATCGTACACTTCAATATTTGATCCAAATTTGAGGGCGTCTCCCTAGGCTTCATCATGATCTCCTTGAATCCCACAAATGATTGCGCTTAAGGCTTAGGTCTATTGAATTATCTATTGAGTGTAGCCTAGATATCTGCCAATGCGGACGTTGGGTTATCAGTACTGTACTTAATATGCCACGTTAGCATGTGGTCCTGCAAAGAACTAACCAATGTGGATTTCTTCATTTGGTCATCCGTGATACCCTAAGCTTCCCATACAGCCTTCGCGATGAACCAAAACAGGTTCAGATCTTCATTTCCTACACCCTTGAATACAGGTAGCTTTACGAAGTTCGGCATATTGAAAAGTGGTGGAGGTGGCAGTGGTGTGGGCGATGGGGTGAGTGGTGGAGGTGAGGATGGAGGTGGTGTGGATGGATGGGACAAGGACGGAGGTAGTGTAGGTATTCGCAGGAACCCTTGTCTTATCAGTTGAATAGCGCTCAGTGGAGAATATTGCACTGCTCCTTCGTCGTCACTCAAGGGAGGCTCAATCAGCGGGCTATACTCAAGAACTTTTCTTTCTCCATCCCTAAAAGATCTTCCACTTCACATAGCTCTGAACATCAAGGTAACTGCATGACCGCTTTTCAAACAAGAGCACCTTAATCAAAGTATTTGGTGACTTCAAATACTTACCTCGCGTTCCTTTGAATAAGCAGCACTCTACTTTGCTATAACTGACAAAAGTGTTGACCACAAACTCTGTCACAAACCCTCCTATGATGCGGTCGAGCCAATGGTCAACAGTGCACATGATCTTATCTTCAGAGGCTTCCAATCTCCGCACTATCTTCGGTGTCCAAACAATCGGATTGTCAAGCCTCCACCTCCCTTGGCCATCTGCCAACTTCGCGATCCACTCATACAACTCAACCAGGAAGGAACAGAAGAAGATTTCATGTATTTCTATGTACATATATCTATCCAACGATTGTTCTTTCATCAACCATAGATTCCTATTATCTTGTGCCACGAATTCATGGATCTTTCTATCCAACTAGTGTTAGATCTCTTTCTTAGTTGGATTCCAGTGATGCAACATCACACATCTCGTTATGTAGATCTTAGTCCCAAAAATGGAACCATTTGTTGGCTTTATGGGCCCTAACCCAGGTTCAGTGTTAAGCAGCCAACCAAATCCCTACACTATTGGCCCTTTCAGCATTAATCCGTGAAGAGCAGATTGAAGTCTCACCTGAAGCAGTATGGGGGGATCCAGGAACCAAGTTTCTACACCTTGAGATGGTTGTGATGTTAGTTTGTAGACCTTCACTCTGCCTTCATGCAGATCGACAAGCCCCTTAGGGCTTATCAATGTACTTCTCTTATTCTCCCTTGGAGCCTCCGTGAAAGTCTTTGATCACCCTTTGCAGACCCTAGATAGGTAGATCAGGTGCTTGCATGCCTCTGTAATTATCCTTACTTCGGATTAGCTTAAGTATTGGTTAACCTTAACAAGCATTATAGTTATCTTTGTGTAAACATATATTCTTACTTGTGTTCATATGAAAAAGTGAAATACATAGATTCGCGCATCAATATAGCATTAATTCATAACCCTAGCATTCAGCATAGCATAATCGCAACACTCATAGTAGAAGTAAAATAACGCACACACAGATGGAAATTATACAGTAATTTCAAAATACTTCTCTTTTTCAATGATTCAGATTCTCAATATAGACTCTATCTGCCCTACACACATAGTTGTAGGGGTCCACGCACTCAGTTGCAAACTTCTACCCTAGGCCTCTGCACACTCAGCTACACTTAGCTCTTTACAGACTCATCAAGTATTTCGACTCCACTGACTGACTCCCTTAGACTCTTCTAAGACCTCATTTTTATACAATCCCATGGTTTGCAGACCAAGGGTGGATCTCCAAAACCAACACAACCTATCTAGAATAAGGGTGAAAAACCCTTTTTGACTTTAGATATCTTCACTCTATGTGACCACAAAATGTGGAGATTTTACATTTATTTCTACAAACTTCGGGCCTTCTGCCCAAAAAATTGGGTTTTTAATCCCAAAATTGACCCCCAGGGGACCCATTCCCAACATGGACACTTGAACTATGGAAACCTTTGTTTGTGGAAGAAAAATGGTGTTACAAGGTTTCCTACAATTCCTAAGAAACTTAAGCAATGTGATGCTTGTATTTTAGGAAACCATAGAAAATAGTATTTTCATGATTCTCATTCCAAAGCACATAGAAAACTTGAACTCATTCATTTAGACTTATGTGGCCCAATGCCTATTCCTTCTACAAATGGTCATAAATATATTATGACATTTATTTATGACTACACTAGAATGTGTTGGGTTATTTATTGAAGAACAAGTCTGATACTTTCGAAACATTGAAGAACTTTCATGCATGGATTGAAGATGATGCACAATCTCATATTGGATCTATTCGCACTGATAATGGAAAAGAATACAGTTCAAATTAATTTGAAAACTACCTTCACCCTCATGGGATCAAACATCAAACAACTATGTCTTACAATCCCCAACGGAATAGAGTAGCTGAAAGAATGAATAGAAAAATCTTAAATATGGTACATTCCATGATGTTTTTCAATAATGTTAAGTTGATGTTTTGGGCTGATGCAGCTCCATGTGTTGTGTATATAAAGAATAGGTGTCCATATAATGTTATTAAAAACAAGAATCTCTATGAAATGTGGTATGGCCACATTACTTCGATGAGGCATCTTAAGGTTTTTGGTTCCACCTGTTATGCCTTGATACCTAAGGAACAAAGAAACAAACTCGGTGTAAGGAGTCACACGTGTATCTTCTTGGGGTAATCAAATACCTCCAAATCATACCGTCTCTATGATGAAGTGAGCAACAAGTTTATTATATCTAGAGATGTGATATTTTTTTAATCGTCCAATGCTAACAATGTTTTTGAGCAACAACTTGATTTCTTGGATAGATTCAGACATGCAAAGTCTTTTCAAGAATTTTATAATGAGATTCCACATCCTGAAGGGGTGATTCCTATAATGGATCAATCTATGGAATCTTCTTCTAAAGCACTCTCTCCCCCACATGAAGCTCCAACCACTGACGATACTTTGAGTGATGTGATTGACAGAATTGGGAGGCTAAATCTTGATTCAGCCCCATCTTAGTCAACTGAGAAGCCTGGGTCGTCTCAGAAAGGTCCTCCAGAATGTCTTCCAAAGACACTTGAAAGTGTTCATCCTAATGAGTTTGGAAAGATAGGAACATGAAATTAGTCCTTACTCAAAATATGAGAAGTTAACTAAGAATCTTCTGAAATTCATCTTCAAACATTATGACCTTGATAATGCAACTTTGTTTGTCAGGAAAGTTGGCAAAATAGTTTTATATCTTGTGGTGTATGTAGATGATATTTTAATGACAGGGAACAATGAGATATATATTGCATCCATAAATAAGGAATTGAGGAAATGTTTTGAAATGATATACTTGGGCTATGTTCACTACTATCTTGGTATTGAAGTATCTCAACATCCAACGTTTATATTTCTCTCTCAGAAGACGTACATTGGAGATCTATTGAACAGGTTTGGCATGATTGAGTGAAATCCTTTAAACACTCCAATTGAATAGAATTTAAAGCTGACATCCACCAAAGGAAAATAATTTGAGGATGCAACAAAGTATAGACAACTTGTCAAAAGTCTCAACTACTTGACTACTATCAGACCAGACATTTCATTTGCTGTAAGAATCCTCTCCAGTTTTATGCAAAATCCTTGTGAGAGACATTGGTTTGTTGTAAAAAGAGTTCTAAATTACTTGAAAGGAACTCAAGACTTTGGACTTAGGTATACACATGTGGGCGATTTCATCTTGATCAGATACTCTGATTCAAACTTCGATGGAGATAAAGAAATAGGGGTATCTACTTTAGGTTATGTTATGAGTCTTGGAACAGGAGTTGTCTCCTTGAGGTCATGAAAACAATAAGTGCTAGCAGATTCCACAGCTGAGGAAGAATATGTAGCAACAACTAAAGCAACAAAGGCAATTGTGTGGCTCAGGAAAATTCATGAAGATTTGTAGGAGAAACAAGTGCATTCAATTCCTCTCATGATTGAAAACACTTCTGCAATAAATTTGGTCAAGTAGCCAAATTCCATGATTGAATGAAGCACGTCAATACAAAGTACCATCTAATTCGACATAATGTCGAGGCCAATACAATCCATCTATGCCATTGTTCCACAAATGACCAGACTGCAGACATCTTCACCGAAGTGCTTGGAAGAGAAAATTTTGAAAGACTCAAAATGATGCTTGGACTCACCAACATCCCTTCATATTAAGGTGGGGAATGTTGACACCTAATCTTTGGCATTAGGTGAATCCATGTAAATATTGTAAATAAGAAAATAAGGAGAAGTAGAATATGAAGAGACACTCAGAGATGAAACCAAAGTCTCTCCCTCCATGAATATATCCACGATCAATCTCAATCAAAAATCATAATTCACTTTGAGGAGTTACCTCCTGGACAGACACCTACTAACCCCATAAATGGTCTAAACTCATCCACATTCCTAGGAGTTTCCCATTCCGTAATAGCTTTGATATTTCCTAAATCCACTACTATTCCTTCCTTGGAAACCACATGCCGCAAGTAACATACCTATGTTTGAAAGAAACTGCATTTACTAAGATTGGCATACAATTGATGCACTCTTAGTAATCTCAATACTGTTGTTAAGTGTTCAACATGTTCTTCCTCATACTTAGAATATATCAAGATTTCATCAATGAATACAATAACAAACTTGTCCAGATAAGGACGCAACACACTATTCTTCAAGCACATGAAATTAGCTTGATCATTAGTTAAACCAAAATGAACTACAAGAAACTCATAATGCCAATACCTAGTCTGGAAAGAAGTCTTGAAGATGTCCTCCTCCTTAATGTGCACTTGATGGTATCCTGATCTTAAATTGGAATTGTCTTTTTGGATTTGCAAAACAAAGATTGGAAACCCTGAAAAAATATGTGTTATGTAATTAAAACAACAAATAACAACATATGAAATTATAAGGACCTAATGGAAAAAGGAATATTTTTTATTTTATTAATGATAATAGAAATATAACACCTGGTGAGGAGAGATAATAGACTTGGGTCTATAGATCCCCCTCCGTGGGATGGGTCCTTCTTGACCTTTTGCTTTAGTGGTATTCAACTCTCTCTCTCTCTCTCTCTCTCTCTCTCTCTCTCTCTCTCTCTCTCAATGTGTATGTGATGGGAAAAAGACAACAATGGGTGCTTGAACTCAAGTGGTAGCTCAAATGTCATGAGACAACAATGGGGATGATGACAATGATCATGGTAAAGAATGGAGATAAAACCCTCTATTTATAACAAAATATTGAGATAGATTGTGAATTACAAAATAATAAAATATTATTGAGTAAATCAAAATCTAGGTATTATGAATATTTTATTGTATTTCTTGAGAGAGAAAAGATATTTGAAATGGCCAAATATCTTTACTTAGAAATTTTTTAAAGTAATTAACAAATAAAAATGATTTATTAATTAATTTATGAGGATTAAGTCAAATATGAATTTGAAATAATTACTAAATAATGATTTAACGGTTGTCTCATGAGGAAAATAGGGGATACATATGGAATAATAAATAATAATTATTTATTTAATTATTCCAGGATGATCAAGTCAAAAGTGATTAGAAATAATCATTAAATAATGATTTAGTAAATATTTCTAGAGAATAATAAATAAATATTGATCTATTTAATTATCCTCATAGGGATTTTTGGATTTTAATGAGAAATCATTTAGGAAAATGGTTCACTAAACTATTTCCTATGGTAAAAATTGGTTTTACCATGGAAAAATTCGTCCTACTTGGTGTATTTCAATCAACCTAGTAAGAAATGGCTAGGTGAACAGTTTTGGGTAATGACATTTTCTAAACATGAAATTAATCCTTACTCAAAATAAGAGCAAGACTTATGCTTCAAGGTTAAAGCACATTGGGTCTAAAATGCAAGGGATTTAGGTAAATTATTAATAATTGGATCGATAATTTAAGTTAATTATTAATAAATTCCTTTAAGGTATTGAACACAATTTCAACAATTTGACTTACCAAAAATATAAAGGAATGTAAGGAAATATTGTTTATCTTTGGTAGTTCCTTAATGTCTTTAATACAATAGTCACAAAATAGTAGCATGTGTAACTAACATGCATCCCAGACAGTGTACACCAACAATTAAACATGCATACAAAGTCATCATGCATATATTAATCTACAATCAAGAACATGGGATCAACAAGCCCTAGTGTTGTAGTTAGTTCATATACTACAAGTAGTTCCCCTTGACATTATGTCAAAGAACTCAATACAACTAGGAAAGAATAGCTCCAAAAGGTGTTTTTTTTAATAATGCAAGGCTTACCTTAGTATATACTTAGTCCTCATTCAATTCATTTGATTTCATTTACAAACAAATTTTTAAGATGTTAAAGGTCGATAAAAATATCAAGCATAATGCTTTCAAGAGCTTCATACTTAGCACATGAGACAAACTTCCCTTGAGTTAACTCAATATACATAATCCTTTACAAATAGTATGACCATTTTAATAACCCATTAAAGAACTCAAAGGAAATTTACAACCATAAAATAATTTGAATAATTCTAGCACATTTGTATATTTAGAGTTCCCACTAGTACATTAATTCATTTAAGCAACCTTTAAAGAACAAGGCATTTGATTAACGTATTTTATCAATTCTATAAATTGCAATATCTTGCAAGAGTTATGACTTGAGAATTTAATAACTTATAAAACATTTAATTAGTTTAGAGAAATGAGATTGAATTCATACTTAAGTTTGAAATTAACACCAAGAATCATCATCTCCATTCTTAGACATATCCCACTAATTTTCAAGTGTATTTGATACACAATTATTTAATTAATACATTTTTTGGATGAGGAATTTCATCAAACATTTTTTTATATAAACATTCAAATAAGAAATTATCACAAAACCACCTACATAATATTTTGGAAATACATTCTTAGAAATGATTTTTAAAAAAACTCAAAAAACTATTTGAGGTTATAGGAAAAAAAACACCATAAGGTAAGTTATACTTTTCAGAAATTACCTAAATAATGAAATCGAACTCTAAAAAATTTACAATGGACTCAAAATAGGGGGTTGTGATCCAGATTTTATGAAGGAATGAAATGAAATATAGATATAAACACGAACATAATGATATAGAGAAAAAAAACTTCAATTCATTAATAACAAAGTATTGAAAATTGTTTACATGCAAAATGGAAATAAACTAGCTCAAGCGATGGTAGCTTATCTCTGAGAAGAGATGTGCAAGCTACATGCCTTCGGAAATGTGTTATAATGAGGCTTGGAGTCATATTTATTATTCAGAAACCATGGAAACCATAAAAATCCAAAAATCTCACCCTAGGATATTAAACACCAAATGTTTGTGGGCCCCGTTGGGGTAACTTTGGTACATCAACTTCCCAAGGTCATAAATTTGGCATACAATACCTCATTAGAAATATTTATCCAAGGAATACAACTTTAAAATACAAGCCCATGCCATAAGTAACTCCATTAGATGGGAAAACTTCTGTTGAACTTGGTCCCTAGTAAGCCACTTGCCATGGTGCAAGAGCAGGCCAACTTTCACAACCTAATACAATTGGATAATCTGCAGGTGAGTGTTGTTTATCTACATGTCCATGATTCGGTTAGTTATGGATTATTCTATGTAGTATGGTGTTGACGGTGCTGGACCCACCAACATGTCAAGGGGATCTCCCCGGTAAGAATTCCTAACTAGACCTCAAACCATTTGGTGTAGGAGTCCTAGCAGTGGGTCGTAAGGTAATGCCTTGATCGCAATGTCGCACAGAGGCAAGTAAGATAAATCTGTAAGTAGAAAGGGTGTGACTGATGCACAGATTCAAGGAATGTGTATGAGAGATTCCAACACTTCGAAGGGGGAGGAAGGTGAAGGTGAGTTCCAGGTTGAAAGGGATTAGTCCCAACTCGTCTAGGAACACACCTCACAAAGGACATGCAAAGCTTCCGGTGGAGCAGCCCACTCAGATGTGACAGTCACAACATACAAGGTACGATAACATGAATAGCACACACGGATCTGTTCGAGATGAGTGTGATGGTTAATATAGCACAATTCATGAGAAAGGTCTATCTAATGTCCGGCAGAGTAGTCGACACAGATGGTGACAACATTAATAACATATGCAACACATTAACAACAAGATTCATATAATTGCATACAAATTAGTTCATAAAAAACTATGTAAGTTAAACAACATATATTATTAAAGCAACCAGAACTGTCCAACTACAATAACAACATATGCATGAAAATGTGTTCGCTCTTATTATATAAAGAAGTGTAAGTCATAATCATACAATACATCCATGTAAACCTGCTAGCCCCAACAGTCGAATGTTACAGCCACATCTGCTTGCTCCTCGAAAGATATGTACTAACTCTGTGCAGTGGAGAAGCCAAGGCACATTACAATACTGTCCAAGCCTTCCTCAAAATAGCCTTAGTAGAAGCTTGGCTCACAAAACGCCTATACAATGAGTTATGATGGACTATTTATAGCAAAGGGTGGGGTGACCCTTGACATTCCCTTTGTGACAGTTCAACTAACCTCATGACTCTTCATCTACTCTATGACTCTTACGTCCAACTATTGACACTTGACTTACACTTGACATGACTCAATGTTACAATGCACATGTACTCATATGAGACAACATGGCTTGAGCAAGCCTTGCAAGACATCACTAACACTCGGTCCGTTGCGATGAGACCAACTCTTTGACATGCTCGTGATGGTAAAGGTGGTGAGTTGATGCCAAGCTTGGTCACCTGTAATGGTGTGCATGCACCTCATGGTGACATCTTGCTGAAGCAAACTCTTGCTTCTATTGCAACCAGTGCATTGGTTCAGCTCCTTCATCCAACTCATCTACTAACATGCGCATGATCTTCTTAGGTGTGGATGAACCAAAAACACACTAATTCAGAGTGTTTGTGTTGATATTCAAGTGTGTGTTGGTGATCATGCACATCAACTTGCTGAAGTACATGTTCAGCTCCAATTTTACTTGCCTATTGTCTTGGCCTTGGTGAGTGTGTTGAATGGGTTTGGCTGCATGCGTGCGCTCAATGACATGCATGATGCTGAATCCCTTGCATGTGATCAACCACACTGCTTACCATGTCTTCTCCATGTTAACTATTGGGATGGATCTTTAACTTGTTCGGGTGTAGTTTCATCCATGTCGAGTGCATGTTGCACCCACTGCTATTCTTGATCATGCTGCAAATCATTCATCTATCTATGTAGCTTCATGTTCTTCCTGAATTTCTACTTCAGCACATGCAACTCCCTCTTTGTTACATCTTATGCCTTCGTGAAATCTTCATGTTGCACCGTCACTCCCTAGCTAGAGGCTCTGAAGTTGCTTTCATCATCAATGGACCTGCTTGAGCTTGCAACCTTGTTCCGCCTCCGTGTTGTCAACAACCCTCCTCTTGCATTCATTGGATTTTGTATGCTATCTTCAGCTGCTATTCAGGATGTTGCTCACTATGATGTTTCTGCTTGATGTCCTTGTCTACAAACATCTTGATGTCTTCGTGAGTAGGCAAGCTCATAGACACTTGATCGACTACATCCCCAAGAATGCTCTAAATGGTGTCCTCATCTCTACTCTCTTAGAAACCATTGTACCTATACTACTAAGAGGCAGATGAAAACCTACGATACCTAGAGACATGGACACACTCATAGCAAGAAATCTGACAGTCCAAAACCAAAATGAACATGAGAACTAACTTGCAACATACCTGGGTTAATCATCGTGAAGGTTGCACAATTTCAGCCGAGAGGTCGAGAGACCGACTTCCAAGACTGCTCAAGGCACAGTCTGGGCTGCTGAGAGACTGACTGACTGCTGGAACTACAAAATGCATAGTCCATTCTAGTTGTTGACTGCTGGCATTGCGTAATGCGCAATTCTAGCTAGGAAGGACTACTAGCCTAGAGATAGATCTGCGCAATTTCTTGGGCCAAGGAGCCACTGTCGTCCAGAATGCACAAAACAGTCCTGGAGGCTAGTGCTAGGTAGGAATGTGCAAATCTGGAGAGCAAGGTGAGCCTTCCTTTCCAATATTGCACAATGCAGCCTTACTGAAGGCAGAGCCTGGGCCAAGGTTAGCGTGAGTCACAGATGGGCGATTGAAAGCAAGTAAGTCAGTGAATGCATGGCAACACTAAGTGATAGCAGAAGTGATTGACAATGAATGTAAAACATAAATTAAAGATTCGGCAAACATATCCAAATGTGTGTGGGTGAGGTAGTTCGTCGGTTGGGAAAATGTCTATGCAAAACAGTTTCATGCATGTGACAGTAGTGAGATAGCAACAAAAACTAAAACAGAGCTAGGATAAGCTAGTATATATGTAAATGACAGCAAGCATTCAAAGAAATCAAGCAAAAAGTACTCCCAAAATCAAAAACACAAAAAGAAATAGAAATGCAACACAAGGCATGGGAAGTGGGCTTACCCCAACACAACTAAGTTGAATGTTCCAACTACTCCTAGATGTGATGTGGGATGTTAGAGTTGTAAGGTTGATGTGAGTAATGAATTCTACAGTGTCTGGTTGATGAGTTTTGATAACATCGAGGTTGTGACGTGCATGCCACGAATATAGGGGAAGCGACGCTTGGTGGGAGATTTTAGAATTTCTCCTTTCTTGTAACCTCTAACTGCCAAACATAGATCCATGAAACAAGGGTTTCCTTTGCATGCTACCTTGGGAGAAGTAGCCCATGCATGCAAGTCTGTTTTGCTCAGTCCCAGAGGGAACCGGTCAACTCAGCTGCACATGCAAGAGACTGCTCGACTGTTGGAGAAAAATGTGCATTTCTAGCTGGGAGTTGGGCTGGCTGACCAGAAGATTTGCACAATTTCTGGGTAGAGAAGCTGACTTCTACCCAGATTTGTGCAAATCCTGGGCTGAACAACCTGCTGCTAGGAAAATTTACGCAAATCCTGCTAGGAGGATTGGCTGGTAGGATTGCATAATCTTGGAGCCCAACAGGCTATCGGAGAGGATTGTGAAATTCCTAGAGGGAAGTTTGGTTGCCCTCCAGAAATTCACAATTTTCAAGGGGAAGCTGCTTAGCTTGCAGCTAGACCAAGTCCAGGTGAGTAGCCTGTGAGGAGAATGGATCAACTATGATCGAGAGGTTGCCTTTGTGTAAGGAAAACACTTGAAGCTTGAGTACTTGATGAAGCAAGACAAAGTGTTGTGTAAGGTTGGTAGTGAGGCTCCAAAATAGGCTAAGGAAAAATTTTGGAGGGTGGTTGTAGCCGCTACAACACTTGGTGACACACTGGTAGAACTCCAGCTCTCTTAATGGACCTTGTTCATGAAAAGAAAGTCTAACAGCTTCGGAAGTATTGTTCAGCTCTTAGCTCATCTTGGCTTCACACTAATTTGATTGTAAGATGTAGCATCTACCAGAATCTTGGTCGATTGACACACATTCCAAGCCAAGGAAACACAGTTGTTTCGATTGGGGTTGAGGGGTATATAGGTGAACAAGAATTATAATCGTCAGAGTCTTTGTTTCATCTCCGGTGTTGCTACACTGCTAGCAGGCCTGGACAGTACCCCGGTGGAGTCACAAAGAAACAAAAGCATGGCTCCGCTGCTAGCGAGCCTGGTCAGTACCCCAGCGGAGTTACTTGCATCACCTCCCTATGGAGGAAGCCTTTCTATTCTTTCACCTTATTCATTATATATATATATATATATATATATATATATATATATATATATGACTTTTCCCTTTTTTCATTTTCACTATGCATAACACTTATTCATTTCAGAGGCAGAAGAGGGATCCCAACTTATTGAGAGTAGAAGAGGTTGTTCTAGTAGAGAAGTAGTTTATTATATCTATGACATGCCTATTAAGGCTTCCCCCCTCAGCTTACTCTACTTGACTTAACCGACAAGGGTTAACTCAAAAACAATCGACTAGAGATGGTGACACTAGTTAGCATGTAAGTGATGTGTTTACACAAAGGTTCACTTCGAACAATACATATTTTCCTTCGACGTATCATGGAATAAAATTAACAAGCTCATCATACAGAGGCAAGATGACAGATAACCAAGTAGTGATAGTTGTACAATCCCTCTTGTACTTTACCTAGCTCACTTCAAGAGTCATACATGGTTTCATGAAAAACTAACCTATGAATGAAACAAGTGAAAAAACTAACAATAAACAAAGCAAAGCAAGAGCAGAAGAAAAAATGAAAGTGAAGCAAGTAAACAAACAAGAAAGAAAACAAACAAGCAAATAAAGAACATAAGAAAACAAGCATGCAAGGAAACACTACTCCTACTCCTACACTAACGATACATGGGCTTGATCACATGAAGTGATACTTCCAATGCAGCCACCAGCGCATTGGTAAACCCATGTGGGTGAAGTCTTGGTCTGCGAGTAACCCAGTCGTTCCAACCAGCATACAAGAAAGATATAACAGTGAAGACAACCACACTTCATGTTTCAAAGTGCCCACGAGACATAAGTGAGTGCATGTGCATGACGGATAGTCTGTGGACATATCATGGTGTTGTGTGACACTACGTGCAACTTTGAAGCATAAGCACACTCTTGACTGTGACATGCAACCAAACAAAAGAAACAAAGATAACTTGCATCATGCATGAGTGATTGAAATATAAGATTCCTCCAATGCATGAGAAATGGGATCATGTAGTTTGAGTGGAGGAAGTAAAATCTGAGTGTTATATTGACCTTGAGTGCATATAGATGAGTGATGAGGAGCCTTGAGTGTTGAACAATTTCATGATCAGAAGCAAAACTGACCTCACGACATTGAGGGCCTAACATAACCATCAGCTCGGGCTGAAGTGCCTCGATGGTTTGTGGGGTTTCAACTTCGTTGATAGATGGATCTTCGTAGACCAGTGGCTTAGATGGATTAACAATGAGTGAATCAACATTGTGATCAGATGAGGAGGTGAAGGGATCACAACAACCGAGATCAGAAAATTCAGGATGTTGGTCGGCATCCTCATTGTTTGATGAATCACACAGAGGGGTAGATGAGGAGGAAGGATGTTCACCCTCTGCATTTCTAGAAAAAATAGATGAAAGATCAAGTGGATTTCCAATGAATGATTTTTCCTCTCCGTTGTTGGATGATGGGTTAACATACAGTGTGTCCTGCGAAATATCATCAATGGGTGCATCCGTTGATGAAGACACACATGTGAAATCATGGATGGTAGGATCAAAAACGTTGTTAGGAAAGAATGAAGGGGGCTTGGATGGAAGGGAGTTCGCCGAGTGTTGATGCTCAAGCTCCCACTCACACTCTTTGTGAATGATAGTGCATGTTGGTTATGCAACACCAACTCCGCCAGTGGGTTGTTCCTCGTTCACAACAAGTGAAGAGTCTGGAATGGATGAACACAAGACAACATCATCCAGAGGAACACCTGAGTGTGAAGACAAAGGTCAAAGAAAATAATGCATATGGGAACTCGAAGGACTCACAACTAACTCTGCATGAAAATGGAGTGGAGTGATGTTGGCAGGGTGTGAAGAATGAACAGATGTGCGAACATGATCCTCATCCTCACTGGGCGATGGTGCAACTGTTGAATGAAAGGGAGGTGCACAGTTCGTTAAGATAGTGCCTGCTCCCACATGGGATTGCACAGTTCCATCAACGAAGAAGGTTGAGCAAGGCTTGGCATCAAGCGTCCTCTTGGAATGATCATATTTCTTAAAAAAGTACTCAAACCGGTCCTAGAGATAAGAGAACTTCATCTGTCTCCTCGGGGCTTAAAACTGCATGTCACGAAAGTGCAGCCAAAATTCAATAACGGATTCATGCGTATCCTTCCATTGCTGTAATAGTTTCTGGTCAATATGGTTTGGATCAAATTGATAGAACATGTCTTCAATAAGATCACAAAAGTGCTCACATGAGTGCACGGTGTCAGCTAGTAGGTTGAGCACCCAATGAAATGGAGATTCGCGAAGTGTGTATGCAAGCAACAAACCAACCTATTTTTTAGTAAACTCATCTTCCTCATAAATAATGGAAAGAAAGTTATGTAAGTGCTCATGCCAGGCCACTTCACCTTCACCATCATACGTGTGAGTGGACAAGAGATTGAAAAGCTTCCCCAAAATGGAGACATCTTCGCAATTCGAAAAACACCTCAGGGGAAGAAGAATACAATACTCCATGAAATATATGCAAAGGTTAAAAACTAGATGAGAGGACACTGCTTGTCATCAGGCCCTCCTATAGCACCAGAAATGTTGACAGTACTACACCTACCAACATGTCAAGGGGATCTCCCTAGTAATAAGTCCCAACTATACCTCAGACCGTTTGGTGTAGGAGTCCTAGCAGTGGGTCAAAAGGTAATGCCTTGACTACGATGTCACACAGAGGTAAGTAAGATAACTATGTCAGTAGAAAGGGTGTGACTGATGCAGAGAGTCAAGGAATGTGTACGAGAGGTTCCAACACATCGAAGGGGGAGGAAGGTGAAGGTGAGTTCCAGGTTGAAAGGGATCAATACCAACTTGACTAGGAACACACCACACTAAGGACATGCATAGCTTTCGGTGTAGCAGTCCACTCAGATGTGGCAGTCACAACATAGAAAGTAAGATAACACGAAAAACACTCACGGATCAGTCTGAAACGAGTGTGACAATTGATATAGCAAGGTTCATGAGAAAGGTCTATATGATGTCTGGTAGAGCAGTTGACACATACAGTGACAACATTAATAACATATGCAACAAATTAACAACAAGATTCATATGATTGCATACAAATTAGTTCATACACAAGTACATAAGTTAAACAGCATATATCATTAAGGCAACCGGAACAGTACAACTACAATAAAGCCATATGCATGAAAATGTGTTCGCTCTTATTATATAAAGAAGTGTAAGTCACAATCATACAATACATCCATGTAAACCTACTAGCCCAAACAATGGAACATTACAACCACGTCTGCTTGCTCCTCCAAAGAGATGTACTAGCTCCGTGCAGTGGAGACGCCAAGGCGTGTTACAATACTGTCCAAGCCTTCTTCAAAATAGTCTTAGTAGAAGCTTGGCTCACCAAAAGCAAGCCTATACAATGAGTTATGAGGGACTATTTATAGCAAAGGGTGGGGTGACCCTTGACATTCCCCTTTGTGACAATTCAACTACCCTCATGACTCTACACCTACTCTATGACTGTTACATCCAACTATTGACACTTGACTTACACTTAACATGACTCAACGTTACAATGCACATGTACTCATGTGAGACAACATGGCTTGACAAAGCCTTCTAGGACAACACTAACACTCAGTCCACTATGATGAGACCAAATATTTGACATGCTTGTGATGGTGAAGGTGGTGAGTTGATGCCAAGCTTGGTCATCTGTGATGGTGTGCATGCACCTCATGGTGACATCTTGCTGAAGCGAACTCTTGCCTCCATTGCAACTAGTGTATTGGTTGAGCTCCTTCATCCAACTCATCTTCTAACATGTGCATGGCCTTCTTGGGTGCGGCTAAAGTGGAAACACACTGATCCATAGTGTCCATGTTGATCTTCAAGTGTGTGCTGGTGATCATGGACATCGACTTGCCGAAGTACATGTTCAGCTCCAGTTAGACTTGCTTCTTGTCTTTGCCTTGGTGAGTGTGTTGAATGGGTTGGGTTGCATGCATGCACTTAATGACATGAATGACGTTGAATCCATTGCATGTGATCAACCACACTTCTCACCATGTATGCTCCATGTTAGCTACTGGGATGGATTCTTATGTTGTCTGGGCGCAGTTTCATCCGTGAGTGCAGTTGCGCCCACTTCTATTCCTGATCTTGCTGCAACTCATTCATCTATCTACACAGCTTCATGTTCTTCCTAAGTTGTTGCTTCAACACATGAAACTCCTTCTTTGTTACATATTCTACCTTCATGCGATCTTCATGTTACACCATTACTCCATATTCATAGTCTCCAAAGTTGCTTTCATCATCAATGGACCTGCTTGAGCTTGCAACCTTGTTCTGTCTCCGTGTTGTCAATAACCCTCCTATTACATTCATTGCATTTGGTATTCTGTCTTCAGTTTTTGTTCATGATGTTGCTCGCTGTGATGCTAACACTTAATGTCCTTGTCTATGAACAACTTGATGTCTTCGTGAGTAGGAAAGCTCATAGACACTTGATCGACTGCATCCCCAAGCGTGTTGTGATCGATGTCCTCATCTCTGCTCTCATAGAAATCATTGTACCTGTACTGCTCAGAGGTAAATGAACAACTACAATACTTGGAGACATGGAAACACTCATAGCAAGGAATCTATCAGTCGAAAACAAAAATGAACATGAGAACTGACTTGCAACATACCTGGGTGAATGATCATGAAGGTTGTGAAATTTCAGCCGAGAGGTTGGGAGACCAACTACCAAGACTTGTTATAGACATTTTTGTGCCTTACAGCATGAAGCATGAAATGTCCATAATCTAAGGGATCCAAAGTCCCTAAACATGTTGTTCCTACCCCTAGAGGAACAAGGCCAGCAAACCACAACACTTAATAAAAGTTCTCCACCTGAAAACACTCAAAAACAAGGCAATTCTGGATCATGTCAACTGCTCCACTGAGCATTTGCGCTGAATGTCAACTGCTCCACTGTCTACCTGCGTTGAATGTCAACTGCAAAGAAGGCTACCTGCGCTGGGCGAGTTTGGACATGTGGCACAGTCATTCCTCAAGGTGTCAATGCCCAGGAAGCTTCCAAAATGACACTTGGATCAGGGAATTCGACTGGTGATGAGTAAGAGGTTCTAGATCTCCAAGTGGAAGCAAGAACCTCCAAGTGGACTCAAGAACTGAAGAAGAACTGAAGTGAGAGAGGACACTAGTCAGCTTCATGCCAGCCTCAAGCTGACTCATCCTTTCTCCAAAAACTCCTATATATAGATCTCTCTGATGAGGTCTAGGGGGGCTGGAATTTTGTGAATGTAAAGAATTGATGTTGGTTTGAGTTTAGAACTATTGGGTGATTTGCTTTGAAGGAGGTGAAGAGGAGACTTCTTTCTGCTGGGAAGGTGATGCTGGATTGGGCCTCTTATGGTTGTATCACTTCCTGAACCTTACTTCTTCCATTAATAAAGCATTTGATGTTCTTCTATATGCATGTGTCTCAATGGTGTATTGTTATACTTGTGTATTTGATTTATTCTAATCCTTGAATCAATTATGAATGTATGCTTCTTGTAGTTTCCCTCTCTTGCCATTTTGCAGGATCTTGGTGTAGCTGGGCCAGTGAAAGAGCAAGGAGCTGGGGGCAAGCAGCAAGAAGAGAAGATTGGATCAACCATTAGCGAAAGACATCGGTTAGTGGATCTCTTTCTCCCTTCTTTTACATCTCATAAAGAAGTAATCTTCGATAGCTTTACTTTGATTGTTGCTAAGGAACTATCACCCTTAGAGTGGGATAGGGTCATTCCGTATTGGATACTTTTCCCAACAACAAATTGGCGACTCCGTTGGGGATCGTATCTTGTTGGTTGTTTGTGTTTTTGCTATTCATTTCCTAAACACAAGGAGTACCGAATCGAACTACATTTGGATCTTTCAAATGCAAAGTAGAGGGCAGCTACTCTAGCTCAGTTTCTGGGCATGTTTATGATTTGAAGGGCTGATCCACAAGGACTCTGAACAGCTCTTAGTGATAGCTTTTCATCCTCCTTTTCATCCTTTAGTGTGTACTTGATTGGTAGCTTTGATTTGGCCAAAAACTGTTGATTTTTGAGCAATATGTGACCCAGAACCCAAGAGAAACGAGAGTTTCTCTCTTCATTTCAGGCACTGTGAAGGCAGTCTGCATTTCATCGCAGGTCTCGAAGGGGCTACCTACACTGAATGTCAAACTGACAGTGTTCTACTTGCGCTGAACCAGTGTGGCCTTGTGCAACTGGGGTTCTCTGCTTTCTGTTGCCCTGTTTTCATCCCTGTTTTTGCAGCCTGTTATCAGTCAATGTACCTATCTGAAACCACCTTTCTTTGCCACTATTTCGCCTCGGTTGTATAAAGAAACTGTATTTGTTCTTTGTGTATTTCTTACATCATTTGCAGTTTCCCATAACGAAAGTGAACTAGTCTTGTTGTGGCCTCTTAGATCTAGACCTGTGATAAGTGTCGTTCTGATCTTAAGAGTTAGTTTGTTTGTTGTTCATAGCTGATTGAGCTTTTGCTTTCGTCATATGGTTTGAATTTATGTATTTCTAGTGTTGAAACAAGTAAATCTTAAGGTGTCTTTTGATTTTGGACAAAAGATTGTTTGCTTTCACTTGAAATTTAATTCAAAGTTATACAACAGCTTTCTTTTTGTAGTACACCAACATTAAGAAAGAGAAAAGAAATACCTGCATTGTGCATAAGCATTTTGACAGCTTGCATGTTGATTTAGGAAAAAGTGCATTAGTGTGTGCTCTATGATCTGTGTGAAAAGATGATGTCTTTCTTTTCCCTCAGTAGTTAAGATTTTCATAAGTTGAAAAGATTGAAAAAGCTTGCTTCTCATCTTTAGACTGCATTTAGGAGTTGTACCATACATCACGTGGTGATCCATAAAGGCAAACTGCTAAACAATATCAACCTAAAATAAATTGAATTTACATAACAACGCTTTGAAACATAACGCAAACACATAGAGGTCTAAGCTAGAGACGTGTTCCGGCGTCGTTAAACGTGATATCTTAGCGTTGAGTGGTTGGGTGATTCCTCCACGGTGAAGCGATAAGTATCAATACGGACTTGTGCTCCCACGTACCGTCACGTATATATTGGGAGACCCCTATAGGAATAAAGCCTTTATCCATAGGAAGCCGTGTCGGCCGCCCTACTGATCGCAATGCAGTGAACACAGCATTCACGAAGATCGACCACCCGTACCGTAAAACGTATTCTGTGGTTTTGCGAAACGTTTGGCACACCCTCTGCCTAGAACTCTAGAGTAGTTTCTTTTGGACTTTTTCAAACTCTATAACTGAAAAAGTCCACCCGAGCATTTGTCACTTCGGGCTCGTTAAAACATAGAAGGAGACTAGAGTCATCTTTAGCTTTTTCTCGACTCTTAAAAAGTGAAAAAGCAAGTTGTGTCTAAAGCGTCGTTATAAAATTTATTTTAAACGGAACATAATCACCTCCTATTCCTGCGTTGATCTGTAGGTTGAGAATATGGAACGCCCCAACCAAGGAATTCCCCATGATGGAAATCCTAGTCCTTTCTCCTCTCGGGGAGAAGTTGGTGCGCCCCACATGGCCACATTGTCGCTTCCAGGACTGACAATTGGCCTGCCAATTTGGCTATTCTCAACCAATGTAGTTTAGAACACCATGGTTCCTAAACAGTCAAGTCAACAGTTAGATCAGTCTAGAGCTGCCCACCAGCCTTCTACTTCCTATAACTCTTCCTCCAATCCTTCATCTTCGCAAGGTAGAGTCGGAAAAAGCCAAGCTCCCATGGAGAAGAAGGAGAAGAAGAAGAGAGAGAAGAAGAAGAAGGAGCCTAAGGCGACTGGGGGCAAGCAAAAGACATCTGACAAAAATCCACACACAGCACAGACCGAGCCTAAATCACCATGTGTCATATGTAGAGGAGACCACTTCCATAGAGATTGTCCCTGTATTCCCCGGATACTAAGGGACTGGTCCCCTCGTTTGCACAGTTCGGGAGTTTCAACCTCTGATAGCCATGTTGAATGCTAACCGTCAACCAGCGAAAGTGAAGGTTCAAGACAAAGAGGGGGAGCAAGATCCCCCTGCAGACTGTGTGAAGGCGATCACGCCATCCACCCTTGTCCCTTCTTAGACGAAGCGAAGAGAGTTTTGGAAGATCATCCGGTTTCACCGTTGAGACTTCCTCCTGGATACAAAAGACTCGTGCCAAGTCCTTCGTTGGTTGAGAATACAACTGGCTCGCTCAAGTGGTCAGCTAAAGCGTCAGTCATTGAAAATGAACCTATTGAATCCAGACCAGACGAAAGTCCAAAGGTAGAAACGGCAGTTGATCCGGTTCTCCCTTCAGAAGTTTCATCTTCAAATGACACCGTCACTGAAGATTCATCTTCAAATGACACCCTCACTGAAGAGAATAAGGATGACACCATCCAGATTCTTTTCATCAACACAGACTCTGACGAGTGTCAGGGCAATGTGCCCATTCCTTTATCACAGGAAGGAACATCGTCAGGGTCATATCCGGTCGTGTATTCGGTCCCACCACCAAGCAACCTGGTTGTGTCTTTTGATTGGAAACAACTAGGCAGACCCTGGTTGCCAGCCAGTATACCATTCAGAATCATAGTCCAAATATACAGAATGGTAATGGCTGGCACTATCATTGATGAAGGGGCATCTGTGAGTATCCTTTCCTCTGTTGCTTGGAAAGCACTAGGTTCCCCGACGCTTTTGCCTGAGATAAGAAATCTCTCGGGTTTCGATAAAGGAACCAGTCGATCATTAGGGATCCTCCCCAATGTGCCCATTACATTGAAAGGGAAGGCTGTTCAAATGAACGTGATGGTCATTCAAGGACCCTTGGATTATAACCTACTCCTTGGACGAGACTATATATATTGCATGGGAGCAATAGTCTCCTCACTCTTTAGAGTAATGTGTTTTCCACACGAAGGAAGAATGGTCAAGCTCGTAGACCAACTTTCATTTCCGGGATCACGCATCGCAAATAGTCACATACCAACCCTGAATGGTCTATTCAATCAAGAAATTTCTCCACCCCCAGTCCTTCTTCCCGATGAATGCGAGTGATTCGGAAAGATGGGACTGGAACCCAGGGGGCATGCATCCTGGTCTGCATTGGGCAGAGAAAACCTTGGGTATAAGGTAGAATTTTCGCGAGAGAATATGACTAGTTTGTACCCCGTCCGTGGTTGGAAGAGGGGTTGTTCTGGAATAAGATTCTTTTTTCAAAGTTACGTGTTTGACAACGGTCATTCACCCTTGTCTATTTCGGTAGACATTGCCGAGGAAGTGTTTTGTTGAAAAAATAACAGGACAATCTTTGGGTAACCAGAAAGAGGTAAGCCTCCCTCAATAACACAAATGTTTTGTCTTTGAGTAGTGTTCTTCTCTTGTCGCAAGTAGCTGCTCTCTTGTCGCAAGTAGCTGTTCTCTTGCGATCTTGCGAAAAATCTGTTAAAAGTTGGGCTGACGAGAAGACAAGTATCGTATAGACCCGTTAAAATTAACGAGAAGACAAGTATCGTTAAAATTGGACTAGCAAGACGACAAGTAGCTGTGAACACCCAAAGAAAAGCAGAGGTGAGAAGGAGGAGGGGCAACCTTGAAATCTTATCTTATACCTGGGGGTATGCAACCCTTTTGGAGTGCAAGCAAAGAGCAGTTATTTATCTGTTTTTTGGATTAGCCGTTTCCGAACTTGCATAAAGAAAGGAGCGGAGCAAAGCTTAGTGAGATGAAGCTCCATAAAAATAGAATCTTGAGGGGACATTTCTTGTCTTATGACTGGTAAATCGAGCAGTTTTAGCATAAAGTTCATGCTCGTTAAAAAATAAAAGCAAGATCCGAGCAGTTTTAACGCGGTCTTCATGCTCGTTAAAAAATAAATATAAGCAGTGAGCAATGTTTCCTCCAGAGTTTAAGCTCATTTTTAACTAAAAAATGAACCTATCCCGGTAAATAACCGCTGTGATCGTAAATTTATCAGCCATAAAAGCCTTGGTCGTGTTTGCACCTGCCACCTCCACTTTCATTTGGCCGATCGTTCACCTCCATATGATTGTTTACCCATTTTGAGGAACAGCTGCGAAGAGTGATTTCACCTAGCCATCCTTGTGACACTGTCGTGATTGGAAAATTCCAACCTGTACCTGGAATCAGTTGCTATCCCTGTTTATCACTCGTTCCTCAAAAGACGAGTCTTCTTTAAGCTCTTTTCATCTGACTCGTAAAATATGAAAAGATTGCCGAGTTTTGGCCTTCCAGCTCGTTAAAAGGACCGAAAGAGCTATCCCTCCTCTAGATTTTAATCTTTTTGGACCTGAGGGATTATTGCACAAAAAGATCGTTCGCTTGTCTGGTTGAGCTCGATAAAACTATCGAACATTCATCCCTTCTGTATTGTTTTATACTTTTTCGGACTTAAGGGATTAGATGGCGAAAAAGGAATTTTGGAGTTAACTTTATGTACCTTTTCAGAGTCTCTAAAAATGAAAAGGACCGAGTTGTCTTTGCCGCTAGACTTGTTAAAATGCATTAAATAGAGACAAACTTGTCTTTAGACGAGAACGAGTTTCCCTATCGCTAGGCTCGTTAAAACATAGCGATGGGCTTGCCTGAAGGGTATCTTATAGAACAAGCATATGTTATCCTCCTCAAGCTTGACAAAAATAAAGAGGTACTGGTCAGAAATGACTGGGGAAAAATTGGGAGAACCTCAAAGCTTTAATGGTAGCAAGTCGCTCTTGAACATGACACTTTTCCTCCGTACCACATCGGGTTGGGTTGTTTCATTCACCGGTCTCATCACCATGGTCTCGCCAAAACATCCACATTTGGGGTAATGCTACCGATCCATCGCATCAGTGTCGTTATACGTTCAAGAGATGTTGTTCAGAAAGAGTCAACCGTGTCCCATCCACTACCATACATCATCTTTCATCCTTTCATGACCGCCACGCTGAATCATATTTCACAGATCGTTTTCACCTCCATTAAAATCATTAGCTCCGTTCTGTGTCACTGATGTGGGATTCATTAAGGCCCTCCTTTGACGGATCGCTCCTTGTCGACATCAGCTCATTATCCAAGGAGTTGATCTAGGAACACCCCCTTCAGTACTTTGAAGCTTGCATGCCTCAATGGCAAGTTTCTCACTTCTGGCGACAGGTATACATCAATGACCTTCGACCAGAAGATTTTGCGTGGTGTTCGACGCCAAGTCCTTATTTCACACCACGTGAATTGTACTGCAGTACCTTGAGGGTCATTATCATTATCAGTGATTCCTCTCGCGCTTGTTAACGGTTTACATCATTGACCGGTAATCAAGCGATGTCTTTCCATGTTCGACTTCAGCGCAATTCTCACATGGATCGACTTGTACTTAGAGTGAAGATCGAACGAGTTTGAAGACCCCGGATCTAGTTTCATCCATCCGGGCTGCGATATATATTCAGGAAATAAAGACATTGACATGTGCAGCAGATGATCATCCTACTCAAAGGATGATAATTTCAACAGAGAATTATCAGTCTACCATCAGACGATTGTCTGTTCTATGTACAGAAAAATGTATTTATAAAGCTGAGCATGGGAATGCCCGCCTCAGCTAGATCATGAAAGCAATATGAAAAATAATGTATTGTATTGTATCTTATTACAGGTCACCTCTCAGCGATTGAATGAACTTCGGATCCTCCTGATAAAGCATTTCACCCGATAAACGACCTCATACTTTAGGGGGAAACTATTATAGAAATTTTTGTGCCTTACAGCATGAAGCATGAAATGTCCATAATCTAAGGGATCCAAAGTCCCTAAACATGTTGTTCCTACCCCTAGAGGAACAAGGCCAGCAAACCACAGCACTTAATAAAAGTTCTCCACCTGAAAACACTAAAAAACAAGGCAATTCTGGATCATGTCAACTGCTCCACTGAGCATTTGCGCTGAATGTCAACTGCTCCACTGTCTACCTGCGTTGAATGTCAACTGTAAAGAAGGCTACCTGCACTGGGCGAGTTTGGACATGTGGCACAGTCATTCCTCAAGGTGTCAATGCCCAGGAAGCTTCCAAAATGACACTTGGATCAGGGAATTCGACTGGTGATGAGTAAGAGGTTCTAGATCTCCAAGTGGAAGCAAGAACCTCCAAGTGGACTCAAGAACTGAAGAAGAACTGAAGTGAGAGAGGACACTAGTCAGCTTCATGCCAGCCTCAAGCTGACTCATCCTTTCTCCAAAAACTCCTATATATAGATCTCTCTGATGAGGTCTAGGGGGGTTGGAATTTTGTGAATGTAAAGAATTACTGTTGGTTTGAGTTTAGAACTATTGGGTGATTTGCTTTGAAGGAGGTGAAGAGGAGATTTCTTTCTGCTAGGAAGGTGATGCTGGATTGGGCCTCTAATGGTTGTATCACTTCCTGAACCTTACTTCTTCCATTAATAAAGCATTTGAGGTTCTTCTATATGCATGTGTCTCAATGGTGTATTGTTATACTTGTGTATTTGATTTATTCTAATCCTTGAATCAATTATGAATGTATGCTTCTTGTAGTTTCCCTCTCTTGCCATTTTGCAGGATCTTGGTGTAGCTGGGCCAGTGAAAGAGCAAGGAGCTGGGGGCAAGCAGCAAGAAGAGAAGATTGGATCAACCATTAGCGAAAGACATCGGTTAGTGGATCTCTTTCTCCCTTCTTTTACATCTCATAAAGAAGTAATCTCAGATAGCTTTACTTTCATTGTTGCTAAGGAACTATCACCCTTAGAATGGGATAGGGTCATTCCGTATTAGATACTTTTCCCAACAACAAGACTGCTCAAGGCAGAGTCTAGGCTACTATGAGACTGGATGACTACTAGAACTACACAATGCACAGTCTAGTCTGGCTGCTAACTATTGGGATTGCGTAATGCACAATTCCAGTTGGGAAGGACTGCTAGCCTAAGGACAGATCTGCACAATTTCTTTGGCCAAGCATCCATTGTCCCCCAGAAATGTGAAAAACAGTCCTAGAGGCCAGTACCAGGTAGGGATGCGCAAATCAAGAGAGGAAGGTGAGCCTTCCTTTCCCAGATTGCACAATGTAGCCTTGGTGAAGGCATATCCCAGGCCAAGGTTAGCCTGACTCGTCGACGGGTGACTCAAAACAAGTAAGTTAGTGAATGCACGGAAACACTAAGTGATAGCAGAAGTGATTGACAATTAATTCAAAACATGTATGAAAGATTCAACAAAAAGATCCACATGCATGTGAGTGACGTAGTTTTCCGGTTGGGGGAATTCCCATGCAAAACAATTTCATGCAAGCGACAACAGTGAGATAGCAACGAAAATTGAAACAGGGCTAGGAAAAGCTACTATATATGTAAATGATAGAAAGCATTCAAAGAAGTCAACCAAACATTACTCCCACAAGCGAAAACACAAAAAGTGATAGAACTGTAGCACAGGGCATGGGAAGTGCGCTTACCCCAACACAACTGAGATGAATGTGCCGACTTCTCCTAGATGTGATGTAGGATTTCAGAGCCCGCAAGTTTGATGTTAGGAATGAGCTTTGCAGCATCCGTTTGATGAGTTTTGATAACATCGAGGTGGTGACACGCATGCCACGAATCTAGGGGAAGTGACACTTGGTGGGAGGTTTCAAAATTGCTTCTTGCATGTAACCTCCAATTTCTAAACATAGATCCTTGAAACAAGGGATTACTTTGCATGTTGTCTTGGGAGAAGTAGCCCATGCATGCAATTTTTTTTTTCTCAGTCCTGGAGGGAACTGTTCAACTCAGTTGCACATGCAAGAGACTCCTCAACTACTGGAGAAAAATGTGCATTTCTGGCTAGGAGCTAGGCTCACTGCCCAGGAGATTTGCACAATTTCTGGGTAGAGCAGCTGACTTCTGCCTAGATTTGTGTAAATCCTAGGATGAATAACCTACTACTAGGAAAATTTGTGCAAATCCTGCTTGGAGGGTTGGCTGGCAGGATTGCGCAATCCTGGAGCCCAGCAGGTTGTCCGAGAGGATTGTACAATTCCTGGAGGGAAGGCTAGTTTCCTTCAAGAAATGCACAATTTTAAGGGGAAGCTACTCAGCCTGTAGCTAGACCAAGTCTGGGTGAGCAACCTGTGAGGGAATGGATCAACTGTGATCAACAGGCTGCCTTTGTGCGAGGAAAACACTTGAGGCTTGAGTACTTGACAAAGAAAGACAAAGTGCTGTGTAAGCTTGGTAGGGGGGCTCCAAAACAGGCTAAGGAAAAATTTTGGAGGGTGGTTGTAGCCGCTACAGCATATTTATTTATCTATGTTGGTGTTATCTGTTTTGCAATATTTGATGTGTCTAGAAATGGTGGAAAGTATGGTCGAAGACGGTCCACATTGAACTCTAGATGCAGGCCTAGGAATGGGGGAGTTCTAAGATCAAAAGAATTGTCTCCCACAACTCTGGTGATAATGTAAGGCCCATATCAGAGTGTTTTGAGCTTCCGATGGGCTCTGATAAGGTGTTCTTTCTGCAAATTCAATCAAACATTGTCACTCACGTGAAACTTGTGTGGCACCCAATGTTGATTATGTCGTTCCTTGTACTTGGCATTGGACTTATTGAACATGTCATGCACCTCGTGGCTGATGTGTTGGATGCATTCAATAAAGCAGGTTTCTTTATCATCCTCATATTGTACATGTGTGGATTCTGTTTGTGTAGTCACACGAGGCATGGAAACATCAATCAGACACAATGACTAAAAACCCATACCCACTTGAAAAGGACTGCGGCCATCCAAGCCATGGAGAGATATGTTATAACTATGCTACAAATAAGGAAGGCTCTCATCCCAGGTTCATCGATGCTTAGATTTGTAGATGCGTCATATGTGCATTATCATGCTATTGACGACCTTTGTCTGGGAATGGGTTTGGGGATGGAATGCAGTTGAGTTGGTGAGATTAGTGTCCAATATTTTCCAGAGGTTCGACAAAATCTGCTTAGGAACCTACTATCCCGATATGATATAATGTTCTTGGACATTCCAAAATGTACCCATACTCATTCAAAGAAGACTTTGGTAATTTCCTTTGCTTTGATACTCTTCTTGCAATCCACCAATACAGGTATCTTAGAAAATCTATCCATGACCATAAATACACAGTCATTACCATGCTTGGTAGAAGGGAGGCCTAATAGATAGCTCATAGGGATGGATTTATAGGGCTAGCTAGGAGCAAGAAGATGAGTGTACACGCCTTGCTTCTTGATTGTTGGCTTAACTATGGCATAGGTAGTGCATGAAATAATATATTTGTTAAAGTTCGATCAGAGTTTTGGCCAATAAAAATAAATTTGTAGTGTGACCATATTTTTCTCTACACCAAAGTGTCATGCGCCCCAACTGTAGTGTGCCTCAAAAATAGGCTTGGCACACTTGCTTGAAGGAACACAAAGGTGGCCCATGTAGCATATTATTGCATCTTGGCGGTGGAAATATGGAATTTTCTTCCCATCCAATAGAATATGTTATGTGGTAGTGAAATCTAGATCGCTTTTCTGCAATTGTGGCCATCCAAAGCTTTCATGGCCACAAGAGTTGAGAACAATAGTCAGTGTTGCAACTAGGTGTCGGCAGAGGCAATATACAATATGATTGGTGTTTCCCTTGTATTTAATGTTCAAGTGGAATTGTTACAGATATATAGACTAGTTCTAATGCCAATCGTTCTACAACTTTGCTTGTGTCTAGATAAACTGAAGAGGTCAATGATCTATGTGGATGACCATCTCCTTCTCCAAAATGTAATGTTTACACAATTGTTGGCTTGTTGGGGCCTGACCCAGGTTCAGAGTTAATTAGCCAAACAAAATCATAGTACCACTAGCCCTTTCGGCAATAGTCCGTGAAGCACAAACTGAGGTCTCACCCGAGGTAATATGGGAGGGTGCTAGAACCACATTTCTGCACCTTGGAGATGTCTGATGAGTTTGACTGGTCCTTTGTTTGTTCCTGTGCACAGGTGGCTTCACGCACCTTCCGTACCTCGCGGCCTGATACCCTGCCCTTGCACAACCCTAACCAGGGGTTGTGTTGTGCTCTGCGTAATTACCCAAGATCTTATTTATGCTTTAGCGTGAGTTAGGCACCTTTGCCTACTTAAGTGTCTTAAGTTATACTTAAAAATATAAAACATTCATACAGGTGCGCACAATAAATAAACAGTATATTCACAAATTATATCTATCATGCATTAACCCAAGAACAGATACACAGAATGATAACAAAAATTCTCTTTATTGATTTTCCACTAGTTACAGACTCGACCTGCCCCATGCACTCAGTTGTAGGGGTCCGTGCACTCAGCTGCGGACTGCTAGGCCTTTGTGCACTTAGTTGCATAGCCTTCTCCTACTCTACAACCCATAGACACACTTTACACTTCAGCTTAATCAATTAGACTTCCCTATTCCTTCATTATTAGTTTGTTCCCTTTTATAGCTAGAGCCTCACTCTATTTATACAATCCCATGGTCTGCGGACCATGGGTAGGTCTGTCTAGCCGACATTACATTAAAAAACTAAGGCGGACAACCCTATGACTCTATCATACTTTCGCACCCCAAGCCTGCAATTCGTGGAGCTTTTATAACAAGATTTGGTCAAAACTTGGGCTTTCAGCCCCAAAACATGCCTTAGGGGGATTCCATGCCCAACATGCCCCCAACAAAAACATCATGACTTTCCCTCGAGTCACTCTGTTAATGAAAAGATCTTTGCACAGAGTCCCTCCAACTGTTCTCAAACCGCGTCAAGGTCAGCAGTGCACTGAACCGCTGCTTACTAGATCTTCTACAAACATTGTTCTGAGACCTCTATGTTGGGAGTACTTCTCTACATCAATACGTGCATCCCCTGCATGTGTGCAAGCTTTCCTTTTATTTCTGGCGTGATGGTGAAGGCCTCATCGATCCAATGCTGAACTCGCACTTACAGGACTGCTTCCTTATGTTGTGCTGCATACACCTGCTCCTTCAGTGCTTTAGCCTGCTGCATCCATGCAAGCCTCTAAGTGAGGACCACCATCTGCGTATTTCCTCAGACATTGTCATACTATTGTTGGAGTTCTCATGCCTCTATCTCTAAACACTGGATGTTGGGGTCCTCCTCCAGATTTGAGAGGACCTCAAGTGATTTTTCAAACATACTGGTGCATTCTCACACTACACCTCCAATCTCGTCCAGTCCGACTGTGATAGCGCTAGTGCAATGTTCTCTAACTTCTGAGGGGGTGGACGAATGTGCCTTTAACTGTAGCTCAACAATCTGACGGTTCAGATCTAGCTTAACCTTTGTCATTTCTTCCCTCGCCTCGCAGACCCCTGCTGCTAACTTGTGGATCCGCGCCTCTGATGGCATGTTTACTGGGATGGCCAGCTCCGAGACGCTTTGGCAAGCATCATCTATCATCTATTCTAGCTGTTGATTCTACGACACCACTTTGTTGTGCTGCAAGCTCAGTTGTTCCATATTAATTTTTTGCTCATTGAGGACTTGCAGTGCCTAGCTCTTCCTCGCGCATAGTTCTGCAATTATCACATCCTACAAAACATATAAGGTCTCTCGTGGAAGTGCAACCATATTGAGACCAATACCTTTCAATGTGCTAACCATAGGCCTGTCAGCCTCATTTGATGTCAGTAATGCCCCTTCTGGTAGCACTATGGTATTCATCATCCACATGCGCAACATCTACTCTGATGTTGTTGAGAAAATGGTGAGGCTGGTCGAAATGATACCAACTTAAGGGGGGCGCACCTATAATTCCTACAGCTGTGCTCTAAGGGCCCCCAACAAAATCTAGTTCTCCTGCATGAAATCTTGGAGAGCCTCATTGGTGACATTGCGCACCGTCTCACTGATGTCATGCAGATCACCCTCGGTTAGGGTGATCGGGTCAATATAAAACTTCGATGCCTTGACCTTCTTATGCGACCCTACCCTCTCTTTTGTGTGCTGGCGTTTTAGCTGCGTTAACGCAGTTTGTGGGTCCACACCTCCCTCTTCTATTTCTGCTTCCTCTGCTTCCTGCCCCTATGAAGGCATCATTTGTCCCTCACTCACCTTTGCTGCTACTTCCTATGTTGTTGTTGCTACTGTGACCTTTTTCTGCTCAGTTGCTTTCTGTGTCGAGTCCCGCACTGCCTGTACTTCTATTGCCGCTACTTCCTTCCGTCGCTATTCCACCAACTGTGTGATCTGTAGCTTGGACTCGTCTTTCTTTCTTTGCGATGCCGACTTCTTGATCTCTGTGATGTTTGGGGTGCACCACTCCAGTGGCCATGCCTCCAGTACATTGAAAATGACGTCGTCTATGGCTACGAAGGGTAGCTTTGTACATTGTTTAGTTGGGTCCTTATGCGCTCTTATATAAATGTTATGCATGTTCACTTTGAATTCTGCAAAACTCTACAGACTGTTGTAAATATTGGGTGTCAACCGCTATTTACGGTTGATCCCCATTCTGAGGTTCATCTCCATGAACACCCAGAAGATTTTGCTATCATAGATGCTCTTAGCATCCTTTGTTGCCTAGACCGAAGCATACTTCGCGACCTTCGCTAAATCCCTGTCAATTATGGGGAATTGACTATCCTCTAGTAATTCCCTGGCCATGAGCACTATGGATAGCAGAAGCCATGCATAGTGGAACATTTTGCCCTGTTCCTAAGCTTCGCGACAATTTTCTAAAAACTCCTTGCAGAGGAACTCAGCCCAGTTAAACTGTACACCCTCCGCGCATTGGTCAGCCAATGCTACCACTAGCGCAGGTACTTCGTCCGTGTGGCACTTGCGCATGACCTTTCCTACCAGGATTTGGGTCGCCACACGTATTTCTTTCTCCTTGATGTTGGAGATGGCATAGCCCCTCTTCTTCTTTTCCAGCTTGTACTTTTTATTCATGGCCTCCGCGATGTCCAAGTCACTGCTCTTTCCTTCTGATATGTTTGCAAGATCCTCTACTTTCGATGGAAGTCGGGAGATGCAGTGAATCAGGTTTGTCGTGATGGTGATGGGCTCCTCCAACCACAAACACCCATCATGCACCAGGCAGAGTAGCTTCCTGATGATGAAAATGGTTATTGCAACGCGGTGGAAGTGCAGCACCTAAAGCAGGTTCAGTAGCCCAGCCTTTTCCACTCCTTGCAACCACTTCTGTAACTCTAATTCTGTCACCCCCACCGTGGTGTTTTGCTTGGGCTTCATGAGGTTCCTGGTCTCAAGGTGAGGGAACTTCTCATGGTCAGCAAGGTCCCAATCTTCAAATTTTGGGCTCAGCACCCACCCCAGGTGCGTACCCTCAAAAGTAATGTTGTTTGGGAGGAGTGGGGTCTGGAGCGAGCTCTGGGTCTCCTCCAGGTCCTTAGGCACTTTCGCCTTCCCTTTTCACGGTGGAACATAGGAGGGCAATTTTATCATGGGGTGCGCAGGCTGAGTGTCCTCCTCCATGCTTTTATCCTCTTCCTCTGCATGATAAGGTCCTCCACATCTTCTTCTTCTTCATTTGTCTCTATGGGGACGGATTTCCCCTTCTCCGCCATTGACAGCTTGGTGAGCAATGGGTTCCATGGGGACACACATACGAGAACCATTGCTTGTTTTTCCTTCTTAGGTCTTGGTATGCGCGGTGATTTCGAGATTTCTGCCACAATCCCAGCACCTTCCGGAGCATCCCCCAAAGTCAGGGCCTACGCGACCTCATCATCAGTTATTTCTGTTATCTCCATAGCATCCTTAGCTGTTGCCATTATATCTGTGTAGAAATCTATCCCTCATGATCTCAGGGGCTCAATCAATGCTCGACACTCAACAATCAGGGCTTTACTCTCAATTCGCAAATGGCCAAGTGTTCTTTGCTGGGTAGCCCTTTGTAATTTATAGTGCTTTTTGAATTTGAATTTGACCATTCCCCCCAAATATGGTTAATTAATGCTCCCTTGGTGGCAGATTTTCCCAAATCTTTCCCATAAATCACATCTTAAATGCCTGCTGCTCTCTCCATTTGGCCTCAAGTCAAGCATCCCATCATGAATAATGACTTCAACAGTCATTTTCTAGTCAACCTGCACGGCAGTGCAGCTCCCCGTGCGCAGTTGAGGACCTTGTGACTCTTAGCTTCTGCGCGCAGCTCCAACATCGCGTAGCTCATAGGCATAATAGTTTATAGTCTTACGCTCCCTTTCAACTACCTGGAGTGCTAAGACTGTTCCTCCCTCGGCTAGTCAGGTGGTCGCGCCACCTTTGTGCGGTTTCCTCTGGTCATCTAGCATTCTTCCTAGGAAATACCTACCTTTTACCATTATTGGGGGCGTTTCACACCTTACCATCTACAATGCATCACCCTGGTTAATTCTCTTTGTAATATGCGGTCCAAGCCATGGCATCAGACTGATCAATTCACGATGATAGTGCTCAAACTTTTCAGCATGATCGTGCACACCCTATTTTATCACCATGGACTTCTTATGAAGAAAATCATCCCTTATCTCATCTTCCAGCTTATTGACTTCTGCTTCTACCAAAGTGCTTTTCTTCCTTAATCACACCCTTTCTTTTTCAAGTTCTTGGAGCCTAAAATTTCCCTATTGGATTTCTGCTTCCAAGGTTCCACGAACTGTCGTATCTATTGGTGTGATCATGCGCAGTCTAAGTTCTCCAAGTATTATAGGTCTTACATCAGTTGCTTCATACTCCAGCCTTGGCAGTGCCTGTGCGGTCAGGGTTTTGCACACGGTACTATATGCCTAGAGAACCACTGGTACGTGTAGGTCAGAGTCAGCCTGCTTCACGTGGTGGACCGTGTTCAGAGCTTCGCGTACTTTGTCAAAAGCTTCTACGTGAATATGCTTCTGTGCACATGGTCTTACCATACTTCCTGGTCCCAAATGGAGGGGTCGTTTGCTCCATGTCTTGCCTACACCTACGTCTTGATCATGTCTCCTACCGCGAGGATGGTAGGGCTTTGTGCAGGTTTCGTACCATATGCCTATATCAGCTTGGATAGGTGGGTGCACGGGCTAGTTCATCTGTCATACTTATCTTTCAACTATAGCTGAGGCTTCCTAAACCACATGTGCATCATCCTTCTGCATTCAATCCAGTCCTCAAAAATTCTTTGGTTTGTACCCCACCATCTTGCGGGCGTAGCGCATGGTACCCATTTCAGAGCATCGAAATGTTGTTGTTCTAGTACTTCTCTTTCAAATTTTTTTAGGAAGTCATCCACCTTGCTTAACCCATCATATGTAGGCAAGTATCTTACCTTTGTTGCTACGTAGCGGAGCGACCTTGTCATCATGTTACAGTTGAACGTGGTTATCTCGTGTAACCAGTTCTAACATTGTTCTATCTCCTCGTGAGAACCTGATGTGCAGAAGCTTTCACGCTCCCAAGAGATTCGAGCTCTTGTAGACGCAGTCTAGATCATCATTGATGTCATTGTCGCACACTAGTTCTATGTAGCGTGATCCTTCTACAAGGTCTAAAGGTACCACTATGCATAGTGACTTTTTGTCAAATATCATCTTGCGCTTCTTTAGATTTATCACTCCATTCATGTCAGTGGCCCAATCTATTCCCATTAGTGTGGGATAGGGATTGCTGTCATCGCCAATCTCTATCACTTCGAAGTTTGTTGGTGTGCTTGCTCCTTCAATGTCTACTCTGATTCCGTGCAATCTCCCCATAGGTAGGATATTCTGCTGGTTGACCATTCATAGTCGGATAGGATACCATTGAAATGCAGGCCTGCCTATGCACTCCCATGTTTGCTTTGGCAGGATGTTCACGTCCGATCCTAGATCCAAAATCACTTGATCCATCTCATATTCCTTGATCTGCGCAGTCAATCTCATCTCCCTTCTTGTTCGTGTTGTGTGCTTCCCAAGCTTCTGGACTATGTGTGGTTCTCCTGGCATGGTCCCAGCACATCGATTTATGAGTTCTTGCAGCCCCTTCACAGCCTTGCTACTGTGCAACAGCATCATGCATGTCTCCAAGAATGTAGTGAGCATTGATGGGTCCATTTCCGGCTCAAGTCTGTCTTTGCTTCCTGAAGTGGAGGCATCAATGAAGCTCCTCTTAGCTTCCATAAATGTCTCCTTAGTGCGCTCCAAATCAAATTCAGGTTCCTTCGTTGGAGCCTTGCGAACCTAGTTACTTTCTTCAAGGTTGTTTACCTTTGTCATCCCTTGTCATAATACCACTTCAAAGCATGATATTTACATTAGGGTCTTCCTCGCGTGGCTCAAACCTCATCATTTTTAGGCTCTGAGTCGGGGGAGGTTGCAGTGCTCCTTTATCGCGCAACCTTACTATCAGTGTTGGACATTCCTCTGTATCATGATCAAACTGTGTACAATATAATCATGATGGTCTCATTGGATTTGTACAATCGTGGGCATAATGCCTCGGTCCTCCGCAATTATAACACATCAGCTGTCTGCGACCTCTTCCTAGCCCCATTCCCCCTCAACCTCGTCCGCACCCCTGAAATCTAGTGCGCACCATTCCTATGTTTTGACTGAGGGGTCGTGTTTCGGCCTGAACTCTATAGGTAGGAGTCTAATTCATCATTAGTTCATAACTTCTATAGGTGCGCTCATCATGACCTACTGACCTCCAGAAATTATAGAACAACTACTGGAAATTTTGCATATACTTCTGTAGTAGATGGCAGTTATCTATAGCATGCTTTCCTCCTATCTGACAAATCATGCAACATAATAAAGGTGCTACGCTTGGTCCTACTTGTGCCTCCGGTCTTAATGGCATGGTCCTCCTCCCGCGAGGTAATTCACGAACACCGAGCAGTGGTCCTTGTCATGCCCCTGGCCCTTGCACTTTATGTTGGCTTGTTGGGGCCTAACCCAGGTTCAAAAGTCTTTTAGCCAAAAAAATCTCAAAATTACCAGCCCTTTCAGCAACAGTCCGCAGAGCGCGGACTGAGGTCTCACCCGAGGTAGTATGGGAGGGTGCTGGAACCAGGTTTTTGCACCCTAGGGATGTCTTGATGAGATCTGGAAAGGTCGCGAACTGATCCTGCACACTGGTGCAGCTCCGTGCAGCTGTCTGACCTTCGCGTAGCTTTGTACAGAGCGCGAAGGGGCACTATCTAGATCCTCTAACCTTACTGTGTTATTATTATAGATTTGAATTAATTTTGTGGGCCTAGTAATCTTTATCAATCATTCAACATTTATAACTAGTGCGCGCAACCATAAACTGTAAAGAGATGCATAAACATATAACAAAATCATAAACATACAGATCTAAAAATAGATGCACAATATTTTTGAATCAACTTAGATTTTATTAAACTTCTGTTTCATTACAATCCCAAATCCACCCTGTGCACTCAGCTGCAGGGGTCTGCACACATAGCTGCGGACTCTACCAGGCCTCTGTGCACATAGTTGCAGAGCCTCTTCTACCACTACAACCCACAACTCAGACTTACAGACTCAGAGCGAAATATCGCATTCAACAACCCATATCACTTTAGATAAAGACTTCACAAAAAACTGTCTTCTACACTTAGAGCCTCGCTCTATTTATACATTCCCATGGTCCGCGGATCATGGGTAGGCCGACACATTCTATATTAAATTACAATATTTTATGGTGGACTACCCTAGACTCTCACGCTCCACACCCGCTTTTGGTGGGGTCTTACATTTTATTCAACCAAAATTCAGGATACAAGCCCAAAAAACCACTATGGGGGATTCGCTACCCAACAGCCCCCCAACACAATCATCTGTGACTCATCCTGAGTCACTTAATTAGTGTGGCGATCCTCTCTCGGAGTCCATCCAACAACTTTTGTGCTTCGCGGACGTCTGCCATACATTCCTCCACTGTCTGCTGAATCAATTGTGTGCGACTCTCGGATGCATTGTTGTCAGAGGCACCCTCTTTCCTTTGCGCATATGTGTCCTGCATCTGGGCCAGCTTCCCCTTGATCGTGGCGGTGACCGTGAACACTTCCTCGAGCCAAGGCTAGATGCATGCTTTAAGCCCCACTTCTTTCTGGCGTGTGGCATCCACCTATTCTTTGAGAGCTTGGGCCTCCCTCATCTTGGCCAATCACTGAGTAAGGGTGACCATTTACACTGTCCCTCAGACATTGTCATAGGATTGCTACAATTCTTGCACTTCTGTCTCTAACTGCTGTAGCGTTGGGTCCTCCTACAGTGAAGTGAGCGTGAAGAGCGACTAGTCCAACAATCCTATGCAGTCTTGTACAGTGTGCTCTATCTCTTTCAACCCTGATTGAATGGCGCGGTGGCACTGCTCTCTGAATTATAGGGGTGTAGAGGGTTGCGCCTTTAGTTGTAGCTCCGCGATCTGCAAGTTTAGCCCCAACTGAACCTTCATGGCCTCCTCCTGGGTCCTGTGGACTCCAGCTACCAGTTGGTGAATTTTTTCCGTGGTGTGGAGTGCCACTGGCACGACCAACTCTAGAATGTTGCTACAGGCCTCCTCCATTGCCTGTTCTAATCCGTAGTTTTTGGCGACCAAGTTGTCGCGCTATAGGCTGATCTATTCTAGATTTACCTTTTGCTCACTCAAGACTTCGAGAGCGCAGCCCTCCCTGGCGTGAAGCTCAACAGTTACCCCATCCTGCAGCTGGTATAGGGTTTCTCTAGGAGGGGCAGCCAAATTCAACCCCCAACCCCTCCTGTGACCTTCAGCTTCTGCTAAGACGATGCCCCTTGGTAACATCAAAGTGTTTGTTGTGTAGGTGCGCAACATCTACTCAGCTTTGGCTGCACCTTCCGCAAGGTGCGTGTCATCACTCTTGGGGGTCGCACCTGTAATACCTACAACTGCACTCTGAGCACCCCCAAAACAGTGATTTGCTCCATCATCAACTCTTCTAGAGCATCCTTAGTGACATCGTGAACTGGTTTGCTACTGTCCACAAGGTCTCCCTCCATAGTCTTTGTCTTTTTGCGTGTGGTTGGCTTCTCTTGGACGCGCGGCCCCTTGAGTTGGGTCGATTTTTTTGTAAGGTCTGGGCGTTCCTCTGTCTCAACCATGGACATTTCCTGACCTTCCTCATCTCTTCGGTGGGCGTGATTATGGTTTCTACCATACGCACAATCGCTGCTGCCTCAGCCACCTTCTGTTGCGTGGCCGCTTCCTATTCTTGGCACTTTCTTTCCGCCAACTTCACAATGTGCAGCTTCGCTTCCTTCTTCCACTGCTATGCTACAATCTTTTCTAATTCTTCCAAGTCCCGAGCACACCACTCCAGAGACCATGCTGCCATTACATCGAAGATTGCATCATCTGTTGCAATGAACAGAAGCTTCATCCATGTTCGGGTTAGATCCTTTCATGCCTGGATATATAGATTATGCATATGCATATCCACCTTGACTTCGGCCACACTTGGAAAACTATTATATACTATTGGGAACAATCACGGCCTGTGGTTGATCCATGTTCAGATGCTCACCTCCATGAACACCCAAAACACCTTAATCTCACAAACCCTCGTCGCGTCTTTCGTCGCCCAGAGCAAGGTGTACCTCGTAGCTTTGGGTAGGTTCTTCTCAATGATGAGAAACTGGCTATCCCCCGGCAGCTCCCCTGCAACCAATAGGATGGATAAGAGAAACCACATGTAGTGGAAGGTCTTACCTTGCTCCTAGGCCTCCCTACAATTTGTCAAAAATTCATCGTAGAGGAACTGCGCCCAGTTGAACTGGACCCCTTGTACACACTGCTCCACCAACGCAATCACAGATGCTGGCACCTCATCTGCGCAACATTTCCTCATGAGCTTTGTGGCTAGTAGATGGGTGGTGAGCCACACTACTTTGTCCTTGATACTTGCTATTACATACCCTCGCTTCCTTTTCTCCAGCTTATATTTGGCCTTCATCGCTTCTGCGAGGGCCATGTCGCCGCTCTTTCCTGCGATGGCTGTGGGATCGTTTCCTTTGATGGGTAGTCGTGAAATTTGGTGAATTGAGTTGGCCGTAATGGGAATCAGCTCCTCCAGCCAGAGATACCCATCATGTACTAGACACAGTAGTTGCCAGATGACAAAAATTGTGATGGGCGCGGTGGTAGTTGGGTATCCACTATAGATGGAGTAACCCAGCCTTCTCCACACCGCGTAACCATTTTTGCCGTAGTAATTTCTCCGTGGCCCACTGGGGGAACTTCTCACTATTTTCGAGGTCCCAGTCTTCAAACTTTATATTCGGTACCCATCCTAGTGGCGGACCATCAAACCTTATTTCATCCGAAAGAACCGGGGTCTGGAGCGCACTCTTCATGGCCTCCAGGTCCTTTGGTATCTTAGCTATCACTTTCCACAGGGTGATGTAAGGGGGTAAATTTATCACTGAAGGTATTTGGGAAACATTCTTCACCTCATCATCCTGTGCCTCAGTTTGGGCGATTAGGGCTTGCAAATCTTCCTCCTCTTCCTCTATTTCAATGGTGACAACTTTGCCTTTCTCTGTCATTAACAATTTACTAACTCGTGGGTTCCGTGGTGATGCCCAGACTGGCCCCATTGGCTACTTGTTTTTCTATGGTCGTGGCATGCGTGGGGACTTGGGAGCCTCTGGTGTAATTGTTACCTCTCTAGGCTCCTCCTATGTCACACGGGGCTCTGGGGTTACTTCCGCGAATCGCACTCTAGTTCTCGTAGCCATCATTATTTATACACTTGATTTGTTCAGTTGCATACTCACCGGTGGCAAGGTAGCTTGGTGCTCAATGTTCTGTACTATCTCAAATACCAAACAACCAAGTGTTGACTCGAGACTACCCCAAGGGATTTTATAGTAATGTTTGAATTTGAATTCGCCCATTCCCTCGACTTCTGAGTCATTAATACCTTCTTGGCAGTAGATCATCTCGAATCTAGCTCTTAATTCTTGTCTTAATGGTCCTCTGCCCGCTCCTCTCTGCCTTAAATTAGACCTCTTGTCATGAACAGTGACATCAATGGTCACCTCCCAGCCTACTCGCACAGCAGCGCAGCCCCTTATGCGTGACCGCGATCCCTGTGAGATACTGGCCCTGCGCGGATCCTCCTTCCCACGCAGCTCTCCTACAGACTTGTTTATAGTCCCGCACCTTCTTTGAACTACTTGGAGTGCTGAGACTATGCTTCCTACAGATAGTCAGGTGGTTGCACCCCCGGTGTGAGGCTTCAATTTTCCTGCTAGCCCGAACTACGGGCACCCTTCAAATACCCTTGCGTCCGGTAGTGCATCGCATTCTTCTTTGTATGGTATGCTCCCCTGTTTAGTAAGGTGCGGTCGCAGCCATGATAGCAGGGTCGCAACTCTTTCTAATGCAGTAGTAGGGCTAGCTAGACTTGGTCCCATCATGCTTAGTTTCTCCCATCCCGCTTGCACGACTTTGGTTTCCAGTTCGTTGATTTCTTCATCCAATATCACGCTTTTCTATCTCAGTCATGCCCACTCTTCATCAAGTTCATGAAGTTTCAATCTCCCTTGCCGAATGGCTTCCTGTAACTACCTAATTCCTTTACCCAGGTCCTCACGTCCTGTCCCCACTGCAGAAGCTGTGGTCTGGGGATTCTTCTTTGTCCTCCTAGTTTCATCTCTTCTTGTTAATGTTGGGGTCATTTCCACGCTCCAGTTTTTGCTTATGGTCTTATAGGCCCATCACACCACTGGTACGTGAAGGTCCCAATTGGGTCATCTCATCTGGTGAACTCTATTCATGACTCCTCATAGCTTTTTGAATGCTCTGTTATGGACTATTTGTGGAGGGCATCGCCTTCCCTGCTGCCACGACGGGTTCTGATTTTCGATCCTTAGCCTGGGAGGTGTTTGTAAAACACAAGTCTACACCCATCGACACAGGTCACCATGCAAACTGCTTTGTCTTGGCTACCCCGCTTGTGTTCATTGTTGGTGACTTCCAAATCGTATGAGCATCCATCTGCTACATTCGCGCCAGTTTCCAATATCTTTCTAGTGGTTATTCCACCATCGTTCTAGTGCACCGTACCGTTACTGCTCTGGAACTACCCTTTCAAATTTGTTTAAGAATTCATCCACACCTGTTTCCCCATCATATGTTGGCAGTGCCCTTGCTTCGGTCGTCACACACCACAGTGATCTAATCATCATGTTGCAATTCAGTGATGTTACTTCGTGCAACCGGTTCTGCTAGCGTTCCATTTCTTCATCTGAATCCGAAGTATAGGAACTGTCGCGCTCCCATGAGATTCTCCTGCCTACAGTCGGGTTCACCTGATCCTGGTCTTGTGTTGTTATCTGGTAAATGCAATCCATCTCATCGTCACTGTCATCATCGTGCACAGGCTCAGTGTATTTCGCTCCTTTGGCTAGATCTAGTGGAACTACTATGCGTAGGGACTTTTTCTCGAAAATCATCTTCCGCTTCTTCAGGTTGATAACTCCATTCATATCCGTGGCCGAGTCTATTCCTAGCAATGCGAGGTAAGGATTGTTGTCATCAATAATCTCTATTACCTCAAAGTCCGTCTGCATGCTTGCGCCTTCGATGTCCACTGTTACCCCTTGCAACATTCCCATGGGCAAGATATTTTGTTGGTTCGCCATCCGTAATTGAATAGAGGACCATTGTAATGTAGGCCTGCCCATGCGTTCCCATATCTACTTTGGTAACACATTCGCATTCGGACCTAGGTCTAGGATTACCTAATCCATTTCATATTCCCCAATCTGCATTGTTAATCTCATCTCCTTCCCGGTGTGAAATGTATGCTTTCCTAGTTTCCGAACTACGTGCAGTTCACCTGACCCTATGCACCTAGTTATCAGCTCCTGTAGTCCTTTAACTACGTTATTATCGTGCAATACTTTCATGCATGTCTCTAAAAAGGTAGTTAGCATAGAAGGATCCATCCCTGTCTTCAGTTGATCCTTACTACCTGAAGTAGAGGCCTCTGCGAAGCTCTTCTTAGCTTCCGTAAATGTCTCCTTTTTGCATTCCAAGTCAAACTCAAGTTCCTTTGTAGGAGCCTTGCGAACCCATGTATCCTCCTCGGGCTGATTCCCATTATCTTCCCCTATGGTCACGCCACTTCTAAGCATCATGTTCACATTTGGGTCTTCTTCGCGTGGTTTAGACCTCATCATTTGAATATTCTGCATCGGAGTAGGCTGAAGTACCCCTTTCTCTCACATCTGTGTGATCAATGTAGGACAATCTACTACTTCATGATCGAATTGAGCACACTATGAACAAGATAGTCTCGTCGGGTTGGTACAATCGTTGGGCATAGTGCCCCGGTCCTCCATAGTTGTAACAGATTAATTGTCTGTGGCCCCTTCCTGGCCCCATTCCTCCTCGTCCTCGACCTCGCCCTCCACGGCTGGGTCAAGGCCTCACATTTCCATTTGCATTATATATGTTGGGGTCCACTCTTCTCATGGTCAACGAGCTCCCAATCTTCAAATTTTGGGCTCAGCACCCGCCCCAGGTGCGTACCCTCAAAAGTAATGTTGTCTAGGAGGAGCGAGGTCTCGAGCGAGCTCTTGGTCTCATCTAGGTCCTTGGGCAATTTCGCCTTCCCTTTTCACGGGGGGACATAAGTGGGAAATTTTGTCGTGGGGTGTGCAGGCTAAGTGTCCTCCTCCATGCCTTCATCCTCATCCTCTGCGATGATAAGATCCTCCAAATCTTCTTCTTCTTCATCCATCTCTATGGTGACGACTTTCCCCTTCTCTGCCATTGATAGCTTGGTGCGCAGCAGGTTCCGTGGGGACACACGTATGGGAACCATTGCTTGTTTTTCCTTCTTAGGTCTTGGCATGCACGGTGATTTCGGAATTTCTACCACAATCCCGGCGCCTTCCGGAGCATCCCCCACAGTCAGGGCCTGCACGGCCTCCTCGGCAGTTATTTCTATTATCTCAATAACATCCTTAGCTATTGCCATTGTATCTGTGGGGAATTCTATCCGTCGCGATCTCAGGGGCTCAATCAACGCTCAACACTCAATAATCAGGGCTCTGCTCAATAGCTCAATTCGCAAATGACCAAGTGTTGTTTTCTAGGCAACCCTTTATAATTTAAAGCGCTTTTTGAATTTGAATTCGAACGTTCCCCCCAAATTTGGTGCATTAATGCTCCCTTGGCGATAGATTTTCCCAAATATTGACTATAAATTGCGTCTTAATTGCCTACCACCTTCTCCATTTGGCTGCAAGTCAAGCATCCCGTTGTGAATAGTGACTTCAACAGTCATTTTTTGGTCAACCTATTCGGCAACACAACCCCCCATGCGTGGTCGCAGACCTTGTGACTCTTTTCTTCTGCGTTCCCTTTCAACAGTTTGGAGATCTAAGACTTTCCTTCCTTCAACTAGTCAAGTGGTCGCACCACCTATGGTGCAGTTCCCTTTGGTCATCCAACATTCTTCCTAGGAAATACCTACCTTTTACCGTTAGTGGTGGCATTGCACACCTTATCATCTGCAGCGCATCACCCTGGTTAATTCTCTTAGTAATATGTGGTCCAAGCCAAGGCATTAGAATAATCAATTCATGGTGATAGTGCTCAAACTTGTCAGCATGATCTTTCACACCCTGTTTTATCACCATGGTCTTCTTATCGAGAAAACCGTCCCTTATCTCGTCTTCCAGCTTCTTGACTTCTGATTCTACCAAAGTGCTTTTCCTCTTCCATCGCACCCTTCCTTTTCCAAGTTCTTGGAGGCTAAAATTTCCCTGTTGGATTTCTGCTTCCAAGGTCCTGTGACCCATCGTATCTATTGGTGCAATTATGCACAATCTAAGTTCTCCAAGTGTTATAGAGATTACTTTAGTTGCTTCATACTCCAGCCTTGGCGGTGCCTGTGCGGTCAGGGTTTTGCACACGATCCTATATTCCCAGAGAACCGTCGGTACGCGGCGGTCCCAGTCAGCCCGCTTCACATGGTGGACCTTTTTCAACACATCACATACTTTGCTAAACACTTCTACATAGATATTCTTCTATGCACTTGGTCTTTCCATACTTCGTGGTCCCAACCTTTCGCGCTATTTACTGATCGTGTCTCCTACCACGAGGATGGTAGGGCTTTGTGCGATTTTCGCACCATATGCATGTATCCGCCTAGATAGGTGGGTGCGTAGGCCAGTTCATCTATCATACTTATCTTTTAACTGTAGTCAAGGCTTCCCAAACTACATCAGCATCAACCTTCTACATTTTCACCAGTCCTCAAAACTTCTTTGGTGCGTACTCCAACATTTTGCGGGCATAGCTTGTAGTACCCATTTAAGAGTGTGTTTTTCTGGTACTTCTCTTTCAAATTTGTTCCGGAATTCATCCACCTTGCTTAACCCATCATATGTAGGTAGGTCTCTTACCTCTATTGCTACGCAATGCAGCGACCTTGTCATCATGTTATAGTTGAGCATCGTTACCTCGTGTAACCGGTTCTGTCATTGTTCTATCTCATCATCAGAATCTGATGTGTAGGAGCTTTCGTGCTCCCAAGAGATTCGGCCATCCACGGTTGGATTTACCCAATCTTGCTCCCATACGGTTATCTTGTAGATGCAGTCCAGATCATTGTCGCTGTCGTTGTCATGCACTGGTTCTGTGTAGTGTGATCCTTCTGCAGGGTCTAAAGGTACCACTATACGCAGTGACTTTTTCTCAAATATCATCTTGTGCTTCTTTAGATTTATTACTCCATTCATGTCAGTGGCCCAATCTATTCCCAATAGCACGGGATAGGGATTACTGTCATCCACAATCTATATCACTTCGAAATCTGCTAGTGCACTTGCTCCTTCGATGTCTACTATGATTCCCTGCAATCTCCCCATAGGTAGGATCTTTTGCTGGTTCACCATTCACAGTTGGATAGGAGACCATTGTAATGTAGGCCTGCCCATGTGCTCCCATGTCTGCTTTGGCAAGATGTTTGCATCCGATCCTAGATCCAGAATCACTTTATCCATCTCATATTCCTCAATTTGTGCAGTCAATCTCATCTCCCTTCCTGTTCATGTTGTGTGCTTCCCGAGCTTTTAGACTATGCGTGTTTCTCCTAGCGTGGTCCCAACACATCTAGTTATGAGTTCTTGCAGCCCCTTCACAACCTTGCTGTCGTGCAACAACTTCATGCATGTCTCCAAGAATGTAGTGAGCATCGATGGGTCCATTTCCAGCTCCAGTCTGTCTTTACTTCCTAAAGTGGAGGCATCTGTGAAGCTCCTCTTAGCTTCCATGAATGTCTCCTTAGTGCTCTCCAAGTCAAATTTTGGTTCCTTTGTTGGAGCCTTACGAACCCAAGTAGTTTCTTCAGGCTACTTTCCTTTGTCGTCCCTTGTCATAATACCACTTCGGAGCACGATATTTACATTTGGGTCTTCCTCACACGGCTCAAACCTCATCATTTGCAGGTTCTGAGTTGGGGGAGGTTGGAGTGCTCCTTTATTGTGCAACCTTGCTATTAGTGTGGGATAGTCCTCCATCTCATGATCAAACTACGTACAATATAAGAATGATGGTTTCATTGGATTTTTGCTAGCCCCGTTCCACCTTAGTGTCATCCGCGCCCTGAAATCCAATGCGTGCCATTCCTGCATTTTGATCAAGGGGTCGTGTTTCAGTTTGAACTCTGTAGGTAGGAATCTGATCCATCATTAGTTCATAACTTCTACAGGTGCGCTCATCATGGCCTACTGACCTGCAGAAATTACAGAACAACTGTTGGGAATTCTGCGTATACTTTTGTAGTAGATGGTAGTTATCTGTAGCATGTTTTCCTCCTATCTGACAAATTGCGCACCATAATGCAGGCACCGTGCTTGGTCCTACTTGTGCCTCCAGTCTTAATGGAATTGGTCCTCCTCCCGCAAGGTAATTCACGAACACTGGGCAATGGTCCTTGTCGTGCTCCTAGCCCTTGCACTTTACGCACCATACCTCATCACGCACTTTTAGACAAGCCGTCCTGTCTTGTTTCAAACTCTGCATCTCAAGGCACAAGTTTTTCAACTGTGTGTGAATCTGCTGGACTCCTAGGTTAGGGTATTGTATTGAAGTCTCGTGCAATCTCATCGCGACCTCCAAAGCCTAAGACTGAGTGGTTAGCATTTGTTGCGACAATGTGTTCTGTAGATGCGGTGTTAGCGAGGCTACAAACCATTCACGATGTTGACCATCTGTTAAGGTCATGTTCAGTTCACCAATTGTGCACTTTAGTGTTTGATCCAATTCCCACGGGGTTTCGCCTGGTAGCATTGAGATTTTCTTGAATCTAATGACCGACTATGCCTCCGACTTTGGCCTGCTAAATTCTTTGTTTAGCGTAATCTGGACATCCACTATCCCTGCATTTGGATTGTCATTGGAATGCTTAATGTACCAAGTCAGCACATGATCCTACAGAGCACTGACCAACGTTGCCTTCCTTCACTACAAGGGAAAAGGACAATGGTGAGGGGTGAAAAATGTCACCATAAGCTCATTGGTGATAGTCAAAAGAGCCTCCGTCACCAAAAACTGAACATCACCAAAAGTGGCGTCACCAAAAGTATAGGTGTTGTAGTGACATTCAAAATTCATCACCAATAATGATTTATAATGATGGATAGTGACCGTCACCATTTCATATGAGCAATGGTGACGGACCATAGCCTCCATCACCAAAATTTAAATGTCACCAAAGGTGGCGTCGCCAAAAGTATAGGTGTTGTAGTGACATTCAAATTCCATCACCATTAATGATTTATAATGATAGATAACGACCGTCACCATTTCATATGAGCAATGGTGACGGACCATAGCCTCCATCACAAAAAACTGAACGTCACCAAAGGTGGCATCACCAAAAGTATAGGTGTTATGGTGACATTAATGGTCCGTCATGAATATTGATTATAATGACGGATAGTGACTGTCACCATTTCATATGAACAACAACGATTTATTGTGATGGATCTTTCATGGCTGTCACTATTGGTGCATATATATGGTGACGTTCGTTGACCCTCACCAAAAGCCGCATTGCCATAAGTATAGGTGTTGTGGTGACATTCAAGGTCCGTCACGAATAATGACTATAATGACGGACATCGACTGTCACCATTTCATATCAACAACAACGATTTATGGTTACAGACCTTTGAGGTTCGTCACTATTGATGCATATATATGGTGGCGTTCGTTGACCGTCACCATTTCATATTTTGGTGACGGTTGAAAAATGTCACCAAAGCTCATTGGTGATGGTCAAAAGCTCATTCCATATGGATCATGTCAGGGCACGATGGAATCAAACCACCAACCTCCTGCTTGTAAAGCAGGTGCTCTTCCATTGAGCTAGCACCCTTTAAAGAATTAGACTTTTAAAATTAGACCTTGAAACTTCATAAATTGTAAATTCTACAACTTTCAATAAATTAAAGTCTCGACAATATTTTACTAAACAAGCAAAGCAACATCGAAGTTGCAAGTCCCTACCTAATGGTTATGGAAATTATGAAAAGTGGGTGGAGGGAAAATTAATTATGTATAAGAGAATCAATATGTTCAGTTGAATACTCAATTAGAAGTGAAAGTCTGAAGACATTTATAATCTATAAATGACCTATAACTAGAAAATGCACCAAATATTGCAAAGGAAATGTCATAAGTTGATAACATATGGAAGAAGAACATTGATGAAGACAAATGCAATATGTTATAGGTTGAGTGAAAGAAAAATCTCAATGTTGTTGTTGTTTGGTGTTTAGATATCTGAATGATATCTAAACTTCTGTGCAAATGTAACACGGATCTCCGGAAACCATGAACGACATATGATTAAAAAAAATTATATATATATATCCCCTTTACATAAACCAACATGAAATTTGGAATTTCACAAGTCCACACTCAAAACATGACAACAACCAACAAATAAAAGAAATTGACTTAGATAGAAAGCAATAGCTTCACCTTCATTCTTGAGCTGCTTCTATTTATTTGAATTTGACTCATGACATTCTTTATCTGACAAGGAATCAAAATCATCACTAGTATTAAATTCATCCAACACAGACTTTGGATATCCCACTAACATCTGCGTTTTTGTTTCCATGCCTGAAAACCATGGAGTTTCCTGTTGATAGTAGAATAATATGTGTGCCTACTACTCAAGAACACATTCCTTATTAACCATTGTTACCTGACAAAAACCAAAGAGACAACACAATATCAGCATACACAAAATCCCCTACTGAAATATAATCATAACTTAGAAAAGAAGTCTAAAAGATGTTCTTAATTAATAAACTTTGTATTTGGAAATACTGTTTCTTTAGATTTAAAAAAGACTATGTTGTACAACACTTATGTCTATTTATCCAGACAATTATATCATAGCATATGTCACACAGTAGCAATCTACAGTACCTAAAGTAAAAAGACAAATTTTCTCAATAAAATAGATTTAGAAAAGATATTTGAAAACTATAAGTTTGTCATCAAAGCTTTACTTAATTTAACAACAAACTAGTTGGAGTTTAAAATCAAAATCATTCATAGGAAATGAATAGGAGATTGGCCAAAGTCATTATTCGTACACATAAAGCTAGATTCACTATTTCCATTGCAGATAACTGAAATTTGGGCAGTGGTCTAACAATTAGAGCTTATTTTCTGGGAAGATTCGTCAATACCATCATTTTTCTACCACTCCATTTTATTTTGTTTTGTCAAGAGAATTGGTAGGACCTTCCCATCCTCTGTTTTACATAATCAATAACCATCCATCAATGATATAAAGAATAATAGATACACAACAAAGGCAAAATTTGTTATTGTTGTATACCTATGTTCTAGGACTCATCTGATCTTACTGGTTCAAAGAGCTCACCCTGAAAAGATAACATCCACGTGGAATTTAATTTTTTTTTTTAAATCAAGCTCTAAGTAAACCAATCAAAATATGAACATCCTTTTAATCGATAAAATCTCTGACTTAAACTAAAGGTGGCCTAGAATTGAATGTTATATCAACCATGTCAAGTAACTAACATCAGGTGAGAAATACAAGCCATGCATATTGGATTAGTGAAATAATTGATCTGGTAAAACTCAAAAATAGATGACTTAGAGCTAAGAAACACAAATAAATGAATTAGAACTAAGACATGAGGTTGCCCTTTCAACCCTGTTGTTAAATAACTCTTCTTTATGTCACTTACCATTAAAATAAATTTGATACCAGGTGGAAGTGGTATTGTAACATTAACCTCTTATAGTCTGTTTCCATGACTACTTCTCAAGATCCGCTCCATTACCAGCATTTGGGGCTAGATAAGATACATACAAAAACAATCAACATGAAAATCAAATCTACATCCTTGTAAAAAAATGGGAGGACAAAAAATATCCACAAATTGAAACAGACTGTAGGATACCTCATTCCTACGACATGATTATCTTGTCAGGAACAATAAAAAAATAAATCAGGAGAAATGTAATTTTTGCCATATTTTGACAATGAAATTTTTTTCATATTCTATGAACAATTGATGAAAAAAGTCAGGTAAATCTTGTTAGCGTCAGGATTATAGTAAAACATAAAGGAAATGCTCCAACACATATATAATCCTAAACATAAGTATCTATACATATAAGTATTTATTGATGACATTGTATTTTGTGAAAAGATGGAAGTCAAATATTTGAAATAACACAATTTATGGTACCACTTCCTTATGAAGTCCATTCGTTCGTGTATTTACGAAGTCCATTCAGGAATTTATTCAAAGTTCGAAGTTAAAACAATTAACATGTAGCCTAAAAAAACTCAGATTTGAAAAGGAGATAACCCAAAGATGTAGATTATATATCTCACATTTATATATCCTAATTTCCAGACATTGAAATGACACTTTTTAGCATACTATTGTGAATTCAACCCAAAATGCTAGAAAAAATATTGATGGTTATTTTGCTAATATAGAAGTTTTATACATGCATTTATTCAAACAATTAGTTTGCAATGTCAAACATATCTAAGGATGAACACAATACGTTGCATCTTTAGTGCTGGTGTGTGAACTTGAGACAACAAAGTCCAACATTAACAGTTTTCCTACAATATGCACTAGCAGAATAGGTGAACAATAGTATTGTAGGTATCTGTTATGAATATATGTATTGCAGGCCAATAAGAGTATGGTTGGAACATTCATGTCCAACCCTTCCAATTTTGCCTATAATTTTCACTGGTCTAATAGGTGAACAATAGAACTGTAGGTGTGCATTCTGTATCACTTACCTAAATCCAACACCTTCAGCATAGAAATTTCAAAGAATATGTCCAGAACTGGTAGGTAATTTTCAAAATGAAAGAGTTGGCTTGATTGTTTCTAGAGAAGACTAGATTCTTACATTGTTCAATGTAAATTCATGACACTTTTCCAAGCTTAGATGGAACAAAAAGGAACCAAGCTAGAAGGTTATTTAAAGAATCCTTACTTAGCTAGGGTAAAATGTTAGCCTTTCTTTTCTCAAAAAGCATAAATGTAAAAACTTTAAGAAATTCAGTGAAGAGACTGTAGAAATGTTCTTATCAAACCACTAACATAAACAAAGCTAAGAAATATTGCTTTGTAGAAGAGATATTCATGGTCAAATTAACAAGAAAGTGATCTTTTAGCATAGTTAATGCACTAGTGCTCATGTCGTAGTGTCCCAGGGCATGCTAGGGACTACAGGGAGTGCTCATGTACATCTAGAGAAGAGGTGGGGAGACATCAAGCTGTAGTCAGGAGGACTACAAGCGATGAGGGGTAGATACTTGAGGTACCCAACCTCTTGGATTATACCTTGTTATGGGAGCCCCAAAGAGAGAGTAGCAGGACTGGCAGATGTGTGCAGATGAAGTAGCAAAGAATGCTATAGTGCAGGAGTCCCCGGGTGGTGCGAGGCTAGCAGGTTGCAATAGTGTAAGCCCTAGTTGCAGTCACAAAGGAGCCCTAGTTGCAGTCATGAAGGGAGACCTAGATGCAGTCTTGAAGGAGCTCTAGCCATAGTCGAAAAGGAAGCCCTAACTGCAGTAAAAGGAAACCCTAACCATAGTCAAAAGGAGGCTTATCCGCAACAAGAGAGAGGTATAAGACACAGTGTAGAGAGAGGCCTAAGATGCAGTCAAGAAAGGCATAAAGGCGCAGTCAAGAGAGGCCAGATATGCAGTGAAAGGAAGGCTCTTATCCACAACAAAGGAGGCCTTAATCCGTAGCAAGAGGGAGGCCCTTATCAACCATCCAGAAGAATCATATAGCCGCAGTCAATGAAGGTCTAAAGCAACACTCAGAGAGGCCCTAGACGCAGTCAAAGGGATGCCCTAGCCACTGTAGAAGGATCCATAAGATAGCAAGAATGAAGCCCTAGAAGCAAAGTGGAAGTCTTATTTTTTGCTGTAGGTACAACATGTGAAAGAGAGGTTGTTTTGAGTGTTGTTCTTGGGTGCTCTCGTAGGGATAAGGGCCGAAGTTTGAAGTTTAAGATCACAATAAGGAGAGGCATTCAACGTGGGTTAAATAGGGTTGTTCTGTAGCTATTTCAGGAAGACTAAAGGGTTGAAAAGAGGCCGAGTATCTTGCTTGAAGCTTCAACTAAAGGATGAAACTCAACTAAAGGATGACTTAGCTTAATAAAGTTCATGATGGCCTTTTACAATCATATACTTATGAGTGAACCCAACTCTTATTATTAGGACTTTTCATATTATCCGGATAGGTGGGATATAGAGAACAAATTCGATCCCCCTTTCTCCATTGCATTCCTCCCACCGTGAAATTCAAAAGGGGACATAATTATTTTGATATACACATACTTAATAGATATATATTCCCAATCCCTTTCCATATACTAGCTGCGCCTGCTTGAGCTAGGCTCAAGCAATTAGTCAATCTAGAGCATGCATATCCCTACTTATTCTCCACACACCTCTAGGTGGATCTCTCTATCCCTATAGTGCCAGTAAAATGGTTTGTGTATGGTAAGGGTTGCTAGCTAGTTTTTTGAACCTTTGTATTTACATCTATTTTCGCCTAGCCTTACCCTACTCTCATCTCTATGTATTCTCAAATTAAACCAACTACACAATCGAAAACTTTGTTCTTGCGTGGTATCTCAAAATACTTTTCAAACATAAAATTACAACATACTGTCACAAGAAGACTAATCATGGTTTAGCAGATCAAACTTGACATCTTACATTAACAATTTCCTTTTACGTGATGCCAATCTTCTGCCCAGGCCTTAGAACCATGCCTAAAGGGGTGTACTACATGATCGGGGGTTTGCACTGTCAGTAAACTTAATTATAACTAATTATGATAATAAGATAGCATTGTTTATATACCAGATTGCTTAAATTAATGTTATAGACAATTTTGTGCCTGGCAGCATCAGGCATGAATTGTCAATAATCCAAGGGATCCAAAGTCCCTAAACATGATGTTCCTACCCCTAGAGGAACAAGGTCAGCAAACCAACAGCTCTCAGATCAGTTCTCCACCTGAAAACACTCAAAAACAAGCAATCCTGAAATCAAAGCAGGTGCTCCACTAGGCTTCTGCGCTGAAACTCAACTCCTCCATGGTGTACCTGCGTTGCAAAGCAAGTGGAACAAAGGCCACCTGCGCTGAGCGAGATGGGACAAGTGGCACACTGAGTCATTGCTCTGGAATCTTCCAAAAATGACACTTGGATCAGGGATTTCGCCTTGTGATGAGTCAGAGGCTCTGTTTCTCCAAGTGGAAGCAAGGCTCTCCAAGTGGACTCAAGAACTGAAGATCAACTGAAGAGAGAGAGGACACAAAGCAGCTACACATCAGTTGCAAGCTGACTCATCCTTTCTCAATTCATCTATATATTGAGCTCTCTCCTATGAGCTCAGGAGGCTGGAATTTTTGTGCAAAGTAATGATATGTTGTTGGTTTCACTATAGAACTATTGGGTGATTGCTTGAAGGAGGTGAAGAGGAGAAATTCTTTCTGCTGGGAGATGTTGCTAGATTGGGGCCTTCAATGGTTGTAACTCTCTCAGAACTTTACTTCTTCATTAATAAAAACTATTGAGGTTCTTCTATATGCACTTGTTTCAATGATATATTGTGATAATTGTATATTTGATTTATGCTAATCCTTGAATCAGTTATGATTGCATGCTTCTTGTAGTTTCCTTCTTTGTTATTTTGCAGGATCTCATTGTAGCTGGGCCAGCAAAAGAGCAAGGAGCTGGGAGCAAGCAGCCAAAGAGAAGAGTTTGGATTCGACATGAAGCGCAAGGCAACGGTTAGTGCATTTCCTCATTCTCTCTTGCTTTTGTAAAGAAGTAAACCTTAAGTAGTTTTCTTTACAGTTGTTGCTGAGGTACTATCACCCTTAGAGTGGGATAGGGTCATCCGAGTCGAATACTTTTCCCTACAACAAACTGGGGACTCCGCTGGGGATCGTATCTGTTTGATTGTTCGTGGTATTTTGCTATTCATTTCCTAAACAAAGGGAGTACCGAATCGAAAAGCATTTGAATCTATCAAATGCGAAGTAGAGGGCAGCTACTCTAGCTCAGTTCTGAGCATGTTTATGATTTGAAGAGCTGATCCACAAGGACTCTTGTAAGCTCTTAGTGATAGCTTTTCATCCTCCTTGTCATCCCTTACTGTGTACTTGACTGATAGCTTCTGATTTGACCGAAAACCGTGAATTTTTGAGAAATCTGTGACCCGGAAACTGAGAAAACGTAAGTCTCGTTTTCCAAAGCAGGCTGTACACAGGCTACCTGCTTTGCAACGCAGGTAGCCCCTTCGGGACCTGCGCTGAATGTCAAACAGGCAGTGTACTACCTGCTTTGATCCAGTTTTGCCTAGTGCTACTGGGGTTTCCTCCTGTTTCTTGCCCTGTTTTCACCATTGTTTTGCAGCCAGTTACCAGTCCATGTACCTATCTGAAACCAACTTTACTTGCCATTATTCCGCCTCAGTTATATAAAGAAACTGTACTTGTTCTTTTGTATTTCTTACATCATTTACAGTTTCCCATAATGAAAAGTGAACTAGTCTTGCTGTGGCCTCTTAGATCCAAACCTGTGTTAGGCATTTTTGCTGATCTTAAGAGTTTGTTTGTTTGCTGTCCATAGCTGATTGGTCTTTTGCTTTCGTCGTATGGTTTGATTTCATATATTTCTAGTGTCGAAACAAGTGAATCTTAAGGTGTCTTTTGATTTTGGACAAGCTTGTTTGTTTTCACTTGAAATTGATCTCAAAGTTATATAACAGCTTTCTTTTTGTAATACATCAACATTAAGAAAGAGAAAAGAAATACTTGCATTGTGCATTTTGCATCTGAAAATTTTGCATGTGATTTAGGAGAAAGTGCATTAGTTTGTGCTGTATGATCTGTGTGAAAAGATATGTCTTTCTTTTCCCTCAGTAGTTAAGATTTTCATCAGTCAAAAAGATTTGAAAAAAAAAAAGCTTGCTTCTCATCTTAGGCTGCATTTAGGAATTTGTCATATACATCTCGTGGTGAACCTTGAAAGGCAAACTTTAAAAAGATCAACTTAAAATATACTGAATGAACCTAACAACGCTTTGAAACATAACGCAAACACATAGAGGTCTAAGCTAGAGACGTGTTCCGGCGTCGTTAAACGTAGTGACTGTCGATCTCGAAGAAGGTGGGTGATTCCTCCTGAGAGTCGGTGGCACTAATACGGACTTGTGCTCCCACGTACCGTCGAGTATATATTGGGAGACCCCTATAGGCATATATCCTTTATCCCTAGGAAGCCGTGTCGGCCGCCCTACTGATCGCAATGCAGTGAACACAGCATTCACGAAGATTGACCACACGTACCGTAAAACGTATTCCGTGGTTTTGCGAAAGGTTGGGCACACCCTCTGCCTAGATCTCCAGAGCAGTTTCTTTTGGCCTTTTTCAAACTCTATAACTGAAAAAGTCCATCCAAGCATTTGTCACTTCGGGCTCATTAAAACATCGAAGGAGACTAGAGTCATCTTTAGCTTTTTCTCGACTCTTTAAAACTGAAAAAGCAAGTTGTGTCTAAAGCGTCGTTATAAAATTTATTTTAAGCGGAATAATCATCACCCTTCCCTCGTTGATCTTCGAAGTTAGTACACCACAAGTGGAAGTTCCTGTAGAATCGCTAAGAAATCTTTTGGATAGACTAGATATGTCTGAACAACCGTCGACATCTAAAACTGTGTCGTCCGACATAGCAGCAGCAGAGCCTCCTGCTGCTACTCCAACGATGTTCGCTGGTATACCATCTATCACGGAAAATTGTCAACAACAAGCCGGAGTCCAATCAGGGACAACGACATGGTTAGTTCCTTTTTCTTCATCCGAATTATCATCTGGTACTTCTTATGTTGAAACTCAACAAATTGATCCAGTGTGTCTTCAAAGGCCAATTTACCCTTTAAGTACTGGATTTCCACCATGTGGAGGGCAGTATGCTCTTTCATTGTTCCCTCCTAGAGAACAACCATATGAGAGTTTACAACAAGGATCAGGTCAAACTGGAATTACATCCAGCGGTCGGATACCAATGCTGCCTCAACAATCAGGAGTTGCATATTCAATGCTACCAGTACACCCTCTGTCGAATATTCCCACCACACCTGCTATGGCGAATGCGTCGCAAGTACAAGCGCTACCTGTTGTAATACAACAACCTCTTGTCTCAGCGGCTCAATCACAATCTCAGGGTGGTGCCTCCTTATCTGGAGCGACTCAGGCTCAAACAAGTACTGTGACTCCTCATCTTGGTCAACCATCCAGTATTGGTCAACAGCAAATGGTCCAACAACCAGAGCTGGTTCGACCTCAACAACTGCCATTCCAGCAATCATATCAAGGACCTGAGCAACAAGTCTTTGTGAGTAATGGAAAACCATGCTATAATGGTTATGCCCATCAACTTTGTCAAAGTTGTCAGCATTATGCTGGTCTGCAAAGACCCATTGCTCAGGCGATACCATCTTATCCTGGATATGCTTCACCGAACCTGAACCAACAGTTGCCATTTATAGCAACTCTAGAATTACCAGATCTAAACCGGCTGACTAATGATCCAATTGCTTATGCCTCTTGGTGGCCAGTGATTCCGCATAAACTTCCATCGGACATTCCTAAATTCAATGGAAATCCAGGTGAAGATCCGTCGAATCATGTGATGAAATTCCACCTATGGTGTTCATCAAACACCCTGAGTGATGATTCGATAAGACTTCGCCTCTTCCAGAGGACATTGACAGGTCCAGCGGCTAAATGGTACATTGAATTGCCAAGAGCCTCTTTCGACAATTTCAGCTCCTTAGCCACGACTTTCTTAACCCATTTCCAATTACCGATAAGGTATGAAACCGGAACAGAACTCCTTACCAACTTCAAGCAGACAACGGCCACTCACATATCTGATCATATACATGAGTGGCGACGTCGTCGTAGGATGGTGAAAACTTACGTTCCCGATCAGTTGTTAGCTGAATGGTTTATAAAGTTGTTACTTCCGGCTATAACGGAAGATGTGGCCAAGGGAGGAGTCGTAACAGAGGAGCAAGTCATTGCTCGTGCTCAATACTTAGACTTAGTATATACTCAGTCGGGCACGCTCTACGACAAAATACCTGACGCCCCTAGACCTCCCCCTCCTGAATCGACTACTAATTCTCACGCCAGTAATGGCGTGACTGGCAAACGCAAAATTTCTAGTCAAAATGCAAATGAGGAACTTCTTGCCTCAGAAGTAAATGCCATGTCGACCGACAAGGGCAAACAACTGAAGCAACTAGAGGGCAAGAAGAAAAAGAAAAGGAAAGGGAGACCCCCGATAGGGTGTCATATATGCGATGAGGATCATTGGACGAAAGATTGTCCACATATAGCTGAAGTTAAGAAACTCTTCAAGAGTTCAAAAACCCCAGCGGTATTGACTGATCCGTTTCCTGATCCAAGACAAAATCTGGTTGCTAATCAAAATGCTTCCCGATCCCAAGTGCTTATGTTGTCTACCTCAAAGCAGCAGAAAAATGCTTTGACAAGGAATAAAGATCACAGGAATCCAAAGCAATTGAACAACAAGGAAAATAAACAACCTAGTAGTTCAACAACAACTTTGACCAAAGTTGTGCCACCCATCGTTCCTAAACCAATGATAAAGTCGCCAAAGGGAGTAGTACACAAATCGACATTTAATCCTCGTGAAAAAATAACACAGGATTACAATATAATAGAGGACCTGACCCAGTCGTCGTCCGCTATGTCGACACTTGAGGTAGCGCAAAAATGCACCTCCCAAGAGCAAGCTTTATTATCAGCCATAGGTGGGATTGGCCCAATGGATTCCAATCTTGTGGCCTTTGATCATAAAGGAGATGACCCTCAGATACCAGCTCAACTAGCTTTCCTTATTCAAGTGAAAGCCCTCAACAAAACTGTTCATCGAACAATTATTGATGAGGGGGCATCTACATGTCTTATGTCGATGAGTTGCTGGAAAAATTTAGGCTCACCACCCTTGTCGAAATTGTCAACGACATTAAAAGCATTTGATGGACGATCATACACTCCATACGGGATTCTAAGTAACTTGCAAGTTGAACTGGGGGGCAAAACAGTAGAAGTTGATGTTGAAGTAATCGATGGAAACCTCGATTACAACATCCTACTGGGAAGGCCTTGGATATATGCCATGGCTGCAATTGTGTCGACCTACTTCAGGAGGATTGTATTTCCTTTTGAAGGAAAAATTACAATCGTCGACCTACAAACATTTCTCCCCAACAGTTCTCAAGTTACGGGAAGCAGCACAATGATCCATGAAAGTAATCAATCGCTCCAAAATATCGGAATAGGTCTCCTAAAAGACCCTGCCTTAATGGGTACTTTTGCCCTACCGCCGGCAAGTAATCTGGCGGAAGTAGCCACAGTGGAAACCTACAATATGAAATCTTCTATATCCAACGGATTCAGAAGATTCCTAAATATTTTGTCAGCATGGATCATCACCCTAATGGAAATACTGTAAATACAGTGGGCTCCGAGGACGGTTCTTATCTCATGTCAACCTCGTTAAAAAATGAAACAAGGAGTCACGAGGATAGTTCTTTTACTATGTCAACCTCATTAAAAAAAGAAACAAATCCCCTTTTCAAAATTCAAAGGTAAACCTTCATTCCAACCACCAAGTTGAATGCAATGAAGCTTGGGGGGCACCCTCCTTTGACATGCGTTATTATGATGCTGGGGGCATGCAAAAGATCGAGCAGTTTTAGCACACAGTTCATGCTCGTTAAAAAATAAACGCAAGATCCGAGCAGTTTTAGCACATAGTTCATGCTCGTTAAAAAATAAACATAAGTTGTGAGCAATCTTCCCCTAGAGTTCAAGCTCACCCAGAAAAAATGAACCGGTAAATAACCTTGGTAAATGTAACCTTTGACAGCCATATTAAAGCCCTTGGTCGTGTTCTTGCAGTCTCACCTCCATCTGTTCATTTGGCCAATCGTTCATCTCCATATGTTTGTTTACCCATTTTGAGGAACAGCTGCGAAGAGTGATTTCACTTAGCCATCCTTGTGACACTGCCGTGATTGGAATATTCCAACCTGTACCTGGAATCTGCTGCTATCCCTGTTTATCACTCGTTCCTCAAAAGACGAGTCTTCTTTGAGCTCTTTTCTTCTGACTCGTAAAATATGAAAAGTTTGCCAAGTTTTGGCCTTCCAGCTCGTTAAACGACCGGAAAAGCTATCCCTCCTCTAGATTTTAATCTTTTTGGACCTGAGGGATTATTGCACAAAAAGATCGAGCGCTTGTTTGTTCGGCTCGTTAAAGCAATCGAAAATTCATCCCTTCTGTATTGTTTTATACTTTTTCGGACTTAAGGGATTAGATGACGAAAAAGGAATTCTGGAGTTGACTTTATGTACCTTTTCAGACTCTCTAAAAATGAAAAGGACCGAGTTATCCTTGTCGTTAGACTCGTTAAATTCATTAAATAGCGACAAACTTGTCTTTAGACGAGAACGAGTTTCCCTATCGCTAGGCTCGTTAAAACATAGCGATGGGCTTGCCCGAAGGGCAGGTTATAGAACAAGCATATGTTATCCTCCTCAAGCTTGACAAAAATAAAGAGGTACTGGTCAGCAATGACTGGGGAAAAAATTGGGAGAACCTCACAGCTTTAATGGTAGCAAGTCGCTCTTGAACATGACACTTTGTCCTCCGTATCACATCGGGTTGGGTTGTTTCATTCACCGGTCTCATCACCATGGTCCTCACCACACCATCCACATTTGGGGTAATGCTACCGATCCATCACATCAGTGTCGTTATATGTTCAAGAGATGTTGTTCTGCAAAGAGTCAACCGTGTCCCATCCACTGCCATACATTGTCCTTCATCCATTTCATGACCGCCACCCTGAATCATACATCACGGTTTGTTCTCACCTCATCACAATCACTAGCTCCATTCCATGTCACTGATGTGGGATTCATTAAGGCCCTCCTTTGACGGATCGCTCCTTGTCGACATCAACTCATTATCCAAGGAGTTGATCTAGGAACAACCCCTTCAGTACTTTGAAACTTGCATGCCTCAATGGCAAGTTTCTCACTTCCGGCGACAGGTATACATCAATGACCTTCGACCAGAAGATTTTGCATGGTGGTCGACGCCAAGTCCTTTATTCCCACCATGTGAATTGTACTGCCGTACCTTGAGGGTCATCATCCTTATCGGTGATTCCTCTCGCACTTGTTAACGGTTTACATCATTGACCGGTAATCAAGCGATGTCTTTCCATGTTTGACTTCAAGAAATTCTCACATGGATCGACTTGTACATCGAGTGAAGATCGGAAGAGATTGAAGACCCCGGATCTAGTTTCATCCATCCGGGCTGCGATATATATTCAGGATATAAAGACATTTGATATGTACATCATTGCAGCAGATGATCATCCTTCTCAAAGGATGATAATTTCAGTAGAGAATTATCAGTCTATCATCAGACGATCGTCTGTGCTATGTACCAAAATGAATTTATAAAGCTGAGCATGGAAATGCCTGCCTCAGCTAGATCATGAAAAAGAATGAAAAATAATGTATTGTATTGTATCTTATTACAGGACACTTCTCAGCAGATTGAATGAACTTCGGATCCTCCTAATAAAGCATTTCACCCGATAAACGACCTCATACTTTAGGGGGCATCTGTTATAGACAATTTTGTGCCTGGCAGCATCAGGCATTAATTGTTAATAATCCAAGGGATCCAAAGTCCCTAAACATGATGTTCCTACCCCTAGAGGAACAAGGTCAGCAAACCAACAGCTCTCAGATCAGTTCTCCACCTGAAAACACTCAAAAACAAGCAATCCTGAAATCAAAGCAGGTGCTCCAGTAGGCTTCTGCGCTGAAACTCAACTCCTCCATGGTGTACCTGCGTTGCAAAGAAAGTGGGACAAAGTCCACCTGCGCTGAGCGAGATGGGACAAGTGGCACACTGAGTCATTGCTCTGGAATCTTCCAAAAATGACACTTGGATCAGGGATTTCACCTTGTGATGAGTCAGAGGCTCTGTTTCTCCAAGTGGAAGCAAGGTTCTCCAAGTGGACTCAAGAACTGAAGATCAACTGAAGAGAGAGAGGACACAAGGCAGCTACACATCAGTTGCAAGCTGACTCATCCTTTCTCAATTCATCTATATATTGAGCTCTCTCCTATGAGCTCAGGAGGCTGGAATTTTTGTGCAAAGTAATGATATGCTGTTGGTTTCACTATAGAACTATTGGGTGATTGCTTGAAGGAGGTGAAGAGGAGAAATTCTTTCTGCTGGGAGATGTTGCTGGATTGGGGCCTTCAATGGTTGTAACTCTCTCAGAACTTTACTTCTTCATTAATAAAAACTATTGAGGTTCTTCTATATGCACTTGTTTCAATGATATATTGTGATAATTGTATATTTGATTTATGCTAATCCTTGAATCAGTTATGATTGCATGCTTCTTGTAGTTTCCTTCTTTGTTATTTTGCAGGATCTCATTGTAGCTGGGCCAGCAAAAGAGCAAGGAGCTGGGAGCAAGCAGCCAAAGAGAAGAGTTTGGATTCGACATGAAGCGCAAGGCAACAGTTAGTGCATTTCCTCATTCTCTCTTGCTTTCGTAAAGAAGTAAACCTTAAGTAGTTTTCTTTACAGTTGTTGCTGAGGTACTATCACCCTTAGAGTGGGATAGGGTCATTCGAGTCGGATACTTTTCCCTACAACAATTAAAGATTAGCTTCCTGTATGAATTACATTGCACTGATAGAAACAGAGATAGTTTCCAACAAAAAGCACCCAAAAAAGCAGCAAAGGTCATAGGAGACACTTATTTCGCTTCTTTGGTGCTGGTCTTTGAAGACCTCCACCACCATCATCACTTCCACATTCATCTTCATGTACCTCAAGAGTTGCAGGTACCACTCTACCCCTGTTTCTTGAAATCTCTCTGATAGGAGTCTCTGCAGCCTTCTTAGAACAAGGAACCATAAGTGGATTGGTTTTGTGAGGCATCAACTCCTCACCACTTTCAACAGCTTCCATCATCAACTTCCAGTCTTTAAAATAAAACCAAAAAACAAATTGGCTATAAGAAGCCTCTCCAGATGCCATTTCTGTAGCTCTAGGAGCATTTTTGGGGACAACAAAATGTTTTCCATTTTCATCAACATTTATTTCAACTCTACCATCCTTTACTAGAACTGATAACGCAAAGATGTTTTCTATTGTCTGGGAAACTGATATTCTATTTAGAACCAAATTCTCTAATCTGGATTACTTCTATTTTCGCAAAATGTCAAATATCCTTACCATATTCTGGTCTGTTTCTAACTTTTCATCTTCCAGGGACTCTTTCACTGCTTCAGGTCAAGTACTTTCTGTCATCTTAGTCTATTTTCTCTATACTATAGCTTTCCTTTGCTTGGGTTCATTAGCCATTGGTCCAAGCATAGTGGAAATTCCTACCACATGCTGGAAAACAGAAGTAGCTAAAAGCCCAATATTTCTCCATGATATTTGGGTTTGATCACGATTTCCTTCCAAAGACCTGCTTCCATATGCCTAGTCACTATAGTTTCTTATAATATCACTACTAATAAAATCAACCGGAGTATCACCATCATTGTTTTATGATTTTTTAATAGTAGCAAGGGGTGTGGATGTGAGATCAAACAGTGTATCAACATCTGTAACTTGCTCATGAGGTCTCTAAACAAAATTGTGCAAGATTTCCACTTTGCTAATTATAGCCTCAAATTTGCCAGATTCTGCTTTTAAAATATTTTCTCTCTCCTCAGCAATCAAAGTCTTGAGGGGATGATAATGGTACCTTAATATACAGTGTTGCACCATACTCTGATTGTTACCACTACATGTAGTAGCATCTTCTTTCTCTCTCAGGGGCTTACTGTGGCCTTGTTGTGATCCTTTTACCCCACGAGAGGAATCTTCCAGTGTCTGACTCAATGTTTCTTCCTCTTTAACTCTAGCTTTTGTACCAAGCCTTCTACCCATCCTTTCTATCACCTGCTTTTGTAGTTGATAGAAATGAAAATATTCAACCAAATATGGAAGGAAGGGCTTGAAATTGAGATTTATGATTGAAGAACTACCATGAAATGGAAAGAGAGCAAGAAATGATCTTCGTGTTGCATTGAAATGAGGGAGGGCAAGGAGTTGTGATTTCCCCTACCGTGAGAAGTCTGTTTTGTAATAGAAGAGGGATGAAGGCGCACTATAGTGGATATAAAGTCCCAAGACATACACATTGTCGAATGAAATGCATAGGTGCAATGTGCTAATTAAGCATGAGGATTGGGAGAAGTGAAACAAGTGGGAGAGCATCCATATTATTGAAGAATTGTTTACATTGAGGAAGGACACCATTTGAATATGGTAAGAATGTCAATTCTAACATTGAGAGTTTCCAACACCACTTTCTCATCTACATGAGGGAGTTTACCATTTTTATATCTTTGTCTCAGTCCCATGGTGAATATATTAGTGTGAGGATCCACTATTTCATGATCCATATGTTGGATGCTTTGCTGAACTTGAGCTTTATAAGGAAATCTCTTTAGATATCCAGAACGTCTTAGAAATTTATTTGAACAATTATTGTCTTGCAACAATGTTTATTGATGATAAATTGCTTGGTAATGTACACATGCATAGAAGAGTGTGACTGATGGCATGGATACTCGGCCTTTCAGGTCGAAATGGCCACCTCTAAAGATAATATTTGGAATATCCTTTGAGCCTTTCTTTGAGATGGCATCCAAGAAGTTGGAGTGAAGACATCAAGGAACTCTATATTTTGACATATTCCAGCTGAATCACTAAACATGAAAGAGAAACTAAAACCAGGGGTTATATAAGTAATAGCCCCAGTGTATGGGAAATCCAGGCTTTTAGAGGAATATTTCTGCATTTAATAATTGGATGAGGATGAATATTTCTGTTACACTATGTGTTGTTATTGATATGTTTGGACGTTTTGGGTGAACACTTGGCCCATCTTCAAGAACATCCAATAATGTTCGAGTCCAAGAGAGATTTAAATATATCATTTATCAAATTAGCTGTCCAGCTATGAAAGACAATCAAGTTTTGGAAGAGATACATCGTAGTACTATCAAATCAGATTGTGGACCATGTTAGAAAATGGATCAAAAAGGTTTTCGGAATGTCTGCTAAAATTTGACATTTAGCATTGTCTTAACATTTTCTTATCAACTTTCATGGAGGCAAAAAGTGACAGGAGAAACTTGCACAATAATGACGGCCACTAGAATGAGAAACACAATGAATTAGGAAAATGGAATTTGTTTCTATGATGACACATGGGAAGATACTTATTACTCTCAACGTGGTTGTACAGGAAAAATAGTTTCTTCCTTTGAGTATAGTTGATGTATCGTAATGTAGCAATTGTTTCCCTGCTGCAATAAAACAAATATATATCCATCTCAAGGTGAAAGAATAACACCAATATATCTTCGAATGATATGGGCTATGTGTTGTGCTCAACAGCTAGGAAAGTCTCTATTGGTCATAGTGCAATGAAGCGATGGGTTCGGGTTTCTGTGCCTGTGCTGTCAAAGTATATCGATACAAGTGATGGAAAAACATATGTTCAATTCCCTGGAAATATATCTTATTTTCATTAATTTTCTAGGATAAAACCACGACAATAGTTGAGAAACGTAATCAAAAGAAAATAAATATATAGTTTATTTAAACAAATGTGGCATGAGCGGAAAACATATGAACCAAATTACAAAATGCAAAAGTCAAATTTCTGTATAAAAGTTTTAAATTAAAAAAATTTCAAATAGTGGCCAGGAAGTTTAATGAATGGAACTTCCCAGCACTCATCCAATGGCCATTCAAGGAGGGTTGAAGCCATCCATGAATATGAAGAGATCTATAAAAGCAAACAGGGACTTTGAAGGAGGGATCCCTAATTTTTCATACCCAAATGTTGCCCGATTATTGAGCAAGGGCCTGACGAGTTAGTGAGGGTTTCCATTTTGTTTTTGTTTCAATCTATTTTCATGCTTAGATTTTTGCTAATATGATGTCATTGGTGGACCTTAATATATGGCACTGCACCATACTTTGATTGTTACCACTACATGCAGTAGCATCTTTGTTCTCTCTCGGGGGCTTACTGTGGCCTTATTGTGATCCTTTTACCCCACGAGAGGAATCTTACAGTGTCTGAATCAATATTTCTTCCTCTTTAACTCTATCTCAGGTACCAAGATTTCTACCCATCCCTTCTATCACCTGCTTCTGGAGTTGAGACCAATGCAAAAATTCAACCAAAGCTAGAAGGAAGGGCTTGAAATTTATGTTACTAGAAACCAGAAAGGGGAAACGAAATGAGAAACGATAACGAGACAAGAAATGGAGTTTGGAGATTTCACATTCAAGAAACGAGGAGAGATAAAAACAAGACAAATATGAAACATACAACCAAGCATTTGTTTCACATTCAAGAAATGAGGACAGAGAAAAAACAAGAAAAATATGAAACATAAAACCAATCATTCATCATTAACATTCTCGAATACTATGGTTCATAGGTAGTTTCTCATAGGCTTTAGCTGCTCACATTGGCCATTCCTTAATACTTATAGTGATCAGCAAAGCTTCCATTTCTCACATAAGCCATTCTTGAATACCCATGTTTGATCCTTTAGGCTGGAAAATACAATAGTGAAGAAACACTTCGCACTGAATTCAAGTTTGATTTAGCCTTTGCATTTTCTGGATGAGTACATGATCCCACATACATTGTATATATTCTTGGATGTCACATGAGTGGACCTCAAATTCAGATCTATTGTATCATTTTCCACACAGTTATTGGGTTATTGTTTTCATGGTTGGGTAACAAGATGGTGGAGATTGAGTTGATCTCCATTGGATATAGAGCCAAAAATAGAGGGTTGTCTCGAACTATTGCCACTTGTAGAACCATAAATACTACAACACGTGTTTGAAGACAAAATCTAAAGAGAAAACTTTCAAAAATTTATCTTTAATCCATTATAATAGAAAACTAATCTTTATAATAATAAAAATAATATATTTTAAAAGTATAGTTGAACTAGATATTAAATTGCTAGTTTGTGAGAAAAAAAAATTAACTAAATTATTTAACTACTAATTTATAAAAATATATATAAAATATCTATACACATTACTAATTTATAAAAGAGATTTGATCCCTTCAGGGTGTTGGTATATCCGAAATTAAGATGGATCTAGGCTAGTATATATTATTTACCATAATTATTGTTAAAGTGTATAATGGCTATCTCATATTTGTATTTGCACTGATTAGATAATTGTTATATGTAGTCATGTGATGTGGCCAGCCCACGTGGTCCTGCCGTCTATATGCTGATGTGTTATGTACTCTCAATATATATAATAATGAAATTGATTTTGGATATAAGTGTCGTTTGATTTTTAGTCTGCGTGGTATTTATTTGGGTTACGGTGTGTGTACCTTGATTGTCTGTCTATTGGACAACACTCCCTCCTCGGGATTTTGCAAAACCCGCCTTGGTTTGGGGTTTTACACCTTCGGGCTCATTTTTTTTTCATTGTTACCTCCAGTCTTTTTCTTTGCGAGCTCCTGGCGATTCCTTCCGACTTCTGTGTTTTTCGTTGTGAGTTTATGAGTTTTGTCCGCCTGGTCGACTGAGTGATGTGCTCCTGGTTGTGTTCATGGTCTCAATCGTTCTATGACTCGGCCTGTATGCTATTTTTCGTTCCACAAAACCCTGGTAAGGTTTGCGTTCTGGAGTTTGTTTGCATGTACATTCTCTGTCAGTGTATGTATTCTGCCCTAGTGGGTTTCTGCCTCTGTGCGTTTTTATCAGTTTTTGCCTGTGATTTACAAGGGTTTACAGATAGCCGAGAGCTGCATGGTTCATGGTGACATTCGCTTCAGCTCTGGTTCGTTGGCTCCCAAATTCGACAGGGTTATGGTGGCGTTCTCGGTTAGTTCCTCCGTCAACTTTGCCTGGTAAGTTCCTGTTCCGTGCTAGACTTTCCCTTCGCTGTTCTTCCTGAGTCTAATGGCCTGGCTCCTTTGTGAGCAGGAGGTCCATCTGGGGTGAGAAATGCAGCTATGGCTCGCCTGTCAGGTAACGACACACTTTCCTTTTGTTCAATCTTTTCGTTCCAGTTCTCTGGTTTTTGTTGGTGGAACCTAATCCTCGTTCTGGTTGTCTTTGTTCAGGTGGAGCGATTCGTAGGTCTTGATGCCTGGACTTTTGGCTGCCTCGAACTATATACGGGTAGAATCGTTCTGTTGTTGTAGTTTGCTTGTCTGGGTTTTCCGACTTGTAGGGTCTGTTTGTTTTTCGTTGGCCTTGTGCCGCTGTCTGTTCCCGGTTCTTTGGTTATTAGGCTTGGTGGTAGATTTAGGAAATGAGTTAGGACTTTATGCGGTTGGCTTCTGTTTGTAGTTGGGTCAGTTCCCACGTCTGCGAACTGGGTTTGGTCTTGTAATTTTTGAGCAAAGAATGTGGATATATATATGGACTTTGAATGATTGTATTTGTAACCCTATGAATTTGTGCTGAAATAAAATTTGAATCACTCTCATAGTTTTACATACCTGTTATGATTATATATGCCTGAACGTTTTGGTTGTGCAGCTTGAACTGGTCTGGTTGTTGTTACTCTTCGTCCTATTTGAATATCTTTTCATTCTGGTTCAGAACCTGTAGTGGTATATTAACAATGTTCACACCAAAAAATAAAAGTAAAAATTACACAACATTGAGGACGTTGTAGGATTATATGTGCACTGAACAATGATTATATTCTTTTACTGTTAATTTCTTTTACACAGTCGAACCCGTATTGGGCTTGTTTCTCTCCTTTTGTAGCACTGTTCTCAAACAGTTTGATAATTGCTGTTAGTTTTGTATTGTTGGTTATATCAGTTATTTCATATATGGAACTTCTTCATAACTAGCTAGCACATTTTTCTTTACATGCATTTACAACAGTAACATAACTGTTTGGAAACAAACGATTCCAACTAATTACTACTATTCCTAATTAAAATTCATTACATTATTCTTAGGCATTTTAAAAAGAAAAATAAAATAAAAATAAAGACAGATATACTATCCATCCACCGAGCTGTGTTCTCTGTCCTTTTTAGAAACCATTTCAACCTTGCTTCCGTCTTTGCCCTGTTAGCCAGATGCTCCTGCATCATCATGTTTTATATTAATTATTTTAATGCATCATATATATGGTTTTGTATAGTAAAGTTATTTTTATGTTAAATTTTAATAGTTAAATTTAGATATTCTTTCTTGATATTAGTTATTTTTTATTAATTTTCATTTTATAAAATTTGTTATCTGAGTCAATGTTTCCAATTAACAAGTGTGGTTGATCAATATAAATAAGTCAAATAAATTATTAAATTGTGATTTTTTTTAATTTCTACCTAGTTAAATATTATATATAAATATCACTTGTGGTTATAACATACCAAACCATTCATTTTTAGTTGTTAAATATGATTATGTTAAAATAAGTTTTAAAAAAATGTTATCACCCATGGTTAGAACTTACCATACCATTCTTTTTTAGACCCTATATTTGTTTATGTTAAAATAACTTTTGAAAAATTGTTGTGGCCAATAGTTTTGTTATATTCCATGGTTTTGTACTTTATATTCATTTAATTTGCTAGTTTTTGCACATGGTTTTGTTAGATTCCATGGTTCTGTATTTAATGTTTATTTAATTTATTAGTTTTTTCTCATCAATTTTCTTTCATAAATTAAAACAAGCCAGATAGACCTTGAAGTCCTGAAAGGAAATGTCATAATCTAGGTATTTTATTCTAGGCCCCTCTTAATATATTTTTGGTTGTTAGATTTTTGTGCCAAGAGACCCTTTCCACCTGGGGAATATGTTATAATATTTGGCATTTTAACTTAGTCAAAATAAAATAAAATCAAATCAAATAAAAAAATTAAAAAACATAAAATTCTCCAGTGCATAGTTTTTTCTTACCCATAGTTTTTTCCCATGGTTTTTGTCCATGCTATTTTTCTGCTATGTAGCCCATTCAAAGGCTGATAACTAAAGTAACCTAGATCCATTTTAACTATGGATCAAGTGTTGAGAGGATCAAATCTCTTCACTTAAAGAGGTTTGGAGAGAGAGAGAGAGAGAGAGAGAGAGAGAGAGAGAGATTTGATCTCTCTTGATGCTCGAGAGAGATAGATCTACGCTGGTTATTTATAAATGAAGAGGAGTATTTTCTTGTAGTAGTACTCCTATTTGTTTTGTATTTAAAATTTATTAAATGATGGATTTCTATTTTGTATTTTGATTTTTGAGACTTGTTTATTTTTATAAATTTACAATTATTTCTATCACTATTTTTATGTAGGAATTTAGACTTCTGTGATCCATAACATTGTTTAGATAATCTTCGGCGAAATCACATAACCAATCTTTTGTCGACGCATTTCGAACCAACCAGTGTGGTTCATCGTCAAGACAAGTTGAAGAACCAATCCGGCTTAGCTTGTTTAAATAGAGTGTGCAGAGACTCCAACGGCTATATTGCCAACGGCTAATTTTGACCTAATGACCCTAGTCAAACCACTAATATTCTTGTTATATTTAATTATTATTATTCTTAGAAAATAGCTAAATCAGGTAAATAAATTAAAAGAATTCATTTGTTAATTTAAATAAATGTATATGTATATCTAAAAACAAATAATATATAATTTATTATTTTTAGAAATTAGCTAAATCAGGTAACTTATATATTAAAAGAATTCATTAGTTAATTTAACTAAATGTATTCGTTTAATAATAAAGGTATATGTATATCTAAAAATGAATAATATATAATATCTATATAATCCATATTTATTATTTAAATATAATGGTCATTGAAATTAAATAAATTATAATAATTCATATTTATTAAATAATCTATATTTATTATTATTCCAATCCTAAGGAGAGGGAAGACAGAAACCCTAAGACCTAACAAAAGGGGAATGAGGAGGCTAGGAAGACAAGGCTAGGACCCAGCAACTGCTAATCTTCCAGCCATCATCCCTATTAAGATTGTTCGGCCTTTTCTCAATCTCCAGGGCCTCTCTAAATTTGCAATGGTGAAACTGCGCAACTTTGGCAATGACTTGAGCCTCTTCTATACAAACATGATGCATAGTCTTCCCCGCATGCTCAGCCAGGGCTGAGGACTTGGTCCTACCATGTCTTAAGTCAGCCGAATGCTCGCTAATCCGTTGATTAATAGAGCGACCAGTCTCACCAATATAAGGGGTCCCACAGGAACAAGGAATGACATAGACGCCCTTCATGTCCTTAGGGTCAATAGGGTCTTTCACAGACCTGAGGGAGCCACGGATAGTGTTGAGAGGTCTAAAAGTTGCGGGCACATCGTACTTCCTCAGAATCCTCGCAATCCTATCCGTGGTCCCTAGGATATATGGGCTTCGAAAAATCCATAAAGATGGGGTCCCCCTGAGACCCATTGTCAATACCATTGGTGGTCCGACTTACCTCCTAGCCAAGTTCCTCGTTGCAAAGTTGAGAGCCTTGGTTGGGAAGACTGAGTCCTTTGTCAAAGACTCAGCTTCTTTTATTGAGGATCTTAAGAGAATTAAACTTGAGCCCGAGGACATTCTGGTAAGTTTCGACGTGGTCTCTCTTTATACTTGCATTCCTATTAATGAGGCCATGGAGGTAATTAATAAGCTAACTGACCCTGATACGACTATGTTAGTTGAGCTTTGCCTTACCTCCATCTTTTTCAGCTTCGAGGGAGAATTCTATGAGTAGACTTGCGGAGTTTCCATGGGCTCCCCCTTGTCCCCTGTCGTCACTAATCTCTTCATGAAGGAGTTTGAGTCTAAGGCTTTGGCCTCCTCTCGTCTCTTACCGAAGCTTTGGAAAATATTCGTTGATGACACTGGTGTTGTCTGGTCTCATGGTCCTGATGAGCTGGATCGTTTCTTCAGTCACCTCAACAACCAATCCGCCGCCATTAAATTCATGATGGAAAAAGAAGATAATGGTTGTCTTTCGTTCTTGGATGTTCTCATCAGGTGTTTAGAAAGAAGACGCATACTGAGCAATACTTGCATGCTTCTTCGCATCATTTCCCCGCTCAGAAGTTAGGGGTTCTTAGCACGCTTGCCACCCGTGCTGTAAGAATTTCTGATGAGGAGAGCCTGGAAACGGAGAAAGCTCATCTCCTAGATGTCTTTGAGAAGAATGGTTACAATAGGCACCTCGGTCAAAAAGCCTTCCTCAAGGCCAAGAAGGAGCCTTCAATCCGAAGGGTTCCTAAAGATCATATCATGGGTGTGAACCTTCCTTACATCTAAGGGACCACGGATAGGATTGCGAGGATTATGAGGAAGTACGATGTGCCCGCAACTTTTAGACCTCTCAACACTATCCGTGGATCCCTCAGGTCTGTGAAAGACCCTATTGACCCTAAGGACATGAAGGGTGTCTATGTCATTCCTTGTTCCTGTGGGACCCCTTATATTGGTGAGACTGGTCGCTCTATCAATCAATGGATTAGCGAGCATTCGGCTGACTTAAGACATGGTAGGACCAAGTCCTCAGCCCTGGCTGAGCATGCAGGGAAGACTATGCATCATGTTTGTATAGAAGAGGCTCAAGTCATTGCCAAAGTTGCGCAGTTTCACCATCGCAAATTTAGAGAGGCCCTGGAGATTGAGAAAAGGCCGAACAATCTTAATAGGGATGATGGCTGGAAGATTAGCAGTTGCTGGGTCCCAGCCTTGTCTTCCTAGCCTCCTCATTCCCCTTTTATTAGGTCTTAGGGTTTTTGTCTTCCCTCTCCTTAGGATTGGAATAATAATAAATATAGATTATTTAATAAATATGAATTATTATAATTTATTTAATTTCAATGACCATTATATTTAAATAATAAATATGTATTATATAGATATTATATATTATTCATTTTTAGATATACATATACCTTTATTATTAAATGAATACATTTAGTTAAATCAACTAATGAATTCTTTTAATATATAAGTTACCTGATTTAGCTAATTTCTAAAAATAATAAATTATATATTAATTGTTTTTAGATATACATATACATTTATTTAAATTAACAAATGTATTCTTTTAATTTATTTACCTGATTTAGCTATTTTCTAAGAATAATAATAATTAAATATAACAAGAATATTAGTGGTTTGACTAGGGTCATTAGGTCAAAATTAGCCGTTGGCAATATGGCCATTGGAGTCTCTGCACACTCTATTTAAACAAGCTAAGCCGGATTGGTTCTTCAACTTGTCCTGATGATGAACCACATTGGTTGGTTCGAAACGCGTCGACAAAATATTGGTTATGTGATTTCGCCGAAGATTATCTAAACTATTTTTATGTAATTATGAAAATTTCCTTATTTATCATAGTTGAAATTATATTTGTATTATAGACATATTAATCAATAGCTTGTTGCTCTTAAGCTTTGTTATTGCAAATTACCTAACATAATCTCTCTTATCACCGATGAAAAAACTATTTATGGGATAAAACTATTAATGGGATGGATAATAGATAATTATTATTCTTTATATATTAAATTAATGTCTTTGGTTGATGATATTTAATATTATAGATAGTCTAATAGTTGATAAAAGTTTCTACAGGATGGTTTTATCAAAATCCTTTTCCAATGATTTGAGAGGTTATAAACCATACCAATGGCAAAAAAAATATTGTGCCCCAATGTTATATAAAATAATTAATTAACTAGAAAAATTAACTAAATTATTTAACTACTAATTTATAAAAATATATATAAAATATCTATATACATTACTAATTTATAAAAATATATATATAAAAACCTTATACATTTAAATTTATAATTTTATATAAAAATACACATTTTAAATATTAGATACAATCACTAAATCCACTTTTAAATAAAAGCAACACAAAAATAACAATTTTTTTTTGTAAAAACTTAACCATACACTACTACACATCAATGGCTACAATTAAAAAAATAACATAACTTTAACTAATAAAATCCCTAAATAGTCAACGTTGTTAAAGATATATTAAGCACTATTGCAAGGTGTTGTCACTAGGGAGAACACCCAACCTATTTGCAACAAACTTCCGTTAGCACCTAAGCTATATATGGTTGACTTCTAACCATAGACTATGAAAATGCCTTCAAAAACTATCCAGAAAACCAATGCTTTTTATGATTCATGTCGACATCCAATCGGGAAGAGATCCATATTGCAAATGAACTAGATTAATGTTTTCCATAAAACAGTTTCAAGAAATGAACCGTTTTTGGAAAACCCAGTTTCTTGCATTAAAAAATGAAAACTACCGTATAAAACACCGTTTTCCATACCGTTCCATTTTTTATACGGTTTTTTTCAGAAACGAAGACTTCCGTTCTGTTTTTGGTAACAGAGCTTGAAATTGAGATTTCTGATTAAGAACTGCCATGAAATGGAAAGAGAGAAAGAAAATATTTTCGTGTTGCATTGAAATGAGGGAGGGCAGGGACTACGTTGTTGTTTTTTCTGTTGTTTTCCTGGTGTGGTATATTGCCAAACTACTGTTGGAAATAATACTGAGAGGGGGGGGGGGGGTTAATTAGTATTATCAGATCAATAAAAATTTTCAAATTTCATGCTCAGAAACACATACGCTACTTCAGTTAAGTGAACCCGCGTGTACACGCTACTGTGTCTAAAGCAACTAGCGTATATCCAGAAATCTTATGATTCAGTTAGCTTATCTTCAGTAAATGCATCAGAACATTATTAACCACATTAACAGTAAACAGGTGCAGTATAACAGAACAGATCATTACATAAAAGCCACACACATGAACACCATGATATAAGGTGGAAACCCAATGTGGGTGAAAACCACCTGCTGCAATTCATCTCTTTCTTCTTAATAAGAAACTTCTTTTACAATGTACTGGTGCAGTCCTTTACCAGCACGCAGGCTACAACCTGCAGAGGGCTACAACCCTCTCTCGTTTTCCAATTACTTCTGGAAGGGAGCTACAACCCCCTCAGCTCTTGTACTAGCCGATCCATTTACTAGTACGTAGGTGCTAACCCTACAGAAGGCTACAACCTTCTTTCCTACAGGGACCACGTTTCATCAATTTTCAGACTGGATCCATGAGTACAAAACAAACACTGCTACAATACAATCATCAACTTATACTTGAATCATAATTCTCTAAATCACCCAATACTGAATCACTGAAACCTTGTCATCAAGAACACAGAACACAAACCAGAGCCCAAAACTCTGCAACAACCACCAGAATCAACAGCAACCTGAAATATCAAATCTTATTATGCATACGCTACTTCACTATACCAAAACCGCGTGTATACGCACTTTCTCCAAAGGCAACCCGCGTGCAGATCTAGAAATAATTACTTATACCTTCGCTGTCAGATCCGACCCTTGCCAAGCGTCCCGAACAGAAAACCAGCAATACCAGATCTTCTCACTTCGTCAGACACACCTTGCTTCCTTCACTTTGCCTAATGATCTTCTCCTTATATAGCCTTAGGCCCTTCACAATACCACGGTCCAAAACCATAGTAACACAATACCATCAACTTCAAAACTAGGGATCGACACGTCTGTCGAGACACCATGGTCCAAAACCATAGGCACAACTTCCAAGGACTAACCGCCATGGACCAAAGGTACGTTTTCACATGTACGTGCTTTTACTGAAACCAACCTGCGTGTATACGCTGACTTTCCTTAATGAACCTGCGTATATCTCTTTCTTGTCCTGCTGTACTAAGATCTATCCTTTGATTAAGTTGCCATCACTTGTGCCTGCTTCTGAGTGAGTTGCCATCAAGGACAACACTTGTATCATAATGCCAACAATCTCCCCCTTTGGACTTGATGGCAACCACCACACCAAGTCACTCTCCCCCTTTGACATCAAGGGCAAAGGGCGGACCAAGATATTCTCTTCTTTGGTATACCTTTTGCTGTCCATACTCCCCCTGAGTACATGCTGAAGTTTCTGATTTGGTTCCCCTTTGTATATGCCAAGTTGTACCAATCCATCCATGCTCCCTCTGAGCAGATGTAGGTTCTAAGACCAACAATAACCATCATTTATCATATATGATCTGTACCATACGCATAAGCCTGCAATACCATTCCTTTGATCAAACAAAAAGATGTATCATTTAGTTTCATCAGCAACTTCTAACCATAATGCCAACAATGAATTATTTGAAGTATATGCTCCCCCTGAGCGTGAGCCAACTATGACCATTTCCTGAGTCTGTTCTGCTGCCCTTTATGCTCCTCCTGAGCCTGAGCCAACCATGACTGAAACATTTCCTGGGTCTGTTCTGCTGCCCTTTCTACATATACGCGACTTTGCAGCCTGTAACTCGCGTATATACGTGACTTTTCTTCATTATATCAGCGTATGCAAGATGGAATACTGAAATTCATCACTTTTAGATTCCCCTGTGTCTGTTGTGTCAGCTGACTGAGTTATGCCACACCTTTCTGTCTCTAATTTTGTCTTCCTCAATTCCTAGAACTGTGATGATGTATGGTCCTCTTGTTTTGAATTTTGAAATCTGCTCCTGCATTCCCTTGCTTTATGCCCATATTTGTTGCATGTATAACATCTTACATATTTCACGTTCCTTCTATTGCAATCAATTGCTTTGTGTCCATATTCATTGCAGGCAAAGCAATATCCTCTGAAATACTTGGGATGCGATGATCTTTTGTAATGGTCGTGAACCATTCTACTTCTACATCTGGCTGCAACGTGTCCAAGATTATGACATACATAACATTCAACATTATTCAGTGGAGGAAATAATCGTCTATCACGTCCATAGTTAGGAGTAAAGGATCTTCCTTGAGGAATTTCTTTCCTTGGTTGTTCCTTGTTGAGCATTTCAGATTTCTCTTTAGAGTTTCTTGCCTCACCTTGTGAACTAGATTCACCTTCAACATATTCATGAAAACTAAGACCAGTTTTGATAGCAGGAGACCCTTGACTATTAAGAATATCCTCCAAGACTTTAGTACTATCTTGAAATCGTAAAAGCTTATCCTTTTCTCCTAGTTTACCTTTCAAGATATTTACCTCAACTTGATGTTGTTCTTCCTTTTTCAGATACTGATTCCTTAGGTCTCCTTCAGCTTTTCTTCCTTCTTCCACTTGTCGCTTTAGTTTGATCACTTCATGTTCTTGATCTTCAAGAGCTTCTCTGTTCTGTTCTCTTGATTTTTTAAGATCTTCTTTTAGAGAGAGGATCTTTGATTCAAGTCTCTGAATTGTTATGCTCTGCTCCTTTACTATATCCTACAATTGCTCTCTTACCCTGGTCTCTATCTCCAATTGTTCATTTAATTTGCTAACTTCTTCAGTTTCTTCATTCTTCTGTTCATGTGCCATGAGACTTCTAATATCTTCACTATTATTGGATGAAGCATTCTTCTTTTCATGTGCCATGAGGCTTCTAATATCTTCACTATCATTGAATGAACTTTTAATATGGGTATAATAGCTTCTACCATCTTCTTCAGATATCTTTCCTTTGTTATGAGGGCATCTAGCAGCATAGTGACCAACTCTACCACATAGAAAACATTTGAAAGGTAGCTTACCTTTGAACCGTCCAGTTCCCCGTTCAAGATTCTTGACAAAATTTACCTCATCTTCTTCCTCTGACGCTTTGAATGCGACTTCTGATGGTACCTCTTGTCGCATTTCAAAAGCAGTTAAGATCCCGTGAAGCTGTGACATGGTGATTTTTTGCACATTCTCCTTTTCTTCTATGGCAGATACTTTAGAATCAAATTTAGCAGACAGAGATCTCAAAACCTTTTCAACTAAGACAACTTCCTCAAATTCTTCACCCAGATCCCTCATACAATTTACAATCTCATTCATACGCAGGAAATAATTAGCTATGCTTTCATTACTATGCATCTTAAGAGTTTCATACTGGATTCTGAGAGTTTGAAGCTTTTCTCTTTTTACCTGATCATCTCCTTCGTAGCTTGTAACGATTTTGTCCCATATTTCCTTAGCTGATTTGAAATGCATGATCTTCATAAATTCTGATTGTGTCAAACTACTCAATAGGATAGTAACAACTTTGGCATTGAGCTCATATTGCTTTTTCTCTGCTGGATCTGTAGGAGTTGCTGATGGGAATTTGTATCCTCCTTCTACGATTCCCCAAACTTCTGCTCCAAGTGATTGTAGATATGCAGTGGTTCTTATCTTCCAGTGGGTAAAATTGTTCCCGTCAAAGACTGGTGGCTTGATGTGTGCCTCTCTTTCTGGATTAGCCATTCTGATGGATCTTTTCCTTCAAGCGATCAAGCTTCCTCTGAAGGACCTGCTCTGATACCAATTGTTGGAAATAATACTGAGAGGGGGGGGTGAATCAATATTATCAGATCAATAAAGCTTTTCAAATTTCATGCTCAGAAACACATACGCTACTTCAATTAAGTGAACCCGCATGTACATGCTACTGTGTCTAAAGCAACTAGCGTATATCCAGAAATCTTATGATTCAGTTAGCTTATCTTCAGTAAATGCATCAGAACATTATTAACCACATTAATAGTAAACAGGTGTAGTATAACAGAACATATCATCACATAAAAGCCACACACATGAACACCATGATATAAGGTGGAAACCCAATGTGGGTGAAAACCACCTGCTGCAATTCGTCTCTTTCTTCTTAATAAGAAACTTCTTTTACAATGTATTGGTGCAGTCCTTTACCAGCACGCAGGCTACAACCTGCAGAGGGCTACAACCCTCTCTCGTTTTCCAATTACTTCTGGAAGGGAGCTACAACCCCCTCAGCTCTTGTACTAGCCGATCCATTTACTAGTACGTAGGTGCTGACCCTACAGAAGGCTACAACCTTCTTTCCTACAGGGACCATGTTTCATCAATTTTCAGACTGGATCCATGAGTACAAAACAAACACTGCTGCAATACAATCATCAACTTATACTTGAATCATAATTCTCTAAATCACCCAATACTGAATCACTGAAACCCTGTCATCAAGAACACAAAACATAAACCAGAGCCCAGAACTCTGCAACAACCACCAGAATCAACAGCAACCTGAAATATCAAATCTTATTATGCATACGCTACTTCACTATACCAAAACTGCGTGTATACGCGCTTTCTCCAAAGGCAACCCGCGTGCAGATCTAGAAATAATTACTTATACCTTCGCTGTCAGATCCGACCCTTGCCAAGCATCCCGAACAGATAACTAGCAATACTAGATCTTCTCACTTCGTCAGACACACCTTGCTTCCTTCACTTTGCCTAATGATCTTCTCCTTATATAGCCTTAGGCCCTTCACAATACCACGGTCCAAAACCATAGTAACACAATACCATCAACTTCAAAACTAGGGATCGACACGTCTGTCGAGACACCATGGTCCAAAACCATAGGCACAACTTCCAAGGACTAACCGCCATGGACCAAAGGTACGTTTTCACATGTACGCGCTTTTACTGAAACTAACCTGCGTGTATACGCTGATTTTCCTTAATGAACCTGCGTATATCTCTTTCTTGTCCTGATGTACTAAGATCTGTCCTCTGATTAAGTTGCCATCACTTGTGCCTGCTTCTGAGTGAGTTGCCATCAAGGACAACACTTGTATCATAATGCCAACAACTACTAGTTTTGTAATTTCTGCTGTGGTATACTACCAAACTACTATAATAGTTCACTATATATTAAATATAAATTTCATTTCCAATATAGTAATTGTGGGGCTAGTTCATTTGAAGCTAAATTCTTAAAAAAAAAACCCAAATAACTTAATTTCAGGTGAAAAAGTTGGTAGATTGTTTGAAGCAATTGAAATTGAGGAAGGAATTATAGGAGAGAAAGGGTACTTTTGCAAGTATTTTCTTGGGCTCTTGAAAGAAGACCAAGGCTTCTGATCCTTCCATCGTGGTCCAAATTTTCCCAGCGAAAATAGATCCATGTTTTGTGAGCAAGCCATTGAAGAGATCCTCCTCAATCTTATTTCTCAACGCATCCAAATTCAACCATGAAACAATAATTCCCAGTGAATTACTGCAACATTTCATGTGAAAATATAAAACAAATTTGCAAATCAATTCTAAGAATGGCCATCAATCTAGAAATCCTAAAAATTGATCCAACGACCTATACCTGTTTCCATATAACTACAGTTCAAATTGTACTATGCCCATGGTCTTTCCTTTTTTTGTGGAAATATAAAACAGATTTGCAAATCAATTCTAAGAATGGCCATGGATCTAGAAACCCTAAAGATTGATCCAGCGACCTGTACCTGTTTCCATATAGCCACAGATCAGATTGTCTTTCCCTTTTTTTTTCAACTACTCTATATTCATTCAAATACACTAAGGCGGGGAAGAAAACATGACATAATGGTATTTCCTCTTTTTTCAACTACTCAACATTCATTTGAATACAATAAGGCGGGGAAGAAAACGCCGCAAAATGGTCTTTCCTTTTTTTTCAACCACTCAACATTCATTTGAATATACTAAGGTTGGAACGAAAACGCAGTAGAAATTAAATTTTTAATTTGGATGATTGTTAAATATTTTAATTATAATTATTTATTTTTTTTATAAATTTTAAAAACATTATATTTTATGAATATATCAAAATGTATGGAATGTATATTTTCTTATATTATTGTATACTCATTTCAAAAAATTATATTTTTTATTTTTCAAAATTACAAAATAATTAACAATGTTGTAAGTTGTAATTTTAAACAAATTCAGATTTGGATTTTATATAATTAAACAAAAAAGCTATAAATATTTTTTATTAATGTTTAATTATATAATACTAATATTATGGGTTTCCATGTTAAACAAATGAGATTTGGTTTTATAATTATTATGTCAAACTTTAAAGCTAAAAATTAACTTTTAACAATGCAATTTTTTATAACCAATTTGGATGTAGTTCATTGTTATGGCAGTAAAAAATGAATCTCATAAGTCAATTTGGTTGTAGTTCACTGTGATGGTAGTAAAAAATGAATCTCATGAGCCTGGTCCCCCCCCACACATTGGTATAGTTCCACCCAAGGAACCATTGATATTTCTTCATGAATTGGTAATATTGTACCAAGAAGCACCATAATGTATGGCATTTATATTTCCCACAATTGAAAAAGCACCATAAATCCTTCTACATGAGCATTTTGCTTTTGTATTGTTGAACTAAACAAGGCAAGACTTTCCTATGGCAACAATAATTTCTGAAACCCTCATCCTCCTTATCACAATATATCTTAGAATCTGACATGTTGGAGTGTAGTATCCCTAGTAAGCATATAGGAGTGTAGGGGAACACAACCTCAAAGTCAATGGGAAGCCAAGGGGAAAGGTTTGTGCATATAACAGGGATACCTTGATTACATAGATGTGATTTTCTAAGATTTTGCATTAATCAGATATATATTTGAGGGGGAATTCAGCCATAAAAAAAATGCTTGAGTGAATTTTCATACACAAGGGTTGATTCTATTTCGAATTTTGATACTTTGTGTTTACTCACTTTAATGTCATTACATATAACTAATAATTTTCAAGTCCTTGTCTCATTTGATCTCATTTTATTTCAATTGTGAAGTGACTAAGCCTTGGACCCCAAATCCTCATAGCTAAGATTTACAAAGTATGCATTGCCTCATTTCCTCTCATTTTACTTCAGCTAAATGGATAAACCATGCCTTAGCCCCAAACCCACACAACTAAGCTTTGCACACTATAGAATCCTCTTTGTCCCTAGTATTGCACTTGGTTTAGATACACTTTTCTCAGAAGAGAAGCAATGTCTCACCAAATACCTTACATGTTAACTTATCATCTGATCCCATTACATTTTCCAAGCATTGAGGACATTAATAAAATTTCAAACTTCAATTTCGCACTCATTTGATGTAATCACCATGTTCCGTCAATTTTAGGTAAACTCTACAAATAAATGGAAGTAATTATTTTGATTTTTTTCATTGATTCTAAATTAGAAAGTGAGAAAACTGTAGATGCATCTTTATTTTTAAAGTACAATCATCCAAAAAAACTCATCAAAGACTAAAGATAGGTTAAAACCTTTACGGAGTGAAGAATATTGTTGGTATCCTCCATAATAACACTACTTTCAGAAATTGGGTTTAGATTTTACCACAAATGCAAGAACCAAAGTGAGAAGCTTATTTTAAAGTTTTTATAACATGATATATTATAAAAAAATTTGAAGAAGCACACACTACAAAAAAGTTTTGTATCTAGTATCATTTTAGATAGAGAAAAGTACTCGTTAGGCTATCTATGACATGAGTAAGAATTGCTACCCACCTACTTTCAAAATCATCATGGACATTTAAATATTAAAAAAGGAAATGATTAGGCTACCTATGACTAAATAAGAGTCATTCCCCACCTTTCCAAACTATCATGTACATTTAAGCTATCATATTTTATCAACATCCTTTCTATGATGCAACACATTACAACTTTCCATTATATTATGCATTATATGAGTTGATGTACTTGTAAGGTGCATAAATTACAAAATAATTTTCCAAATACCCATGTTTCCACTAAATTAATTGTTTAAGTAAGGGACACATTATATTGTAGGAAGCATGCATCAATCAAACACTGCTCTACTCATAGTTTACAAACCCAACCAATTTTTCATAAACAAACACATTCAAGACTAATCCACAATAACAAACAATGCTCAAAACAATATTCTTCATCAAACATCTACCAATGCATAAACAAGGAGGAGACAAGAGACACATAGAATATGCAATCAACCAAGGCCAAAACCTCTCCAACATGAGAGGAAAACCCAAGCGAGATCTTCTTCTTATATAGACTTCAATTGACGAATACCAAGACCATGGCCTAGACCCTTGACTCAATGACCTCAGCAAGACCAAGTCACAAGCCTCCTTGATTCAACTTCCTTATTTTTCCTTGAGTCAACGATGATCAGGCTTCTTCCTTCAATAACTTGATTATCCTTCAAATTCCAGTTCCATGGATCAGATTTATAGTTCTTGGCCCTCTTTCATAAACCCTAGAACGTGTGGTTGACCAACCTTTTGAACCTTGATCTTCTTTGCTTGGATGGTATGAACTCTTAGTATAATTCGGCATGTAACCTTGCTTATCTTCTTCCTTGATTGGACTTCTTGGAAAACAACAAGATCTTCGACCTTTTATATAGTAGATAGTTCTTCCTTCCTTTGCACATGTGGATCTATTAGCCCTAAAACAGACCCATAAACAACACCAAAATCTTCTCTCTTTGTTTCCTTCTCTTGGTTGGTTGTCTTCGCACTTCTTATTACAGACTTACTTAACCAAATTTGCTTGTCCACAAATGGAGGATGATCTGCCCTATATATAGTGTTTTGGCCATCAAAAACACATGCTAGGAAGTGTTAAGGAGTTCTACGGGAACACAAGGGAGCAATAGGTGAAAATAATGCATGCAAATGAACGATTAAGATTTTGTGACAGGAAGTGTTAGTGAGTTCCAGGTGTGCTAAAAAGGGAGTGATAAGGTATGCTAGGCAGTGTTAAGGCTTATTAGAAGCCAGGGAAACATGCCAAGATGTGTTAGGTGCTAGGGTGTGCCAATGCATGTCAGGGTGCACCAATTCGTGTTAGGGAGCATTAGGCAGTGTGACGTAAACACAAAGGAAAACTAGTTCAGAATGCATGGAAATGAATGAATAAGAGTGTATGACAAGGAGTGTTAGTGAATTCCAAGTGTGCTCAGGAGGGTGTGAAAAAGTTATATGCTAGGTAGTTCCAAGGCATGTAAGAGTGCCTTGACATGTCAAGGAGTGGTATGGTATGATAGGGAGTGCTAAAGCATGCCATGTCATGCAGGGAATGCCAACATGTGCCACATAGTGCCAAGGGATTATTAGACATGACAGGTGCTATGCCATGACAAGATGTAAACTGTGTTTCTTAGTTGTTTTATGGCCATGGTTAGACGTGAGCCTTGACTTGCTAACTTCTTAAGTGAGATGAGATAAGATTGGGCATGAGTAGCCTAAGATGAGTTATAGTCCATTCTTAGGTGAACAAGGGATAGTATAGTTGTAGTAACTATAACTTGGTCAAGATGTTGTAGTCGAGGTAGGACTTGGTTGGTTCCCAAGTCTTAAAACCAATAACAGTAGCTATGAGGGCATGATAGCTAAAGAGTGCCAAGGCATGCCACGAATGAAAAGGTGTGATAACACATGCCAGACAATGTCAATGCATGTCGAGGAGTGTTGGGGAGTGTGAGGGCATCACAAGGGAGAACTAGGTCAAAGTGCATGGAAACAAATGAATAAGAGTTTCTTCCAGGTGTCCCAATGACGAAGTGTATTAGGATAATTTCATAATAGGACTTGTAATAGGTAAGCCTACAATTACGATAAGGGGATGGAAAAAGCAATTTTAGACAAAGGGAGACTTTTGTCTAGGGAAAACACTATTTTTTCAATGACTTGGTTGGCTTCCAAAGTCACAAAAAAAGTAAGGTTATCTATGAGGGCATGACAACTAGGGAGTGCCAAGGTGTGCAAGGAATTTGATGAGCCCCAATTTTTGGTACAATTTGGGCTCATTTGGCCTACTTGCTCTGCTCAAACCATTCATTTTTTATTGCTTATGCATTCATTTCTTGGTTTATTCGTGTTGTTTGTAGGAAGAGGGTAGACATTCTATCTACGTGACTAATGCATGATGCTTTCAGGTTTTTGGCATTAAAAGCGAGAAAAGACAACGAGAAAGGAGACAAGGAGACAATGAGGTGGCACTGCTGGTTTTTAGGAGAGGATGTCCACGGTCTTGGGGACCTTCCTCGTGATTCCCACCATAGCTCTGAGCTCCAATCCATCTCCCCACCGAGCTTAGAAGCAGCCAGATGTTCTACAGGAACAACAGTTATAACTGTTCTACAGGAACAACAATTATGACTGTCCTACAGGATCAGCAGTTTAAACTTCAATTGGACAGCCGAGCTCCTAAAATCAAGGACACCTGTTGGATGAACATTTTGCATAAATACTGAGGCCGTAGCCTTGGATAGAAGCTTTTTGAACCTTGGTATTATTCTTGTAATTTGGAAGTACGAGCTACAGCTCGGTTTTGTAAGCCAATTTTGGCATGTCATCAGACTTTCGTTTATGAATAAAGGCAGTCAGATTTTGATCTCATTCTAAGTTTCTAAGGGAGCTATAGCTCTCAGGTTAGGGCCCAACCTGAGAGCAATAGATCTCCTCGGTGTTGTAATGTGTTTTCATTTCGTTCCATCACTTTGAGTTTGTTTACTTTCACATGCAATTCGAATTTACAGTTTGTTAGTTTAGTCTTTTTCATGAGCTTAGTTAGGATTAGTTTATGGTGAAGTTGTTTCAGTTGCTTAGATTCGATAGGAGGATAGTTATAAATTATTGGAGCTCCAGCAAAAGGTTGTAAAGGCTCACTGCCATCTCTCTTAGGGATTGGGGTGCAGTCCATAACCAACCACCAAAAAGAAACGCAGTTCTTCTCACTTCCATGCAAGCTGCAACATAGACATTTTCGTTGAAGATCCATCCATGCATTTTTGACATCGAACCATACTTCTACATTTCACTTCCACGCATAAGTTTCATTTCTTGTTTTCCATTTCTGTTCATAGGTTTCATGGCACAGTTATCATAGGTTAATGAATTTCTCGTTTTGGTGCATAAGTCATTTGTTTCATTTACGCTGCTCCTTATCACTCCACTTTCTTCTTCTTCATCTTGATCTCTCCTCAAGCCCTACTCAGCCTCTGACCAACGCATTTACCCTCCAACTCATCCATTATTCACTTAGCTCCATTTACTTACACTTTCGTTGATCCCATCCTTCCAATCATCAAACCTCTGCATGCACTCTTCCTCCATCTGATTTCTCTGCTCCTGAGCCATCACCAGCTCCATCTCCATCTCACCTATCCTTCCACACCACTCCAACACTTCACCATCTTCCAAAACCTCCACGGCCAAACATCCTGTAGAATTGCACAGACTTCCTGTAGAAACCCCTGAGTTTCCTGTAGGATCCCCTGCAGACTTCCTGTAGAAACCTGCAAACTCGGTTGCTGAGCATCCGAACGTGGTAGGCTTCTGTGGACTGATGTTGGAGACCCTCTGGGACCTCCCTTAGCCATCCGGACCTTTCCCATGCTTTCCTTCCATTCCAATCGCTCCTGCACAACCAAACCCTAATCAAAAGCATCATCACAATAAATCCAACCACTTAATGAAAAAGTACAAAAACATGATTTTTCAGATGTAAGTAGCTTAGATGCATGTGTTTCAGTTCACTGCAAGTAATGGCATTATTGGTAGTTGTTTCATTCATAGTTTTGCATAGTTAGGGTCTAGCTAGTCAAATTAGGGTTTCCTAGGGTTTCCACGCTTTATTGGTTTTCAGTTTCCTTCTGCAATTAGACTAGTCTCCTTTGAGTTAGCTTTCATCCATCATTGATAAAGCTTCTTCTGTGAGCCTATAGAAGTTGGCTTGAGCCCTAGCAGACTTGTGCCAGCTGACCAAGTGACAGCTGCGACAAGAGCTAGTACTTGTGCATACAGCACCGTCGCTTCCAAGTTTGTACGAACTACCGGGTTGATAAAATTAAGAGACAGGAAGCTCCAGGAGTTGTAGCATTATTGCTACAATACTGGAGCCCACCATCTTTTTGGCGCCGTTGCCGGGGAAGCATCAGAGTATTAGTAATTGTTGCTTTTCTTCTACTTCCTTACTCTTGCCTTATGCTAAGTAGTTTACTTCATTTCCATTCTGCAAAAGTAGCATAGACATTTCTTGCTTTCATAGATTAGCATTTCCTGCTTTCATAGATTAGCATTTCCCGCTTTCATAGATTAGCATTTCTCACTTTCATAGATTAGAATTTCAATTCTGCAATTTCATTTCTGCAAGCGTAGATTAACATTTCAATTCCGCAAGCGTAGCCTAGCATTTCCTTTCTGCAATTTCATTTGAGCAAAGTAGATTAGTTCTTTCCTGCTTTCAGTTAATTTTGCATCTTTCATAGCTAGTTGTAGATCAATTTGTCTCAATTTTGCAGGTACCAAAAGAAAAGCAAAGCAAAAGCAATCAAAAAGAAAAAGAAAGTCTTTTCCATTTCATGCCGCATAGGAACCGAGATAGATCAAGCAAATTCCTACCAAACACCCCCACCACATCACTGAGTCACCCTTCTCTCTTCTTTGGTGACAGTGACCCAGAAGAACCTATAGGTGAACAACCTGAGATATCCAAAGACCCTATAGTAGAAGAAGAGTTAGAGACCAATCCATCTGAAGCTATGGCTGACAATAGAAGAGAAGATGAGAGAATAGAAGGTGCCTTCCCCATCCGAGAGACCAATGGAGAGATGAAAATGAAGAACATTAGCCCCTCTGCCTTACCTCACTTCCATGGGCTGACCACTGAAGATCCAGACACCTTCCTGTTTGAGTTTGCTGTCCTTTGTAGAACCTATGACTATACTGAAGATGAGCAAAAGTTGAAACTTTTCCCTTCCACTCTCAAGGATGCAGCACTACGCTGGTTCATGGGTTTACCTGGGAATAGTATCACCACTTGGGCTCAGATGCAGCAAGCTTTCAACACCAAGTACCGGGATTACTGTAGGTCCAAGGAAACAAAGGGGGAAATCTTTCGGATGTCCATGGGAAATGATGAGTCCTTAGAGGATTATGAGGAGAGATTCCAACTAAGCTATAAGCGGGCCAGGTGCACACTTGACCCTGAATCCCTCAAGTTGGTCCTACTCCGAGGAGTCCCGGAAGACCTCTTAGATACCCTGCACATGTTAGCTGGGGGGGACATTTACCAACTGCCTTATGAGGACATCAAGACTGTGTTTAGAAACCACTCCAGGGCAGCTCGGAAACGAGGTAGAGGAAACCACCTCGCAAGTAGTGTCCCTTTCTCCAAACATGAGCTTGCAAATCAATTAGAAGATCTTAAGAGTGAGGTGAGACAAACCATTGCCATGCAGCTTGACACATTCAGGATTCAGCAAAAGAAAGAAGAGGCTGAGAGAGCCTTGGCTGTCTTCTGCCCTAGGTGCACAAGGAGGCACCCTAAGAACGAATGTCCATTGCATTCGGTTGAAGTGTGTTTCGTTTGTGAGGAAGACCATCCCACAAATCAGTGTCCAACCTTACCTGGGTTTAAAGCCATGTACCAAGGGACAAAAGCTCCCACAGAGCCTCTCTATTACCTCAACCAAAGGAGGCCACAGGGATCTAGACCTTATCAGCAGGGGATGCAAGGGGCATCTCAAGCTTACTACAACCCCAACCAATCGACTCCTATGCCTTCCTAGGGTCCCCCTGCTCATCATTCATGGTCCATGCCTCCTCCATGGTCTTATCCACCTCAGTACCCCTCTCAACCTACTTCTCATTCATATCACTCACATGCCCAGCCACAGCCTCAATGGAATGCACCTCAGTCGGGGTGGAGGCCCCAATACAACACTCCTCCTGCCATCTTGCCTCCACCACCAGTTCAACCTCATCCATTGCCTCCTGCTCCTCCAAGGAAGCCTCAAATGCCTGCTCAACCGAACCCGAACCCCAACAACAGACAGGCCCAGCAGGTATACACTGGGGAAACCTCATGCCCTACCTATGCTGTGGAGATCCAGGAGATCAATCTTCGATCTGGAAAGACTCTACCAGATCACCAACCTCCTCCCCCAGAGGATGAGGAAGATAAATAGGAAAGTGAACCAAAGGTTATTCCACCCTTTCCTGAGAGATTAACAGCCACCACACAACCCAACCCAGAGGAGGAAGAGCTTTTGGGTGACCTCAAGCAGTTGTGTGTAAAAATACCACTTCTCCAAGCCATCAAGGATGTGCCAATATACAACAAGCTGGTTAAGGAGAAGTGTTTCAAACACCCAGGCAGACAGAAGAAAGACGCCTCAACTATCAATGTCATAGGACAACTGTCTGACCTTATGCTAGGACAAGTCATCTGCCCAAAGTACCTAGATCCTGGAAGTCCTGTAGTAGATGTTCACATCAATGGCACCATTATACCTCACACCTTGATTGATATGGGGGCTACCATTAATGTGATGACCAGGGATACCATGCTTAAGCTTAATCTTCAAGGTTCCTTGAGGAAGACCTCGACAGTACTGCAATTAGCAGATCGCTCCACCATGACTCCCGAAGGGATTGTGGAGGATGTATTGGTCTCTATTGACTCTTGGGAATACCTTGTAGACTTCCTGGTTCTGCAACCAAAGGCCAAACTTACTGGATATCCTCTCATTTTGGGAAGGCCTTGGTTAGCTACTGCAGATGCTTACATAAGTTGTCGTGCAGGAAACATGACCATCAAAAATGGTCCCATGTCCAAGCAGCTAGTCCTATACCCTCCTGCCCAACCCTCCTTGGAGCATGACTTACCACTCTGGTTGGAAGAAGGGGAGGAATATGAGGTGTACTCAGCACCTCTGTGCACCTTAGATACCACTAGAAAAGACCCCCCAACCGAGGATGACTTGATCGAGACCTTGATCCAGAATCCACCTTCCAGTGCACTACCCTTAGAGAAATTGGTGGAGGATGCCCAAGCTAGCACCTTAGTGGATCTTTGTACAACCAACCCTGTTACTCCCAGAGTCAAGAATGTGGAGTTCGGCCCTGAGAAAGCATGGAAGATCATCTCCTCCCTATCTCCTTCCCAGGAAAAGGAGCTGTGCAGTCTGTTGGCCAACCACCTTGATGCTTTCGCTTGGAGCTATAAGGAAATGAAAGGAGTCCATCCTTCAGTCTGTACCCATCATATATACATCAAAGAGGATTGTAAACCGGTTAGGCAACCTCAGAGGAGAATGAATCCAGCCCTTAAGGACATTGTCAAGGAAGAATTGCAAAAACCGTTGGATGCCGGATTCATTTACCCCATCTCAGATAGTGAATGGGTGTCCCCTCTAGTGTTGGTTCCCAAGAAAAATGGGAAATGGAGAATCTATGTGGACTACCGAGAACTGAACAAAGCTACCAAGAAGGACCATTTCCCTCTACCTTTCATAGATCAAGTGTTGGATGGACTGGCAGGAAAGAAGTTCTTCTCTTTCCTGGATGGGTTTAGCGGGTACAATCAAATCCAAATCAGCCTGGAAGACCAAGATAAGACCACCTTCACTTGTCCTTGGGGTACCTTTGCCTATCGAGTCCTTCCCTTTGGGCTATGCAATGCTCCTGGTACCTTTCAGAGAGCTGTCGTGAGCATCTTCTCGGAGCTGGTCCATGATGCAGTAGAAATCTATATGGATGACTTTACTCCTTATGGGGCCAACTTCCAGGAAGCATTGTCCAACCTGGGAAAAGTCCTAACCAAATGCACCGAGATGAACTTGTCCCTTAGTCCTGAAAAATGTGAATTCCTAATGACTGACGGGACCGTGCTAGGCCATACCATTTCTTGCCAAGGATTGCAGGTGGATCCTAACAAAATTGCTCTCATCAAGAGGGTTCCACCTCCTCAAAAGGTCAGGGATGTCCGGAGTTTCTTGGGATTAGCAGGATACTACCAGAGATTCATTAAAGATTTCAGCAAGCTAGCCTCGCCATTGTTTGGCCTGTTGGCAAAAGATGTGGAGTTTAATTGGAATGACGATTGTCAAAGGGCCTTAAATGAATTAAAGGACAAGTTGGTGTCAGCCCCAATCCTGAGAGGTCCAAACTGGGCCCTACCTTTCCACATCCACACTGATGCCTCGAACAAAGCCATAGGTGCAGCTTTAGGACAAGTTGAGCAGAAACTTCCATATGCCATTTACTTTGTTAGCAAAAACTTGTCCAAAGCTGAGCTGAATTACACTGTAACCGAGAAAGAATTCTTGGCTGTGGTCCATGCATTGAACAAGTTCCGACATTATATTACTGGTTACCAGACCTTTGTACATACTGACCATGCTACTATTAGATATTTAATGAATAAACCAGATGTCAATGCTCGTATTATTAGATGGTTACTTTTATTGCAGCAGTTTGATTTAACCATTGTTGATAAACCAGGTAGAGAAAATGTTGTTGCTGACTTTTTATCTAGATTGGATTTGTCTGCAGATGAGGATGGAACAGTGGACGACCAGATGCCTGATGAACATCTGTTTGCTATTTCATTACTCTCTCCATGGTTTGCTGATATAGCAAACTATCTTGTTTCAGCACAGTTCCCTCCACACCTATCTTCCAGAGAGAAGAGCAGAATCATCAGAAAAAGTGCCTCATTCACTTGGATCGGGGGCAATCTGTTCAAGCTTGGCCCCGATCAGATCTTAAGGCATTGTGTAAGGGAGGAGGAAGTCTTTGATATCCTCCTCACTTGTCATGATGGGCCTTGTGGAGGACATTTTGCAGCAAAGAGAACTGCCTTCAAGATCCTGCAGGCAGGCTACTATTGGCCCACACTTCATCAAGATGTCAGAAGATATGTCAGTCAGTGTGACCAATGCCAAAGAATGGGGAAACCGACCCAAAGGGATGAGATGGCTCTCCAACCTCAAGTGACTCTTGAGCCATTTGAGAAGTGGGGCATGGACTTTGTGGGCCCAATCAACCCCTCTTCGAGGCAAAGGACTTACATCATTGTGTGTACTGACTATTTGACAAAGTGGGCAGAGACCAAAGCAATCAAAGCAGCAACAGAAGAAAAGGTGGCCGAGTTCCTAAGAGAGCACATCTTCTATAAGTTTGGCTATCCAAGAGAGCTGGTCACTGATCAAGGGAGCCAGTTCACCTCCAACCTGGTTGAAGATCTCCTAGCTCATCACAAGATCAAGCATAGGACTTCCACCCCTTATCACCCTCAAGCAAATGGGCAGGTGGAAGTCACCAATAGAGCATTAGAGGGGATCTTGACTAAAGTGGTGAGCAGCAGCAGAAAGGACTGGGCAGATCGCCTGGTTGAAGCCACATGGGCTTACAACACCACTTGGAAGACCACCACCGGCTTCACACCATATGAGCTGGTCTATGGGAAGAGAGCTTTGCTGTCCATTGAGTTTGAATACAACACCTTGAGGATGGCAGCTCAGCTGGACCTAGATCTCAGCCATGCACAACAAGAAAGGTTGCTACAGCTGAATGGCCTGGATGAGCACTGAATGCAGGCCCTCCTTCACTCAGAAGTGGTTCAACTTCAGAGAAAGGTGTGGCATGACCAACATCTCCATGACAAGCAATTTCAACCGGGAGATTGGGCTTTGTTGTATGATTCCAGATACAAAGATTTCAAGGGGAAGTTGAGAACCAGATGGCTAGGACCATATATAGTGGAGAAATGCCATGACAATGGATCTGTCCTCATTCGAACCATTGATGAGGAAGCCATTCCCATGCTTGTCAATGGGCATCGTTTGAAGACCTACAGGAGACCTCTCTCAAGACAAGAGTTCATCAAGACTATGGAGAAATCTGTATTGGTCATAGAGAAGGGTTCTGCCTCTACTTTTGGCATACCTTGAAGAAAAAATGAAAAAAAAAGAAAAAAAAAAAAAAACAAAAGAAAAAAGAAAAAAAAGGAAAAGTAAATAAAGATCCTTGGGTGAAAACCTCTCTGAGGCGCCCAAGGCAGGTAGTAGGGGTGAAAACCTCATTGAGGCGCCCCTATTGCCTTTCAAAAAAAAAAAAAAAAGAGAAAGGTTGAAAAAGATCCTTGAGTGAAAACCTCTCTGAGGCGCTCAGGGCAGATGGCACGGGTGAAAACCTCTTTGAGGCGCCCCTGTTATCTTTCAAAAAAAAAAAAAAGAGAAAAAAAGGAAAAAAGAAAACACAATAAGCAAAATATGGTAAAAATTGCATGCAGGTTGCAGATGCTCTATGGAGAAGAGGAAGCCCTTCAACTCAAAGCCAAGGGTCCTTAGCATGCTCACAAGCACCTCCTCCAAGAGTACCTATGTTATTTCAAGGTATGTGCAATTTTATCATGGTTTGAATCTTCTACAGGAAGATGATGTCTTTCTACAGGAAGGCGCAGTCTTTCTACAGGAAGGCGCGGATTTTCTATAGGAAAGTGCAGACTTTCTACAGGAAGGCCGAACTTTCTACAGGAAGCTCTGTGTTCTACAGGAAACTTCATGTAGGAGTTTTGGACGGCCAGAATTCATCTTAAAAAGAGACTTCGCGACTATGGATTGGTTTGGATGCATGCAAGCCTCTGTTAGCATCCTTGCACATTGCTCTCACCTTGCTCCACCATCCTTGTCGACATGCGGCCAAGTTCCCTGCACCAACAAAGAAGATCGATGAGTTCTCGCGGGAAAAGCCATTTTCAAAGTCAAACAAATGCCGGGATCTCATACCGTAGGCATCAAAAGCTCCGGGTACGTGATTGAAACGCCAGAACCTCCGTCGTGCAGCATGCACCCAAGGAGAAAGGACTGTTACGAGATCCCTCACGGGAATCCTGTAACAGTTCAACCTGCTCGAGTGGATACCATTCACAGCACCGCCATCTGAAATGAAACGCGGGCGCATGCAAGCAAAAATCCACTCCATCGTCGGCAGCCTGTAACCACAAGCCTCCGGGTCTATTTAAGTCGCATGCAGCAGGTAGATCCGCTCACCATCGTCCGAGAACTGGAAAAATCGTGTGCAGCCACGCAGGTAAGTGTCTCAACCCTTCCTTCCATCAAATCGCATGAATCTTACTTTGAAATTGTTTGCATGGCGTAAAATTAAATGGTTGAGCGGCCGTATGGCTAGTCGACTGGCCACGTCAGCTAGTTAAAGTGTAATTGGATGTGTGGGTGGCGGCCACGACAAAGAGAATGAACTGCACGCACGTGAGAACACTCTCGTAAGAGCATGAGTTTAACAGGAAAAGGCGGCGGCAAATCTGTGGGAATGAATGCGGCAGTAAGTAAATACGCAGGCGAATGATGGATGACGTCGCCCAACGGTCCGGCGGGGACAGCTCATCCCCCGCGCCACGGATTGCGACGATTGAAAATCTAATCAGCTAGATCATGCGCCTACATTTATAATCCAACACTTCAAACTCGGGTGGCTATTATGATCTCCTCTGCACTTTGATACGTCGAGCTGTTGGCTACCAGAACGCTGGTAAAGCACACCTCGAGCGCGGCCAACTACAGTCCTCCCCGAGAATTGCGCACGGCTTCTACAGGAACGCAGTTCTACAGGAACGCAGTTCTACAGGAGCGCAGTTCTACAGGAACGCAGTCTACAGGAACACAGTCATCTACAGGAAAGCGGGTGCCTCATGAAAAAAGGTGGCCAATTAAAGAGGTAACCCTGAACTCTTAATGTAACTGGTTAGTAGAAGTGGCAAGACCATCGTCCACAGTCAGGTCATAAAGATATTGGTGGAATTGTTGTTTGTTGTGCCTTTGCTACTGTTCTACAGGATGTTGGTATAGGTAGACTGTGTTGAAATTTTGTATGTGCATGCTCTGTCTTCATAGACCAAATCTCTTTTGCATTTGCCACCTTTAATTAAAACGACCGTGTTCATCATGCCGGGTGGGTTTATAAGACGGGAGCCCACTGATTCAACTAAACTAAGGAGAAACCCGGCAGTGGTAGAGCTCTTCCCCAGAGCACAATGGATGCCTTTTTGTGATAAGCTGCAGGGTTACGATGATAAAGTGGCCGAAGAATTCTTGCAGGCTCTGAAGCCTAAATCTCAGACACTGGCCATGGTAAACTTCAGAGGTCTAAGCCTCAAACTCACCCCAGAACATATCAGTCGGATCACAGAACTTCCTATGGGTCTGCCGTGGGATAAAGAGGAGAGAAAGCTGAGTCAGCAGGCAAAGAAGGAATTCTTCCCACCTGAGGAAGAATTCTCGGAGGACAAAAACGGGGTGCGAAGAACGAGCCTGTCACCACCTTGGAATGAAGTCAGTTTGCAAATCATGAAATATATTACTTGTGAAGGCCGTTTCAGCATCGTATATGCATATCACTTACGGCTGCTCACTGAGTTGAGGCACCGAATTGACCTTCCTGTAGAACAAAAACTGAGCATCCCTTATTACCTCTTGCAGTCTCTAATGGAGTGTGCTACAAAGCTGAGAGAGGGAATACCAGATCAGATAGCCCACCATCTTTTTGGCGTGGGCTGATTAAGCTTCTTGTGGAGGATGCATTGCACTCATATAAGGTCCCCCTCTCATGGGAATCCTTCCGGAATTTAACAAAAGATGGGGACATTAAAATGTTGATCGAAGAAACGGGTTCCTCCAGCAGTGAGGAACACGAAGCAGTGGCCGAGGAACAGAGGGAAGAAGGCCAAGAAACCCCAACAACAGTACAGAAGGGAGAACAGAGGAAGAAGCATGAGGGAAAGGAGGACAAAGAAAAGGGTGGCACACCTATCCTGTCAGCAAGGGAAAAGAGGATGAAGAGCAGAATGGACAAAGCAGAGGTGGCCCACGTCAGCCCAAGCACCTCAACAGCACCTGCAACCAAAGGAAAAAGCAAAACCCAAGCAGGCAAGCAAGCAGAGGTGGAGACACCTGTGTCTATAGGAAAGCAAAAACAGGCTTCTACAGGAAGCCCGAAAATCATTGAGAAAAAGGCTTCTACAGGAAGCCCAAAAACAAAAACAAAGGCTTCTATAGGAAGCCCGAAGATCATTGAGAAGCAGGCTTCTACAGGAAGCCCAAAAGCAAAAACCAAGGCTTCTACAAGAAGCCCGAAAATCGTTGAAGAACAGGCTTCTACAGGAAGCCCAAAAACGGAGACAAAGGCTTCTACAGGAAGCCCGAAATTGCAGAAACAGGCTTCTACAGGAAGCCTGCAGACAGAGACAAGGGCTTCTACAGGAAGCCCTAAATTGGAAAAAGGGGCTTATACAAGAAGCCCGAAATTCATTGAGACACAGCCTCCTACAGGAGGTCTGAAGACAGAGAGAGGGCCTTCTACAGGAAGCCCGGGAGTGGCTAAAGCCGGGTCTTCTACGGGAAGCCAAAAAGCGGGAAAGAAAGAATCTTCTACAGGAGGCCCGGAAGTGGGCAAAGCAGGGTCTTCTACAGGAAGCCCGAAATCTGAAAAGGAGGGGACCTCTACAAGGAGCTCTGAGAGAGAAAAATGCAAGAAAGAGAAGGCTGGCATTCTTGAAAAGGAGGCAGCAGCGGCGCTGGCCGCCCTCAGTACACCTCCAAAGCCGAAGGAGAAAAGGGAGAGGGAGACCCCTCTACCATCTGAAGCTAGGAGAAGCAAGAGGATGACCACTGGCAAGCCACAGCCTCCACCCAACAGCCAAACCATTTCAGGGGATGTCCCTACTTCACCCAGTGCAGGAAGCCCCTCTAAAACATCAGCCACCCCCGAAAAGGGGAGCCCAAAAATAACTTCCTGGAACGAAAAATAGGCCAGTCGCCTTCCGAAGCCCGGCTCAAGGAAATAGGAAAGGGGGAAGAAGCATCACCTTCATCACCACCAGAGGCAGTGAAGGCAGGGCCGCCAAAAACGGGGAAGGAAGAAGCGCCACCCTCGGCAGAAAAGGCAGAACCACCAAAAACAGGGAAGGAAAAGCATGCTCCGTGTTATAGACATTTTTGTGCCTTACAACATGAAGCATGAAATGTCAATAATCTGAGGGATCCAAAGTCCCTAAACATGTTGTTCCTACCCCTAGAGGAACAAGGTCAGCAAACCACAACACTAAATATCAGTTCTCCACCTGAAAACACTCAAAAACAAGCTAATTCTGGATCATGTCAACTGCTCCACTGAGCATCTGCGCTGAATGTCAACTGATCCACTCTGTAACTGCACTGAATGTCAACTCTAATGAAGGCTACCCACGCTGGGCGAGATTGGCCAAGTGGCACAGTCATTCCTCAAGGTGTCAATGCCCAGGAAGCTTCCAAAATGACACTTGGATCAGGGAATTCGCCTTGTGATGAGTAAGAGGATCTAGAGAAGCAAGAACCTCCAAGTGGACTCAAGAACTAAGGAATAACTGAAGTGGGAGAGGACACTAGTCAGCTTCATGCCAGCCTCAAGCTGACTCATCCTTTCTCCAAAAACTTATATATAGAGCTCTCTCATGAGGTCTAGGAGGCTGGAATCTTGTGAATGTAAGGAAGTGTTGTTGGTTTGAGTATAGAACTATTGGGTGATTGCTTTGAAGGAGGTGAAGAGGAGATTTCTTTCTGCTGGGAGGTGTTGCTAGATTGGGCCTCTTATGGTTGTAACACTCTCAGAACTTTACTTCTTCCATTAATAAAGCATTTGAGGTTCTTCTATATGCATGTGTCTCAATGGTGAATTGTTATACTTGTGTATTTGATTTATTCTAATCCTTGAATCAATTATGAATGTATGCTTCTTGTAGTTTCCCTCTCTTGTCATTTTGCAGGATCTTGGTGTAGCTGGGCCAGTGAAAGAGCAAGGAGTTGGGAGCAAGCAGCAAAGAGGGAAGATTGGATCGATCATTAGCGGAAGACAACGGTTAGTGGATCTCTTTCTCCTCTCTCTTACATCTCATAAAGAAGTAATCTCAAATAGCTTTGCATTCGGTCGTTGCTGAGGTACTATCACCCTTAGAGTGGGATAGGGTCATTTCGTATTGGATACTTTTCCCAACAACAAATTGGCGACTCCGCTGGGGATCGTATCTTGTTGGTTTTTTGTGTTTTTGCTATTCATTTCATAAACAAAGGGAGTACCGAATCAAACTGCATTTGGATCTTTCAAATGCAAAGTAGAGGGCAGCTACTCTAGCTCAGTTTCTGGGCAAGTTTATGATTTGAAGAGCTGATCCACAAGGACTCTAAATAGCTCTTAGTGATAGCTTTTCATCCTCCTTTTCATCCCTTAGTGTGTACTTGACTGATAGCTTCTGATTTGGCCAAAAACTGTGAATTTTTTAGCAATCTGTGACCCGGAAACTGAGAGAAACGAAAGTTTCGTTCTTCAGTGCAGGCTGTGTGAAGGCTGTCTGCATTTCAGCGCAGTTCCCGAAGGGGCTACCTGCACTGAATGTCAAACTGACAGTGTACTACCTGCACTGAACCAGTCTTGCCTTGTGCTACTGGGGTTTCCTGCTGTTTCTTGCCTTGTTTTCACCCTTGTTTTTGCAGCCTGTTACCAGTCAATGTACCTATCTGAAACCAACTTTCCTTGCCACTATTTCGCCTCGGTTGTATAAAGAAACTGTGTTTGTTCTTTGTGTATTTCTTGTATCATTTACAGTTTCCTATAACGAAAAGTGAACTAGTCTTGATGTGGCCTCTTAGATCTAGACCTGTGACAAGTGTCGTTTTGATCTTAAGAGTTAGTTTATTTGCTGTTCATAGTTGATTGAGCTTTTTCTTTCGTCATATGGTTTGAATTTACATATTTCTAGTGTCGAAACGAGTAAATGTTAAGGTGTCTTTTGATTTTGGACAAACTTGTTTGCTTTCACTTGAAATTGAATTCAAAGTTATACAACAGCTTTCTTTTTATATCGCACAAACATTAAGAAAGAGAAAAGAAATACCTGCATTTTGCATTTTGCATATAAGTTTGTATGTTGATTTAGGGAAAAAGTGCATTAGTGTATGCTCTTTGATCTGTGTGAAAAGATGTTGTCTTTCTTTTCCCTCAGTAGTTAAGATTTTCATAAGTCGAAAAGATTGAAAAAGCTTGCTTCTCATCCTAGACTGCATTTAGGAATTTGTATCAAAACATCTCGTGGTGAACCTTGAAAGGAAAACTTTAAAAAGATCAACTTAAAATATATTGAATGAACCTAACAACGCTTTGAAACATAACGCAAACACATAGAGGTCTAAGCTAGAGACGTGTTCCGACGTCGTTAAACATAGTGACTGTCGATCTCGACGAAGGTGGGTGATTCCTCCTGAGAGTCGGTGGCACTAATACGGACTTGTGCTCCCACGTACCGTCGCATATATATTGGGAGACCCCTATAGGAACAAAGCCTTTATCCATAGGAAATCGTGTCGGCCGCCCTACTGATCGCAATGCAGTGAACACAGCATTCACGAAGATCGACCACCCGTACCGTAAAACGTATTCTGTGGTTTTGCGAAAGGTTTGGCACACCCTCTGCCTAGATCTCTAGAGCAGTTTCTTTTGGCCTTTTTCAAACTCTATAACTGAAAAACTCCAACCGAGCATTTGTCACTTCGGGCTCGTTAAAACATCGAAGGAGACTAGAGTCATCTTTAGCTTTTTCTCGACTCTTTAAAACTGAAAAAGCAAGTTGTGTCTAAAGCGTCGTTATAAAATTTATTTTAAGTGGAATAATCATCACCTTTCCCTCGTTGATCTTCGAAGTTAGTCCACCACAAGTGGAAGTTCCTGTAGAATCGCTAAGAAATCTTTTGGATAGACTAGATATGTCTGAACAACCGTCGACATCTAGGACTGTGTCATCCGACACAGCAGCAGCAGAGCCTCCTGCTACTACTCCAACGATGTTCGCTGGTATACCATCTGTCCCGGCAAATTGTCAACAACAAGCCGGAGTCCAATCAGGGACAACGACATGGTTAGTTCCTATTTCTTCATCCGGATTATCATCTGGTATTTCTTATGTTGAAACTCAACAAATTGATCCAATGTGTCTTCAAAGGCCAATTTACCCTTTAAGTACTGGATTTCCACCATATGGAGGGTAGTATGCTCTTTCATTGTTCCCTCCCAGAGAACAACCATATGGGAGTTTACAACAAAGTTCAGGTCAAACTGGAATTACATCCAGCGGTTGGGTACCAATACTGCCTCGACAACCAGGGGTTTTATATTCAATGCAACCAGTACACCCTGTGTCGGATACAGTTGCCCTTTGTAGCAACTATAGAATTACCAAATCTAAACCGGCTGACGAATGATCCAATTGCTTATGCCCCTTAGTGGCCAGCGATTCCACATAAACTTCTGTCAGATATTCCTAAATTTAATGGAAATGCGGGTGAAGATCCGTCGAATCATGTGATGACATTCCATCTATGGTTTTCATCGAACACCCTGAATGATGATTCGATAAGACTTCGCCTCTTTCAGAGGACGTTAACGGGTCCAGCGGCAAAATGGTACATTGAATTGCCTAGAGCTTCGTTCGACAACTTCAGTACCTTAGCCACAACCTTTTTAACCCATTTTCAATTACCGATAAGGTATGAAACGGGAACAGAACTCCTTACCAACTTCAAATAGACGACTGCCACCCACATATCTGATCATATACATGAGTGGCAACGTCGTCGTAGGATGGTAAAAACGTACGTTCCCGATCAGCTATTAGCTGAATGGTTTATCAAGTCATTACTTCCTGCCATCACGGAAGATGTGGCAAAAGGGGGGGTCGTAACGGAAGAGCAGGTTATCGCTCGTACGCAATATTTGGACTTGGTCTATACTCAGTCTGGCACGCTCTACGACAAAATACCTGACGCCCCTAGACCGAAATTCTCAATTCCTCCTCCTCCTAAATCAAACAATGACTCTCACACCGGCGATGGCGTGATTGGCAAGCACAAAACTTATAGTCAAAATGCAAATGAAGAACTTCTTGCCTCAAAAGTAAATGCCATGTCGACCGACAAGGGCAAACAACTGAAGCAACCAGGGGGCAAGAAGAAAAAGAAAGGGAGAAAAAGGAAACCCCCGGCAGGGTGTCATATATGCGATGAGGATCATTGGAAGAAAGATTGTCCACATATAGCTGAAGTTAAGAAACTCTTTAAGAGTTCAAAAACCCTAGCAGTATTGACTGATCCGTTTCCCAACCCAGGTCAAAATCCGGTTGCTAATCAAAATGCTTCCCGATCCCAAGTGCTTATGTTGTCTGTCTCGAAGCAGCAAAATGATTCTTTGACAAGGAATAAAGATTACGGGAATCCACGGCTGTCGAATAACAAGGCTAATCAACAACCTAGTAGTTCGACAACAACTTTGACCAAAGTTGTGCCACCCATCGTTCCTGAGCCAATGGTAAAGTCGCAAAAGGGAGCAGTACACAAATCGACATATAATCCTCGTGTCAAAGTAGCACAGAATTATAATATAGTAGAGGACCTGGCCCAATCGTAGTCCGCTATGTCGACACTTGAGGTACTGCAAAATTGCCTCTCCCAAGAGCAAGCTTTATTATCAGCAATAGGTGAGATTGACCCAATAGATTCCAATCTTGTGGCCTTTGATCATAAAGGATATGACCCTCAATTACAAGCTCAACTAGCTTTCCTTATTCAAGTGAAAGCCCTCAACAAAACTGTTCATCGAACAATTGTTGATGAGGGGGCATCTAGATGTCTTATGTCGATGAGTTGCTGGAAAGATTTAGGCTCACCACCCTTGTCGAAATCATCAACGATGTTAAAAGCATTTGATGGACGATCATACACTCCATACGGGATTTTAAGTAACTTGCAAGTTGAATTGGGGGGAAAAACAGTAGGAATTGATGTTGAAGTAATTGATGGAAACCTCGATTACAACATCCTACTCGGAAGACCATGGATCTATGCCATGGCCGCAGTTGTGTCGACCTACTTCAGGAAGATTGTATTTCCCTTCAAAGGAGCAATTACAATCGTCAACCAACAAACTTTTCTGCACAACAGTTCACAAGTTACGGAAAGCATACCAATGATCCATGGAAGGAATCATTTGCTCCAAAATATCGGAGTAGGTATCCTAAAAGACCCTGCCTTAATGGGTACTTTTTCCCTACCGCCCCCAAGTAATCTAGCGGAAGTGGCCACAGTGGAATATGAAACCTTCTATGTCTGATGGATTTGGACTCTGAGGACGGTTCTAATCTTGTGTCAACCTCATTAAAAAATGAAACAAATTCCCGAGGAAAACCTTCATTCCAACCACCGAGTTGAATGCAATGAAGCTTGGGGGGCGTGCACCTCGATTTGCATTATTATGCTGGGGGCATGCAAACTTATCTCCAAGCAGTTTTAGCACATAGTTCATGCTCGTTAAAAAATAAACATAAGATTGAGCAGTGTTTTGGCGCATTCAAGCTCTTTAAAAAATGAACCCAGTACCGGTAAATAACCTCTGTGATCATAAATTTATCAGCCATAAAAGCCTTGGTCGTGTTTGCACCTGCCACCTCCACTTTCATTTGGGTGATCGTTCACCTCCATATGATTGTTTACCCATTTTGAGGAACAACTGCGAAGAGTGATTTCACCTAGCCATCCTTGTGACACTGCCGTGATTGGAAAATTCCAACCTGTACCTGGAATCTGCTGCTATCCCTGTTTATCACTCGTTCCTCAAAAGACGAGTCTTCTTTGAGCTCTTTTCATCTGACTCGTAAAATTTGAAAAGTTTGCCGAGTTCTGGCCTTCCAGCTCGTTAAAGTGACCGGAAGAGCTATCCCTCCTCTAGATTTTAATCTTTTTTGGACCTGAGGGATTATTACACAAAAAGGTCGAGCGCTTGTTTTATTCAGCTCGTTAAAGTTATCAAAAACTCATCCTTTCTGTATTGTTTTATACTTTTTCGGACTTAAGGGATTAGAAGACGAAAAAGGAATTTTGGAGTTAACTTTCTGTACCTTTTCAGACTCTATAAAAATGAAAAGGACCGAGTTTTCCTTGTCGTTAGACTCGTTAAAATGATTAAATAGCGACAAACTTGTCTTTAGACGAGAACGAGTTTCCCTATCGCTAGGCTCGTTAAAACATAATGATGGGCTTGCCCGAAGGGCAGGTTATAGAACAAGCATATGTTATCCTCCTCAAGCTTGACAAAAATAAAGAGGTACTGGTCAGAAATGATTGGGGAAAAATTGGGAGAACCTCAAAGCTTTAATGGTAGCAAGTCGCTCTTGAACATGACACTTTTCCTCCGTATCACATCGGGTTGGGTTGTTTCATTCACCGGTCTCATCACCATGGTCCTCGCCAAACCATCCACATTTGGGGTAATGCTACCGATCGATCGTATCAGTGTCGTTATATGTTCAAGAGATGTTGTTCAAAAAGAGTCAACCGTGTCCCATCCACTGCCATACATTATCCTTCATCCACCCATGATCGCCACCCTGAATCATATTTCACAGATTGTTTTCACCTCCACTAAAATCATTAGCTCCGTTCTGTGTCACTGATGTGGGATTCATTAAGGCCCTCCTTTGACGGATCGCTTCTTGTCGACTTCAGCTCATTATCCAAGAAGTTGATCTAGGAACACCCCCCTCAGTACTTTGAAGCTTGCATGCCTCAATGGCAAGTTTCTCACTTCCGGCGACAGGTATACATTAATGACCTTCGACCAGAAGATTTTGCGGGGTGTTCGATGCCAAGTCCTTTATTCACACCACGTGAATTGTACTGCAGTACCTTGACGGTCATTATCATTATCGGTGATTCCTCTCGCGCTTGTTAACGGTTTACATTATTGACCGGTAATCAAGCGATGTCTTTCCATGTTCGACTTCAGCGCAATTCTCACATGGATCGACTTGTACTTAGAGTGAAGATCGAACGAGTTTGAAGACCCCGGATCTAGTTTCATCCATCTGGGCTGTGATATATATTCAGGAAATATAAAGACATTTGATATGTACATCATTGCAGCAGATGATCATCCTACTCAAAGGATGATGATTTCAGCAGAGAATTATCAGTCTACCATCAGCCGATCGTCTGTTCTATGTACCAAAATGAATTTATAAAGTTGAGCATGGGAATGCCCACCTCAGCTAGATCATGAAAGCAGAATGAAAAATAATGTATTGTATTGTATTTTATTACAGGTCACCTCTCAGCGATTGAATGAACTTTGGATCCTCCTGATAAAGCATTTCACCCGATAAACGACCTCATACTTTAGGGGGCAAATGTTATAGACATTTTTGTGCCTTACAGCATGAAGCATGAAATGTCAATAATCTGAGGGATCCAAAGTCCCTAAACATGTTGTTCCTACCCCTAGAGGAACAAGGTCATCAAACCACAGCACTAAATATCAGTTCTCCACCTAAAAACACTCAAAAACAAGCTAATTCTGGATCATGTCAACTGCTCCACTGAGCATCTGCGCTGAATGTCAACTGCTCCACTCTGTACCTGCGCTGAATGTCAACTCTAATGAAGGCTACCTGCGCTGGGCGAGATTGGCCAAGTGGCACAGTCATTCCTCAAGGTGTCAATGCCCAGGAAGCTTCCAAAATGACACTTGGATCAGGGAATTCGCCTTGTGATGAGTAAGAGGATCTAGAGAAGCAAGAACCTCCAAGTGGACTCAAGAACTGAAGAATAACTGAAGTGGGAGAGGACACTAGTCAGCTTCATGCCAGCCTCAAGCTGACTCATCCTTTCTCCAAAACTCCTATATATAGAGCTCTCTCATGAGGTCTAGGAGGCTGGAATCTTGTGAATGTAAGGAAGTGCTGTTGGTTTGAGTATAGAACTATTGGGTGATTGCTTTGAAGGAGGTGAAGAGGAGATTTCTTTCTGCTGGGAGGTGTTGCTGGATTGGGCCTCTTATGGTTGTAACACTCTCAAAACTTTACTTCTTCCATTAATAAAGCATTTGAGGTTCTTCTATATGGATGTGTCTCAATGGTGAATTGTTATACTTGTGTATTTGATTTATTCTAATCCTTGAATCAATTATGAATGTATGCTTCTTGTAGTTTCCCTCTCTTGTCATTTTGCAGGATCTTGGTGTAGCTGGGCCAGTGAAAGAGCAAGGAGCTGGGAGCAAGCAGCAAAGAGGGAAGATTGGATCGATCATTAGCAGAAGACAACGGTTAGTGGATCTCTTTCTCCTCTCTCTTACATCTCATAAAGAAGTAATCTCAAATAGCTTTGCATTCGGTTGTTGCTGAGGTACTATCACCCTTAGAGTGGGATAGGGTCATTCCGTATTGGATACTTTTCCCAACAACACTCCGGGCTCTAGTTCTCGGCCAAAGACGAGGAGCCAGGGCAAAGTTGCTCAAGGATGAGCAAATAGTTTAGCTGGGGGGTGATGATGAGCCCCAATTTTTGGTACAATTTGGGCTCATTTGGCCTACTTGCTCTGCTCAAACCATTCATTTTTTATTGCTTATGCATCATTTCTTGGTTTATTTGTGTTGTTTGTAGGAAGAAGGGTAGACATTCTATCTACGTGACTAATTCATGATGCTTTCAGGTTTTTGGCATTAATAGGGAGAAAAGACAACGAGAAAGGAGACAAGGAGACAATGAGGTGGCACTGCTGGTTTTTAGGAGAGGATGTCCACGGTATTGGGGACCTTCCTCGTGATTCCCACCATAGCTTCGAGCTCCAATCCATCTCCCCACTGAGCTTAGAAGCAGCCAGCTGTTCTACAGGAACAGCAGTTATAACTGTTCTACAGGAACAGCAATTATGACTGTCCTACAGGATCAGCAGTTTAAACTTCAGTTGGACAGCCGAGCTCCTAAAATCAAGGACACCTGTTGGATGAACATTTTGCATAAATACTGAGGCCGTAGCCTTGGATAGAAGCTTTTTGAACCTTGGTATTATTCTTGTAATTTGGAAGTACGAGCTACAGCTCGGTTTTGTAAGCCAATTTTGGCATGTCATCAGACTTTCGTTTATGAATAAAGGCAGTCAGATTTTGATCTCATTCTGAGTTTCTAAGGGAGCTATAGCTCTCAGGTTAGGGCCCAACCTGAGAGCAATAGATCTCCTCGGTGTTGTAATGTGTTTGCATTTCGTTCCAGCACTTTGAGTTTGTTTACTTTCACATGCAATTCGAATTTACAGTTTGTTAGTTTAGTCTTTTTCATGAGCTTAGTTAGGATTAGTTTATGGTGAAGTTGTTTCAGTTGCTTAGATTCGATAAGAGGATAGTTATAAATTATTGGAGCTCCAACAAAAGGTTGTAAAGGCTCACTGCCATCTCTCTTAGGGATTGGGGTGCAGTCCATAACCAACCACCAAAAAGAAACGTAGTTCTTCTCACTTCCATGCAAGCTGCAACATAGACATTTTCGTTGAAGATCCATCCATGCATTTTTGACATCGAACCATACTTCTACATTTCACTTCCACGCATAAGTTTCATTTCTTGTTTTCCATTTCTGTTCATAGGTTTCATGGCACAGTTATCATAGTGTTATAGACATTTTTGTGCCTTACAGCATGAAGCATGAAATGTCAATAATCTAAGGGATCCAAAGTCCCTAAACATGTTGTTCCTACCCCTAGAGGAACAAGGTCAGCAAACCACAGCACTAAATATCAGTTCTCCACCTGAAAACACTCAAAAACAAGCTAATTCCGGATCATGTCAACTGCTCCACTGAGCATCTGCGCTGAATGTCAACTGCTCCACTGTGTACCTGCGCTGAATGTCAACTGCAAAGAAGGCTACCTACATTGGGCGAGTTTGGCCAAGTGGCACAGTCATTCCTCAAGGTGTCAATGCCCAGGATGCTTCCAAAATGACACTTGGATCAGGGAATTCGACTGGTGATGAGTAAGAGGGTCTAGATCTCCAAGTGGAAGCAAGAACCTCCAAGTGGACTCAAGAACTGAAGAATAACTAAAGTGGGAGAGGACACTAGTCAGCTTCATGCCAGCTACAAGCTGACTCATCCTTTCTCCAAAACTTCTATATATAGAGCTCTCTCATGAGGTCTAAGGAGGCTGGAATCTTGTGAATGTAAGGAAGTGCTGTTGGTTTGAGTATAGAACTATTGGGTGATTTGCTTTGAAGGAGGTGAAGAGGAGATTTCTTTCTGCTGGGAGGTGATGCTGAATTGGGCCTTTTATGGTTGTATTACTTCCTGAACTTTACTTCTTCCATTAATAAAGCATTTGAGGTTCTTCTATATGCATGTGTCTCAATGGTGTATTGCTATACTTGTGTATTTGATTTATTCTAATCCTTGAATCAATTATGAATGTATGCTTCTTGTAGTTTCCCTCTCTTGCCATTTTACAGGATCTTGGTGTAGCTGGGTCAGTGAAAGAGCAAGGAGCTGGGAGCAAGCAGTAAAGAGAGAAGATTGGATAAATCATTAGCGGAAGACAACAGTTAGTGGATCTCTTTCTCCCCTCTCTTACATCTAATAAAGAAGTAATATCGAATAGCTTTGCTTTGATTATTGCTGAGGTACTATCACCCTTAGAGTGGGATAGGGTCATTTTGTATTGGATACTTTTCCCAACAACACATAGGTTAATGAATTTCTCGTTTTGGTGCATAAGTCATTTGTTTCATTTACGCTGCTCCTTATCACTCCACTTTCTTCTTCTTCATCTTGATCTCTCCTCAAGCCCTACTCAGCCTCTGACCAACGCATTTACCCTCCAACTCATCCATTATTCACTTAGCTCCATTTACTTACACTTTCGTTGATCCCATCCTTTCAATCATCAAACCTCTACATGCACTCTTCCTCCATCTGATTTCTCTGCTCCTGAGCCATCACCAGCTCCATCTCCATCTCACCTATCCTTCCACACCACTCCAACACTTCACCATCTTCCAAAACCTCCACGGCCAAACATCCTGTAGAATTGCACAGACTTCCTGTAGAAACCCCTGAGTTTCCTGTAGGATCCCCTGTAGACTTCCTGTAGAAACCTGCAAACTCGGTTGCTGAGCATCCGAACGTGGTAGGCTTCTGTGGACTGATGCTGGAGACCCTCTGGGACCTCCCTTAGCCATCCGGACCTTGCCCATGCTTTCCTTCCATTCCAATCGCTCCTGCACAACCAAACCCTAATCAAAAGCATCATCACAATAAATCCAACCACTTAATGAAAAAGTACAAAAACATGATTTTTCAGATGCAAGTAGCTTAGATGCATGTGTTTCAGTTCACTGCAAGTAATGGCATTATTGGTAGTTGTTTCATTCATAGTTTTGCATAGTTAGGGTCTAGCTAGTCAAATTAGGGTTTCCTAGGGTTTCCACGCTTTATTGGTTTTCAGTTTCCTTCTGCAATTAGACTAGTCTCCTTTGAGTTAGCTTTCATCCATCATTGATAAAGCTTCTTCTGTGAGCCTATAGAAGTTGGCTTGAGCCCTAGCGGACTTGTGCCAGTTGACCAAGTGACAGCTACGACAAGAGCTAGTACTTGTGCATACAGCACCGTCGCTTCCAAGTTTGTACGAACTACCGGGTTGATAAAATTAAGAGACAGGAAGCTCCAGGAGTTGTAGCATTATTGCTACAATACTGGAGCCCACCAGAATGCCAAGAAGTGATAACACCTGCTAGAAAGTTCAAAGGCATGTTAGTCATTCTAGGACATGCCAAGTGCTAACGCATGCCAAGAGGTGGCAGGTGCTAGGGTGTGGCACCAACGCATGCTAGGGAGTGCCAGGGAAACACAAGGGAGGACTAGTTTCAATTGCATGTAAATGAATGAATAAGAGTCTGTGATAGGGAGTGTTAGCAAGTTTTAGGTGTGCTAAGGAGGCATTGACTAGGTATGTTAGGTAGTGTCAAGGAAACACAAGGAGGGACTAGTTTTAATTGCATGGAAATGAATGAATAATAGTGTATGATAGGGAGTGTTAGCAAGTTCTGGGTGTGCTAAAGATGCATGTCTGGAAAAATTTTGGGAGGTTTTGGAGAAAATTTTGTGTTTTGGTGCAGGCTTGCAATTTTTTGTCTAGCAGCACAGCGAGCTCATGCTTTGCTTCTTCCTCAGGGCTCTAAATGATGTAAAATCAGCGTTTTTGGAAAGCTTATGACCCCATCTCAAACCCGATTTTCCCACTTTCCTGGTCTAGGGCTCAGGTTTTGAGAAATTTTCAAAAAAGAGGCCAAAAATCACCTTTCTGTCCCTCTCTTTCCATTTCGTTGCGCACCTGGAGACACCTTGGGAGAATGGCCATATCTCAGCCAAAAATTGGTCATTTTGAGTGAAACAATACTCTAAAGACATCTACACTCTCCCATATTTCCATAAAATGCTTCTGATTTGGATTTGGACTTCAGAAAGGCACTTAAAAATGGCCTCCAACAGCTCATTGTACACCTGGAAATTTATGAGATTTTTGTAAAATTTTCACTGTGTAATTCTTTGTAATTCCTAGTTTGACTCTGGTAAAAGTCAAAAGGATGAAGTAGATGAATGTGAGGGGTAAAAGTAAATGTAAATTTTTGGCTTAGTGTGGCCTGACCCAGGTTCAAAGGTGATTTAGGTAAGAAAATCCCAGTACTACTGGCCCTTTCGGCAACAGTCCGCGAAGAGAGGGCTAAGGTCTCACCTGAAGTAGTATGGGAGGGTCCTAGAACTAGGTTTCCGCACCCTAGGGATGTCTGATGGCCTTCTGGAGGTTCACAATCTGACCTATCACTACGTGCACTTGTGATCCCTTCGCGACCTGTGGTGCGGCTTCCGCGCAGCCATACTCAGGGTGCGACCCGTATAATACCCAAGATCCTTGTTAATTAACCGATTACTTAACTTGTATGTGTAATATTTAGTGTTATTACAACATATTGATCAATCATAATAGTGCACACAATACATAAATGAATACAACCATAAAGAAGATAATGTGCAACAAATACACAAGAATATGAATCAACTTCTCTTTTATTAGTCTTCAATCTTGCTTATAAACTCGACACCACCCTGCACACTCAGCTGCAAGGGTCCGCACACTTAGTTGCAGACTCTACTATGCCTCTGGGTACTCAGCTACAAAGCCTCTTCCTACTACTACAACCCAAGACACTTAGAACTCTACTCTAAGCTCGAACCATTCCTTCGCTATTCATCTATTCATCATTCCTTCTTGACTGTCTTTACAGCTTAGAGCCTCGCTCTATTTATACAATCCCATGGTTTGCGGACCATGGGTAGGTCAACTTTACACTAAATTATAATACAATGCTTAGGGCGAACAACCCTATGACTAAATTATACACTTCATGCTCCACGCCCTCAATTCGCAGAGTTTTACAACATCTCTCACCAAAACTTGGGCTTTGAGCCCCAAAACCTGCTGTGGGGGGGATTCCATGCCCAACAGGCCCCCAACACAATCATCATGACTCATCCTGAGTCACTTTGCTGGTGCAGTGATCTTGGAACGAAGCCCCTCCAATTGGTCCTCCGCTTCCCGAAGGTCCGCGGCGCACTGATCTGTAGTCTGCTAGATCTGCTCCACTCTCTTGGTCGAATTCTCGCTGTTAGGGGAAACTCCCTGTCTTAACTCATGAATCTCCTTCATCTATGTAAGCTTTCCTTTGATGTCTACATTGATGAGGAAGGCCTCATCAATCCAAGGCTGGATGTGTGCTTTAAGGATCGCCTCTTTCTTCCACGCGGCATCCACTTGTTCCTTCAACGCCTTTGCCTGTTGTAGCTTCGCAAGCTGCTGGGTTAGGACAACTGTCTGGCCATACCATGCACACTGTCATACTGTACCTGAAGCTCCCACACGTCCATTTCCAGGTGCTGTATGTTGGGGTCCTCCTATAATAAATTGAGGACTGCGAAGGATTCCTCCAACATAGCGATGCAGTTATGTACTGCCTATCCTATTTCTTCCAACCCTTATTGAATAGTGCCAGTGTGCTGTTCCCTAACTTTCGGGGGCATATAGGACTGCATCTTTAATCACAGGTCGACAATGTGAAGGTTGAGGTCCAGCTATACCCTCGTTGCTTCCTCCTTTGCCTCGTGGAATCTGGTCGCCAATCGGTGGATCCGCTCTGCTACTGGTAGATCTGTCGTGGCAACTAATTCTGGGACGTTTCTACAAGCATTGTCTACTGCCTGCTCTAGTCCTTGAGTCTGTGCAACCATTTCATCATGCTACCGGCTGAGTTGTTCCATATTAAGCTTTTGTTTGCTTAATACCTGTAACACGCGGCCTTCTCAAGCGTGGAGCTCAGCTGCAATCCCATCCTGTAACTAGTACAAGGTTTCTTGTGGAAGGGTAGCCAAGTTTAAGCCCAGTCCCTTTATCTTGCCCACCATAGCTTAGTCAACCTCATTCGCTACTGCTAAAGCACCCTTGGGGAACACAAAATTGTTGGTCACTCAGGTGCGCAACATCTATTCCGTTTATAATGTACCTGCTACGACATATGGGGCCATCGTTCCTGTTTGTGGGGTTTGCACCTGTAGTCCTTGTAGCTGTGCACTTAGTGCCCCCAACACAGTTTTCTGCTCCATCATCACCTCTTGGAGCATGTCCTTAGTGACATCATGAACTATTTCAATGATTTCAGAAAGATCACCTTCTATAAGCGTGATTGGGTTGATAGCCGTCTTCGATGCCTTAACCTTCTTTCTCGGGATCGGTTTCTCAGGGACGTGCGACCGTTTCAACTATTGCGAGGTGGTTGCTGGATCCGTGCACTCTTTGGCCAGGTCCATGTCCTTATCCCCCTGCCCTGTGGACATGTCATGTCCCTGCTCGGCCTCTTTTGTTGGCGTTGTTGTTGTTTCTAATGTCTGCGTTGCTGCTACTTCATTGGCCGGCTTCTGCTGTGTGGCTACCTTTGCTGCTACTTTTTCCTGGTGCCTCTTTTCAACCAGCTACATGATGCACATCTTGGTTCCTTCTCCTATTGTTGATCTATGGCCCTTTCCATTCCTGCCAAGTTTGGGGCGTGCCACTTCAGAGGCCATGTTTCCAATGCCGTGAAGATGGCGTCATCAGTAGCAATGAATGGGAGCTTTGTCCATGCCTTTTCTGGATCATTCCGTGCCTGAAAATAAATGTTGTGCATGTCCGCTTTAAACCCTACAAAGCTCTGCAGAGTGGCGTACAGTATGGGAGACAACCATGGTCTTCTATTGATCCACATCTGGATGCTCGCCTCCATCAGCACCCAAAAAGCCTTGGTGGCGCGAATCAGCTTTGAATCCTTAGTGGCCCACAGCAAAGCATACTTCGTGGCCTCAGGTATGTCCTGGTCAATATCTGATAATTGGCTATCTTTCAGTAGTTTTTCTGCTATCAGTAAGATGAATAAGAGCAACTACGCGTAGTGGAAGGTCATACCCTGCTCTTGGGCCTCCTTGCAGTTTGTCAAAAATTCCTCACAGAGGAACTTCACATAGTTGAACTGGACCCCCTCTGCACACTATTCAGCCAGCACCACCACAGGCACTGGTACGTCATCGACGTGACACTTCTACATTAATTTGCTTGCCAGCAGCTGGGTGGCTAGGCGCACGCCTTTGTCCTTGATACTCACAATTGCATAGCCTCGCTTCTTCTTTTCCAACTTGTATTTAGTTTTCATGGCTTTTGTGAGAGCCAAATCATTGCTTTTGCCCACCATCATCACGAAGTCCTTTCCCTTATAGGGAAGTTGACAAATTTGGTGAATAAGCTCCGCCATGATGGGAATAGGCTCCTCTAGCCATAGATACCCATCATGCACCAGGCACAACAGCTGCCTGAAGACAAAAATGGTGATGGGCATGCGGTGAAAGTGGGGTATCCATCGTAGATGAAGTAACCTAGCCTTCTCCACACCGTGTAGCCATTTTCACTGCTCCAGCATGATTACTTGCCCCTCCGAATTTTTCTTTATCAAGATCTTCGTCGCCAGGTGCAGGAACTTCTCACTATCTATGAGGTCCCTGTTATGCTCCTATACCAATAGGTGTCATATTTCATGATTGACTTGATGAGATGTGAATATGTTCATACCTTTCCTTGTTGCAAAGGTTTTCCATATTTTCAAAAAATAAAAAATTTAAAAAAATATAAAGAGGGTATACCCTAAAAGAAAAATCAAAGGGTGAAAAGAAATAAAATGGTAAAAAACGTGAATGAAAATGAACCCCACCGAAAGAAAGACCAAGGAAAGTGTGCAAGTCTAAATGCCACTACTTTTTACTCTTATGTAATAAACAAATTGTGTGTAACTTGTAACTTATGCCACAATTGGTGAACAATCAAATAGTTTAAGCTTGGCTAGTTCATATTTTCAATTTTATGTTTTAGAGATAGAGAATAAAATCTGACCAAACTGTTTAATTTTGGTAGATAAGTAGATAGGTAGAGTGAATAAAAGGAGCTCAACAGTTTAATCTAAGCCCTTGGATGTAATAAGGTTAGACTTAGATAGATTTCTATATGTAAAAGAAAAAGTGTGATAAGCATTTTCCAGTCCAAGTGCACTCTAATAAAGAAGAAAAAATGTCAGGCTAAAGTAGGTAGGGTAGGTAGATGGTGTTGCATAATTACTTGTGATGGATAATGTCTCTAAATGTGTTAATTTTCACTTTTATCACAAGTGTTAGACAGACATTTCACTTGATGCAGTTCAAGCAAAACAATGTCAACTAATTAACATCCCTTCACATGTTTCCCTAAAGATTTCATTAATTCCCCCTAAAGTATTAAGATCTTTGGAAATTAAAGGGGCTCAGAGCATTTCTCTGACTTCTGGAGGGACCGGACCCTCGGCCCAATAATCTAAAAGCCTAAAGTACTTAAAAACCATCATTCATTCATTCTCATATGTCTTTTCCTAAGTAAAATCCCATTTTACTGAGGAAAATTACACTATATTACATAAATCCCCTTTCCACTTTAGCCTAAGTTGAATATACTCTCTAAATGTTTTACTTGCTGCTTATTCTCATTTTATGTCACATTAACTTTTAACACATATTATATAACTCCTGAATAAAGTTCCACCCTTTCCCGTATTATTTAATTATATATTAAATCCCCAAATTATTATATACTCCGCCCCGGTTAATTATAACCTTAAACATAGTTAAAAATGGATTAATGGGTTAATCTGAGATTCATTAATAACCTAATATCCCCGCTCCACAAAAAGGAATTAATTAACCATCCAGGTTAATTAAGAAGCTCTCCACCATTCACAAACTCCCTGATATGATTTATTAATTTATTAATTAAATCTGGCCCATCGCAGTTAAAATCCCGCCGTGCCTCGCTCTTGTCCACCATTAGATCTCGTCCTTATCATCCGACGGTTGGCATCAATATCGCACCCCCCTAATGACCACATGTTAACGCGTGATCACCAGGCAGTTTTCCTCCCGTACCTCCACCACGCGGCATGCGACTAGTGGAATCACTATCCCCCAACCGAAAACTGGCCGCCTCCAAAAGCGGTGCAATCGTGTACCGCTTACCTCCCCCCATAAACAACAAGATGTCATTTCTCTGCATATGACACCCGCTCAATAATCCAAAAAAACCCCGCGAACCTAGATTTTGCGAATAAAACCAATGAAATGTCGTTTTCAATGTTTTATACAGCAAACTGTGTTCCCATGCAAAGAGACATCCCAGTCAACCGCTGAAGCTTTAAACCGCTACCTGGTCAGAAAATTTGTAGCAGCGCCGTCCAGAACCTGTTATCCATCCAACCATTGCACTGGAACTTCCCCAATACAGGTATTTACCCATTTCCACCGAAACCCTACAAGTTTTGGTTTTATACTAAATATTCCACAGAAAAGACCAATTTCACCATACATTCAGTCATTGTTTCGCTATATAAGTTTCCAAACATGCTGTTTTCACTATTTTTCACAGAAAACCCAAATTTCTTTCTTGAATCGACAAGAACCAGAGATGGAAACTCCTATAGCTCTGAATGTTGTACCCATGAATGCTCCTCACAAAGATTTAGATTATCTGCCTCTCGCTGATAAATATTTTCAGATAAGAGACTTATCGAGTGATGAAAACCACCTTAGACCCTTTGCCAAGCCAGAGATAACTATCTGAATGGCTCTGACATCTTAGGACTATGGGAATCCAACCTTCCCACGTACTTCCTCCCTTCAATCCATGTTTTCCCAGATATCATTCATAACTGCTGTGCCAATTATGACCCTAATCAAAGGGCAGTCATGTCCCCAAGTCAAACAGTCCTTTTTCCTATAACTGCTCAGTCCATCAATGAAATTCTGCAATTCCGCTCTCGTCACGCTCTTACTCCCCTTTCCATGGGATACTTACTTGAAAGAGCTCCCCAATTGTCTCAATCAGAACTAACTCGCATCTGTCAGATGTTCATGCACCCTAAACATCAACCTAAAGGCCCACCTCCTTATCTGCAGGTTTTCTTTACAGATGCAGGAAAAATTATTATTGATATGATAGCCTCAATCATGAAATTCAGCTTTGGAGAGTATGTTGATGAGATAACCTTAGTATTATTGTCAATTTTTACTCCTAGACAACCCACTGTTGTTAAATATGATTATGCATCTTATATGGCCAACAAAATTCATGACCAATTCCTAAGACTACACAATGAAGGAGTCTTCAAATACACTACTTTTATCTATCATCTTCTGTTGTATTATCAGTCAGACAACTTCCCTTTCCCTGTCAAGAAACTTGACACCAGAGGCAATCCAAGGTTTGTCATTTTTTGGAGTCCCATTTTTCATAATTCCATTGAAACCCCTTACACCTACAATGAGTTCATTGACCTATTTGTCCATAGCGCTACTACTTTATTGACAGGAGTTTCCCCTCCTAGGATAAATGGTGATATGAAGAAAATCCTCCAACTCTCCAAGAAGTACAGGATAGGTGACTAGTACCTATATAAGAATCACACAGAAATCAGGAGTTATGGGTGTGAACTCTGCCCTTTTAAGCTACCAAAGTATGTTCCAATGAGACTCTTTGCATTGGAATATTGCAGGCAAATGATAAATGCAGACTTAGTCCATTTTTGTAATGCTAAGAAGAAAGCTCAGCTTAGAATCAAGAACCAGCTAGGCCCTTTTGTCTGCAACACTAGGGAAGCATGGAAAGAAGCAGAAATTTTTTTGGAAGAGCATCCTAAGTTACAAAAGAGTTTTGAGTGGAAACCATATGATCCTAACAGTTTTATATGTGATAGAAGAATGAAGAACAGGTTGTCCCCATATATTCACCATAGAATTCCAGAAATTGAAAAATATGCAAATATGGATGAATGGATGGAAGGTACCCTAGTAAAGCATGATAGTGAACAGGCCAATTTTGAGAAATTTATGAGAGATCTTAAGAAAACACATGACTTGGATTCTTTTGGGCAGGTACCATTTAAGTTATCTCAAAGGTCAGGAGTTGGTGCCTCCAGTGCTGGAACCTCTCAGCAACCTTCACAGGAAACAAGTATACCAGCTATAGGGTCATCCAAGGGCAAGGAATTAGAGACTAGCTTTCAACACACTGAACAGTCTACAATGACCAAGAAGCCTGAAAATTCCAGAGAACAGACTCAAATACAGACTCCTCCCACTCAGACCAATATAGGAGAGCCTCCAGTTCTGCAAACTCCTCTAAATGAGGAAAGAAACAAAAAGAGAGACAGGGAAAAAACTACCCCTGCCAGTGAACCATCAGGACAGCCTAGAGTAAAGAGACAGAGATTAAATCCCCTTTCAAGGAGGAATTTGCAAAAGAAAACACAGATACTCAGAGGGAAGAAAGAGTGGAAATCCAACAAACTTTACCAATAGGAGGAACATCCACTAGCTCTCATAGGAAAGAGCTAGAAAGGAAGAAAAACGTAGAGATATCTTCTTCCAAGCCACTAGGGACTGATGCCTCAGACATCAAGAAAACATTCACAGAAATAAAATCAAGGAATGATCCATTGAGGCTGCAGGTTTATAACCAATATTTGAAGATGGTTCCTACAAATCAACAGAGATTGATGTGAGCTATGACATCAAAGAAGGCAAGATGATAATGAGCTATTTCAAGCCCAAGGTGCAATAGCCTAGATCAACAGTAGATTATCTCAGAACAAATTTTGAAGTCATGGCAAAGGATATTCATCCTTTGGATCAAATTGAGTTGCATAATCAAACGGGAAAAATGATTTACTCAGCCTTGACTGACAAGGCAATGATGGCCCACAGGTTACAAAATTCTTTCGAAAACACTACTATTCAACTACACTTGGAAAAGGCCTCCTCTCAGGCCAAAGATAATAGAATAAAAACCTTAGAAGAATTAATTATTGGATTTGGCCATGATCCCAAAGATGCAAAAGCTACAGAAGCCTTGATCAAAAATAAAGATGAAGATATTGCTACCCTAAGGAAGCAACTAAAACTGCCACCTTCAAGACATCCACAGACTGATGAGGTTATAAAGCAAAAATCTAAAGAAGAGCTGATGGATTTACTCTTAAAGTTCAATGAATGACTGAATGATACTGAACAAGCACTTGAAAAATCATTGAAGGACAAGCAGGGAGAGTCAACCTCCCAGCCTCCCAATGTGATACCAGTAGTATCAACAACAATCCCATCAACTCTTGGAGTAGCATTGGCACCAAATATTCTTGTAGTCACAACAGAGGCAGTTACAGGTACAACAACAACAGGAACAACGGGAGCGGGAGAGGGCAGTATAGCTAATTTGAGCACAGAAGAATAAATAAAATCAATGGAGGACCTGAAGCTACAAGTTTCAGAACTAAATAAGGTAAAAGAGAAATATGCATAAATGGAACAAAGTTATGATCTCGCAAAGATAAATGTTGCAGAAAAGACAAGAGAGATTAAAATGTTAGAAAACAAAGTAAAATCATTAGAGAAAGATATTACATTTGACAAGCCTCTAACAGAAATCAAGAGAATTCTTTGGGCCAACATCACTCAATCCATAAATGATGTTTGGCCATCCATCCAAGTGATTTTTAAGCAGATTGATCTTATGAAGGCAACCCAAGAAGAAGTCGAAAGGCCTAGAGTAGAATTAGGAAAAATTCCTAAAGAAGCCAATAGGCTCATACATTTTTTGAATACTAGAAATAAAGAACAGCTGGAAGGGTTAGGCATTAATGACAGGACATAAAGCATTTTGGAAATCAAAAGGGTATTAACCAAGAAAATTTTGATGCAAAATTTAGAAAGAAGATGTCATGACATGCAAGAAGAGATTAATGCTTTTATGGAGAAGTTTAATATTTTGCAGAATAAGGGGATACCAAGTCCTTTAGTGATTAATGGCAGGTTAATGAGGCATAAAGATTATGTGGAGAAATTGAATAAGTATGCATGCAACCAAGCAGGTTCATCTAAAAGTGCATCAGGAATAAAGGCATTGCCTACAGGCAAAGTGCTCTAAGACAACCTAGAGAACTTATTCTATGTCGAGCATGAACTAAAACACTTGTTCCCAATTCAGCCTATATTTTTCAGGTATACAGAAACAGATGAAACCCTTAGAAAGCTTCAAAACCAGAATACCACAGCCAAAATGGTGGGAAGAAATGCTTGAAATTTTGTAATTTATTCTAGATAAAAGGTAAATTTTTATTTTTACTATAGTCAATGGAGGTAAAGAGGATGAAAAGAGATCAATAGGTAAAGTGTATCAGTAGGGAGGTCAAAACAGAGCAACCAGCACATAGTTACACCAAGGACAAAAAGAGGCCAAATCATAGGGCCTAACTCCAACACATTCTCGAAAATAGGGACAGAAAACCATTCAGTTGCCTTATTTGTCATCTACGAGGTCTTCTAGCCCTATTTTCTTGAAGGATATGATTAGTCACCGCCGTTTATATCTCAATTTGTTATGAGATATTTCATTGTAAATTTTTTTGTATAAATACCCCTTCAATTAGAGTACTGGAGGTGGATTCTTAGACATTGCTCTAATATTGATTATTTTGGAATAAAGTGCTATTGGACCAACTTTTGTATGGCTTGCTAGATGAAGAAGTGATGCAAAGCACTTTCCACAGATTTCTTGAATCAAACACTGGATCAATAAGTCCTCTATACCTTATGTTTTAAAGTTCTCTTTGTTTATTATATCATCTATGTTTCATATCTGAATGATAAACGAAAATGATTAATTCGGAATATGCTTGATTGCACTATGTTTTCAATCATTATTATTCTCCATGTTTTCTTCTAAATTAGGATAAATAGTGAAATCTTAATTGCTCCTGTTTTCTAGTTCGTTCGTCTTGATTATTTATTAAAGAATACTTAACTTCTCTTTATTAGTAATCATTCAAGTTCCTTCTTTTCAGATGGGTTGAAGAATTTTTAATTGCTTTTCATCCAATTTGAGTCCATCCCATATATCCCAAGTCTTTATTTGTTCCCTGTTTGACCATGTTGCCCTGTGAAACTATCTTTTGTTAAGAAACCAAATCCAATTAAGCCATCTTCTTTGACTCCATTAGCCCAATGGCCTAAACTAGTTAGTCTTACCCCTCTGCTATTGAATCTCACCACCCAAACTCAAACAAAACTCCTAAACTTCACAACTAGCCTAATATCTTTCAAAACCAAGCTAAATCATAAAGAGAGAACCCTCTCTAGGTATAGATTGGCTAGATTTTGTACCTAAAAGTAGGTTTGTGGTTACCTTGGACCCCTTTCCTCTTCCCAACAACTTCAAGGAAAACCTGAGTGATAACATAGTGGCGACTCCGTTGGGGATCTGAGTAATTTGTTTGTTACTATTGTTTACTTTATAAGCTACAGACGGAGCCTGAAGTTAGCCAGGTAGCCTTTGAACTGCTCTTGCTTTGCAATTGCATAAGTAAATGAATGTTTCTTCAGTCTATCTCCGGTCTAGTTTATGGATTGAACATCTGGTTTCAAATACTTGATCAATTCCTCTTATCAAATAAGTCTTTAAGAAAGTTCAAATCCCATACCTAAAGCCTCTTAAAGAAACTGTAAGAAGTTGTATTGTCCAACCTATTTAGAGAAAAAACCAAAACATACCTAGAAACCTGGCTTCAGAAAGGACTCATTACACCAGAGCTAACCTTGATCCAAATCCACCACCTGTGTTTGAAAACCCTAATCTGATCCCTCGGATTCTCAGGAGACAAAAAGCCAAGAGAGTTCTGCTAGTTCTTGGCCTTTATACAGATCAAGATCCTATCTTGTGAAGTGGATTTACCTTGAGGATGAATCCTTTGATGAATATTTTGAGACCTCTTTATTTGTAACCTTTTCTGATTCTGGGTTAGCTCACACAGTTCATGACCCATTATTTATCGAAGATTTACAACTTGAGATTGTCACTTCACATCTTGACAGACATTTGCAGAATTCCATTCAATCTGAGCTTACCTCTATAGGAACACCAAACCTTTCTGTAATCACTTCAGCCTCTCCAAGTTCATCAACAGCACCTTAGACATGTCAACCTCAAAACACCCCTTCCACCCCTCCACCCACCACTCCAAGACCAACCCCAGCTGTTGTTTCAACCCTATCTACTGCAATGGCAAACATATACACTCCTCTGGTTTTACCAGCCAATGCAGGTGCTATTCCCCAAGATTATCAAAGTAAAATCAACCCTTTCGATGGTTCTAGCACTTACACTACACAACAACATACCAAAAAGACGACAGACTACTTTGAGATTTATGAAATTGATACAGATGATGACAGAATGAGAATATTCATTCAAAGTTTGACTAGAGATGTTAGAACCTGGTTTAGAGCCCTCCCTGCAAATAGTATCAATGACCTACAAGCTCTTTATACAACCTTCTTGAAGAGATGGGAAAAGAAGAAAGATCCTCTGTAGATCTTATCAGAATATGAAAATCTGAAGAGAGGAACACAAGAAACTGTACAAGATTACTGTACTAGGTTCAATAACATTTACAATGCTATTCCTCAAAACCTCAGACCTCCTCCAGATTTGGCATTTATCAAATTCCCTTATGGATTTGATTCTGATATGGCATACCCACTTAGCGAAAGAGCTCCTCGAAATTTAGAATATATGCAAAGTATAGCTGTCAATGTCAAAGCCAACCTGATATCCAAACGAGCTAAAGCCAGAAGTGAAAGGAGGATACCTTTGAAAGAAGAACCCTCAGCCTTTGAACAAAAACTAGATGCTATTATTAAAGGAATGGATAGGCTAGGAGATAGAGTAGAAATGATTGAAAGGAAATCCCCTTGGGATGGTCAGCCAAACAATACTAGGAGAAATCCAAATTTCAGGAAGAACCAAAACCAAAACACTGGAAAAACCAGCCCTGATCAAAACATTAGGCCCCCATTCCAGGAAAATTATGCTGAAGCCTCAAATTCTGATGAACCAATAGAAGATACCTAAATCAATTTGATGGGACTCAATAATGAACAACAAGTTTTCTTGACCCAAGACGATCAAGAAGCTCACATTCTCAAATAGTTCCAAACTCAGTCAGGTGAATCATTTGACTTTAGGGAGGGATATGATACACCCATTTATGAATACCACAAACAATATAACATGAGGAGCAGAAGAATAGATATCCCTGAAACTAATAAACAGAAAGCTACAAAGCAGCCTAACAAATGTAAGACCAATACCACCCCTGTACATATTCTTTCCAGAACAGATCCTAATCCAGCTAACCCAATTATTTAAGATGTATCCGATAATCAACCAAATAACAAAAAAATTTCCACTTCTATTCCTTCCAAAGGGAATGTGGAAGAACCTCCAGAAGTTCATTTGGAAGCAACTTCATCCCATAATCCCACTCCTGAAAAGGAGAGAAACACATAGAATACAGAAGAAAAAGATAATCCAACTGTCCAAAATATAAGAACTCAAACTGAAAAACCTTTTAATCTGGAGATTGAAGTAGGCAAATTAAGAATAGTTGTTCCATTTTCTGAATTAGCTAAACATGATGTCTACAGAAGCCAGATCAGTAGATCACTCAAAATTTCGGTTAATGAAGATTCAATAAATGTTTTTGATAACCAGCCTGAATTGATTTTTTGCCCTGAAGTGAATGGAAAAACAGTAGATGGAGGAATCCCTCCTTTCTATGTAAGTTTGAAAATACATGATAAAATCCTTCATAATGCCATGCTTGATTCGGGTGCATCTCATAACTTAATGCCTAATTCTGTAATGGAGAAATTAGACCTAGACATCACCAGGCCATACAAATACCTTTTTTCTTTTGATTCAAGTCAGGTCAGATGTTTAGGATTAATCAAAGACTTGTGTGTATCACTAGTTCAATATCCTGCCAAAACAATCTTAATGGACATAGTGGTAGCAGATATTCCACCAAAGTATGGCATGTTATTGTCCAAGTCTTGGGGTGCAAAGCTTCAAGGATCTCTACAATTGAACATGTCTTATGCTACTATTTCAGTGTTCGGTTAGCCTAAGAAACTATACAGAGAAACCTTAATGAAATACGTTGTAAATAGTTAGGAGAAACCCCAAAATTTCCCTATCTACTCAGTACACTCTGATACAGATTCTTTCATTCTTTATAATGCTAAAAGTGATTCCTCAAATGAATTGGAAGTTTTAGCAACAGAACCAAAAGAAATTACAAATGAAAAGTCTAGTGTTCAAATACAAGAAATTTCTGAGAATAATGAAACATCAGACATCCAAGAGAAACCGGAAGAAACTAAAATACCAGATCTCCCTATTAAACAGATTCTTGAACCTCCTGACACCAATTATAAACATGAAATTCTTTGGCACTTAGAATTTGATAATTCAGTCAACAAATTAGGAGCAGGAGCAAGAGTTTGGGTGCACAATCTTGAAATGATCATGCTGAAGACCATGCCTGCAAGCTAAACTTTAGATGCACCAATAATATGGCATAATATGAAGCTCTGTTGCTAGGTCTCAAATTGATTAAAAGATTAGGAGCAATTAGGGTATCTATCATAGGAGATTCTGAGTTAATAGTCCAACATATTAAAGGACAATATTCAACAAATGATCCCAAATTGAATCATTACAAAGATACAATGATAGAGATTCTCAATACATTTCTGGAAACCAAGCTTGCCAAAATCCCATGAAAACATAACTTGCAAGCTCATAGTCTGGCAATGTTTGCCAGCACTTGCAAATTACCATTCGAACCTAATCATCAGTTCATAGCTGATATTAGACATAGACCAGCTACACTTGACAATTTGAAGAACTGGCGAGTGTTTGATAGTGATAAGCAAATTAACAATTTCTTAACCTTAGATGAAGAATTTTGTAGCATTAACATAGATGTAGATACAGTTAGTGAGATTGATCAAACAAATAAGATAGAAATAGATATATCATTAGAAAGTGCAACTCAAATGCTTCACCGAACAAAATTTACCAACAAAGAAATGGAGGATCTTAAAGAAATGGATATTGATGAAATTATTGAAGGAGAATCTGAAGTAATCAATTTAAAAGACAATCATTTGCCTAAGGGATTAACTCCTTTGGAAGATCTCCTTGATTTCAACGATATTCCAAAGAAACCTAAGATGGAACCATTAAAAGCAGATATTGATGACTATAATTTGGGAACTCAGGAAGATTCGAAAATGGTAAAGTTATCTAAATCCTTGGCCCCTGACAAAAAACTCAAATATGTGGATCTAATGAGAGAATTCCAAGATGTCTTTGCTTGGAGTTATGAAAACCTGAAATCTTATGACACCTCCATAATTCAACATACAATACCTCTAAAGGAAAATCAGAAACCATTCAAGCAAAAGCTCAGAAGAATTAACCCTATACTGTTTCCCTTAATTGAAAAAGAAATCAAACAAATGTATGAAGTAGGGATAATTACTCCTATCAGGTTTTCAGAGTGGGTGTCTAATCTAGTACCTACTAGAAAGAAAACTGGAGAAATAAAATTATGTGTTGATTTAAGAAATGTTAATAAGGTTTCTCTGAAGGACAATTACTCTTTACCCAAGATGGATCACATTTTACAGAGGGTAGTAGGTGCTTCTAGGATTTCGCTTTTGGATGGGTTCTCAGGCTATAACCAGATTCTGGTTCATTCTGATGACCAGGAAAATATTGCTTTTACAACACCATGGGGCACATTCAAATATGTCAAAGTTCCATTTGGACTTAAAAATGCACGGGCAGCCTTCCAAAGAGCAATGGACATAGCATTCGCAAAAGAAATTCATGATTTTCTGGTTATATATCTAGATGACCTGACTGTTTTTTCTAAATCAGATTAGCAACATTTGGATCATTTGAGACAAGTATTCTTAAAATGCAAAAAATATGGTATTTCTTAAAATCCTAAGAAGTCCTTATTTGGTCTAGAGGAAGGCAAACTTTTAGGCCATATTATCTCCAAAGAGGGCATCAGAATTGATCCTGCTAGAATAGAAGCTATTCTTTAAATACCCCACCTTCGAAATGTCAAAGAACTTCAAGCTTTCCTAGGAAAGATTAACTTTTTGAGGAGATTCATATATAATTTAGCTGAATTAATTAGATTTCTTAATAATATGTTGAAAAAGGATTCAAGTATTAAATGGATAGTTGAAGCCAAACAAGCCTTTGAAGAAATTAAAATGGCTTTGACCAGAACATCGGTCCTTACAAGTCCAAAGTTTGATAGAGACTTCATAATATTTTCATTTGCATCAGAACACATCATAGCAGTTGTTTTACTACAAAAGGATGATCAAGGATGTGAAAAACCTATAGCCTTTTTTAGTAAATCACTTAGGGATGCACCACTAAAATACAAAATCATGGAAAAACAAGCTTGTGCACTTGTAAAATCTATTAAAGACTTTAGAGTCTACATATTGTACTCCCATGTAATAGCTTATGTACCAAATTTTGTTGTCAAAGACATCTTAACTCAGGATGGAATTGAAGGCAAATGAGGTAAATGGATTGCTACTATATTGGAGTATGATATTGAAATAAAACCTACAAAGCTTATAAAAGGATAGGGATTGGTCAAGCTCATGACTGAAACAAATTGTCAAGCCCTAGACATTAATGAACTGGATAATGAACAAGAGATGGCAACTCCACAAATCAGCCAAGCCTTCTTAGATTCACCTTGGTATGCTGATATAATTTATGTATTATTAACCTGCAGGCTCCTCCATGGTTATCCAAAACAAAGAAAAGGTTTTTAAAGATGAAAGCCTCAAAGTTTTGTATTTTAGATAATGCTCCTTATGGAAAAATCATGAAGGTATTCTATTGAATTGTTTATTAAAAGAAGAAGCTAACAAGGTTCTCAAAGAATTTCATGCAGGAGATTGTGGTGGACACCGTTACTGGAAAGCAACTGTGGACAAGATCCTAAGGGCTAGATTTTATTGGCCAACCTTGTTCACTGATGTAAAGAAATTTGTCATTGCTTACCATAAATGTCAAATTTTTGAAGGCAAGAGAAAACTATTACCTTTACCCCTAAGACCAATTTCCACTGAAAAACCCTTCCAACAATGGGGCCTGGAGTTCATTGGAGAAATCCATCCTCCTTCCACTGGCCAACACAAATGGATTCTCACTGCCATTGACTATTTCACCAAATGAATAGAAGCCATTCCTTCTAGACAAGCCAATGACACAGTGATTATAGGATTCCTAGAAGCCAACATATTGTATACATTTGGCTATCCTGAGAAGATCATAACTGATAATGCTACTGCCTTCAAATCCAAGAAAATGATAATTTTTTGTAATAAGTACCATATCAACTTAGGCCATTCCACAGCCTACTACCCTCAAGGTAATGGTCTAGCTGAGTCTTCCAACAAAAGCCTAATTAATATTATTAAGAAATTATTGAAGAGAACAAGAAAAATTGGCACAAGAAACTTACTAATGCACTATGGGCAGACAGACTTACCACCAAGAAATTTATTGGAACTAGTCCTTATGAATTAGTCTATGGCATGGAAGCTGTATTTCCTTCATCTTTAGGAGTTCCTATAATGAAATTACTTCAAGAAGCTCAAGTGGAACCCAATGATATTCAAAGGAGGATAAACCAGACCATCCATCTGTAGCAGACCAGAGAGGAAGTGTATCAGAAATCCCAAGAGTTACAAGAGAAGCTTAAGAAAATATTTGATAAAAGAACCAAGGCAGAAGAGTTCTACCTTGGAGACAAAGTTTTAAGATGGGATTCCAGGAGAGAGGATAAGGGAAAACATGGGAAGTTTGACTTCTTATGGAAAGGACCTTTTATTATCCATGCCTTACAAGGGAACAATACTTACTATCTGAAAAACTTGGATGGCACAGAAATAGAAGAAGGGCCAGTTAATGGTCAGATGCTGAAACATTACCATGATCCTACTTTTTAATATATTCTAATTTTAACATGTACATACTATATCCTTGGTAATGTCAAAATTTGGATTGGATAGTAACTTGCTGGAGTTGAAGCCCAGAGAGAAGGCCCTAAGCTTCAGAAGTGTTACTGTCATACATACAATAAAGAACCAAGAAGAAGGAGATTTCAGAGCATATTCAAAGTCATTCAGAGGCCATCTGACCTAGTGTTCTTGACTTTCCACCAGGAAAGGCCATCCCCAAGTGGAGCCAGGGTTATGCTCCTATACCAATAGGTGTCATATTTCATGATTGACATGATGAGCTATGAATATGTTCATACCTTTCCTTATTGCAAAGGTTTTCCATATTGTCAAAAAATCAAAAATTTTAAAAAATGTAAAGAGGGTATACCCTAAAAGAAAAATCAAAGGGTGAAAAGAAATAAAATGGTCAAAAAAGTGAAGGAAAATGAACCCCACCAAAAGAAATACCAAGGAAAGTGTGCAAGTCTAAATGCCACTACTTTTTACTCTTATGTAATAAAAAAAATTGTGTGCAACTTGTAAGTTATTCCACAATTGGTGAACAGTCAAATAGTTTAAGCTTGGCTAGTTCATATTTTCATTTTTATGTTTTAGAGATAGAGAATAAAATATGCCCAAATTGTTTAATCTTAGCAGATAAGTAAATAGGTAGAGTGAATAAAAGGAGTTCAAGAGTTTAATCTAATCCCTTGGATGTAATAAGGTTAGACTTAGATAGAGTTCTATATGTAAAAGTAAAAGTGTGATAAGGGTTTTCTAGTCCAAGTGCACCCTAATAAAGAAGAAAAAATGTCAGGCTAAAGTAGGTAGGGTAGGTAGATGGTGTTGCATAATTACTTGTGATGGATAATGTCTCTAAATGTGTTAATTTTCACTTTTATCACAAGTGTAAGACAGGCATTTCACTTGATGCAGTTCAAGAAAAACAAGGTCAACTAATTAACTTCCCTTCACATTTTTCCCTAAAGATTTCATTAATTCCCCATAAAGTATTAAGGTCTTTGAAAATTAAAGGGGCTCAAAGCATTTCTCTGACTTTTGGAGGAACCAGACTCTCAGCCCAATAATCTAAAAGCCTAAAGTACTTAAAAACCATCATTCATTCATTCTCATAAGTCTTTTCCTAAGGTGTTATCGGGAAATCTAGTGTCTATGCAGAGCTGCTAGTCCCACTAAGGCTGATAGCTAGATTAGAAACAAACAAACTAAAACTACTTTCGTTTTCCTTTATGAGAAATAGATAAGAGGGGAATAAAGGATACCAACCTCTATCTTGCGCTTGGTTCCTTGCTTGATTCCTCTCCCTTCTAATAGATCTTTGCCACTCGCTTCCTTGTCTACCCAGCTTCAAAGAGCACCTGTAGAATCAAAGCAGCATAACACTATCCAAGAACATAGATCTATTATCATAAGCAATATAGGACCAGATATATATTGACCACACAAATGCATATATCATCAATCATACAGGAATGTGGAGGAAAACTTGAATAGTTTTATTAATAATCAAGAATAGCAAAGAGAATTACAACCAATTGTTCTGACACAGCATCATTCTCTTAGCAAGAAAGCCCTTCTTCACCTCATGAAAAGCTTAGATCACCCAACACTATGATGTTGCACCAAGAAACCAACAACACTTCCTTACAAGATACAAAATTCCAACCTCTGGATCTCTGGGATGAGGGATCCATATATAGATGTTTACAAGGGGGGTGAGTCAGCTTTTGAGATTTGATTAGTGTCCTCTCTCTAATAGTTCTTGATTCCACTTGGATATTGATGATCTCTTACTCATCCCTGGGCGAATGCAGAGAGGCAAGTGTCACAGGAGAAGTTTCTGGAAGATTCCATGATCCTCCAACTTGCAGATTGACCCTGCCATTTGTCCACTCTCACCCATCGCACCCCATAGAAGGGATTTTTAGTATGCATCGCACCTCTCGTGTGTATTTAGGTGGGATGCAACGCACTTTGACCATGGAGCAGGTGAGATGACCCAGTTTTGACCAGTTCTGAGTAGTTTTTCATGGAGAACTTCTGGGAGAAGATGTAATCAGTTGACCTTGTTCCTTTAGAGGTTGGAACAACACTTTTAGGGACTTAAGAGCCCTTGGTTTATGGACATTTATGATTGGGGTTGCAGTGCCCAAAAATGTCTATAACAGTTGCCCCCTAAAGCGTGAGGTCGTTAATCTGTTGATGTCGGGTGAAATGCTTTATCATGAGGATCTGAAGTTTTTTCAAGCTGGAAGGTGACCTGTAATAAGATACAATACAATTGTTATAGGGAAAAGTGTCTATATAGAACTACGCTATCCCACTAAGGTGTGACAGTTGCCTTAGAAACAAACAGAGAAAAGCTACTTTCGTTTTTCCTTTATGAATTATAGATAGAGAGGAACAGAAAGACCAACCTCTGTCTTGCACTAATCTCCTGATTTGATTTCTCTCCTCTTTGATAGTCTTTAGCCACCTGCTCCCTTGCACGCCCAGCTTCACAAAGTACCTGTAAGATCACAGTAGCATAGCACTATACAAAGACATGAATATATAATCATAAACAATCTGGGATTAGATGTAAATTGACCATACAAATGTAGCAAACATTAATAACACAAGATCATGGAGGAAAACTTGAATAGCTTTTATTGATAAACAAGAAAGAGCCAAGAGGAGTTACAACCAGTTGTTCTGACCCAGCATCAACCTCCTAGCTAAAAAGCCCCTCTTCACCTCCAACAAAGCTTAGATCACCCAACAATCTGATGTTTGTCTCAAGAAACCAACAGCAATTCCTTACAATATGAAAAATTCCAACCTCTGGATCTCTGGGATGAGGGATCCATATATAGATATCTGTAATGGAGATGAGTTAGCTCATGATTTTATTAGTGTCTTCCCTCTGATAGTTCTTGCTTCCACCTGGAGATTGATGATCTCTTACTCATGCTTGGTCGAATTCAGAGAGGCAAGTGTCACAGGAGAAGATTCTGGAAGCTTCCATTGCCTCTCCACCTCGCGGAATGACACTGCCATTTGTCATTTCTCGCCCATCGCACCCCATAGAAGGGCTTTTTGAAATGCAATGCACCCACACAGTGTATTTAGGTGAGATGCAACGCACTTGGCCAGTGGAGCAGCTGAAATGATCCTGTTTTGACCAATTCTGAGCAGTTTTTCATGGAGAACTTCTGGGAGAAGTTGTAATCTGTTGACCTTGTTCCTTTAGGGGTTAGAACAACACTTTTAGGAACTTAGGAGCCCTTGGTTTATGGACATTTCATGCTTGGGGTTGTAGTGCCCAAAAATGTCTATAACAGTTGCCCCCTAAAGCATGAGGTCGTTAATCTTTTGATGTCGGGTGAAATGCTTTATTATGAGGATCCGAAGTTCTTTCAAGCTGGGAGGAGACCTGTAATAAGATACAATACAATACATTATCTTCATAATATTTTCATGATCTAACTGAGGCGGGCATTCCCATGCTCAGCTCTATAAATTCATTTTCATGTACATAGGACAGACAATTGTCTGAGTGTAGACTGACGATTCTGATAGAGCCATCATCCTTTTGATTCGATGATTATCTGTGCAGCAATGATGTACATTTGATGTCTTTATTTCCCTGAATATATATCGCAGCCCGGATGGATGAAACTAGATCCGAGGTCTTCAATCTCGTTCGATCTTCACTCGAAGTACAAGTCGATCCATGTGAAAGCTGTTCTAGAGTCGAGCATGGAAAGACATCGCCTGATTACCAACCAATGATGTAAGCTGTTAACAGGTGCGAGAGGAATCACCGATAATGATAATGACCCTCAAGGTACTGCAGTACAATTCATGTGGTGTGAATAAAGGACTTGGCGTCGAACACCATGCAAAATCTTCCGGTTGAAGGCCATTGATGTGAACCTGTCGCCGGAAGTGAGAAACTTGCCATTGGGGCATGCAAGCTTCAAAGTACTGAATGGGGTGTTCCTAGATCAACTTCTTGGATAATGAGCTGATGTCGGCAAGAAGCAATCTGTCACAGGAGGGCCTTAATGAATCCCACATCAATGACACGGAACGAAGCAAATGATTTTAATGGAGGTGAAAACAATCTGGTGATATAAGGTTCAGGGTAGTGGTCATGAAAGAATGGAGTATAAATGTATGGTAGTGGGTGAGACACAGGTGAATTCTCTGAATGACTTCTCTTGAACATATCGGCGACACTGATGTGATGGATTGGTAGCATTAACCCCAAATGTGGATGGTATGGTGGGACCATGGTGATGTGACCAGTGAATGAAACAACCCAACCCGACTCGGACGTGGAGTGGAAGTGTCATGTTTAAGAGAGACTTGCTACCAACAAAGTTTCTTCAAGTTTTCTTCCCAATTTTCCCCAGTCATTGCTGACCAGTACCTCTTTAGTTTTGTCAAGCTTGAGGAGGATAACATATGCTTGTTCTATAATTTGCCCTTCGGGCAAACCCATCGCTATGTTTTAATGAGCCTAGCGATAGTGAAACTCGTTCTCGTCTATAGACAAGTTTGTCGCTATTAAAATTTTAATGAGCTTAACGACAAAGATAACTCGGTCCTTTTCAATTTTAGAGAGTCTGAAAAGGAACGTAAAGGTAACTCCAAAATTCCTTTTTCGTCATCTAATCCCTTAAGTCCCAAAAAGTATAAAACAATACAGAAGGGATGAATTTTCGATAGTTTTAACGAGCCGAACAAAATAAGCGCTCGATCTTTTTGTGTAATAATCCCTCAGGTCCAAAAAGATTAAAATTTAGAGGAGGGATAGCACTTCCTGTCCCTTAACGACCTGGAGAGGCCAATGGCTCGACAATATTTTCATATTTTACGAGTCAGTTGAAAAGAGCTTAAAGGAGACTCGCCTTTTGAGGAACGAGTGATAAAATGGATAGCAATTGATTCCAGGTAAGATTTGGAATTTTCCAATCACGGCAGTGTTACAAGGATGGCTAGTGAAATCACTCTTCGCAGTTGTTCCTCAAAATGGGTAAAAAATCAAATGGAGGTGAATGATCGGCCAATGCAAAAGTGGAGGTGATAGTGCAAACACGACCAAGGCTTTAATGGCTGAAGTACTACATTCACGATGGTTATTTACCGGGGAATAGTTCATTTTTTAACGAGCTTAAATGCGGGGGGAAACATTTGCTCATGGCTTATGTTTATTTTTTAACGAGCTTGAACTATGTGCTAAAATTGCTCGATTAATCCAGTCGTATAATAAGAATGTCTCATATAAAACGACAATTTTTAGAGTTTTTCCCCACATCCTTTCTTTATGCAAGTTAGGAAACGACCAATCCTACGAGTTTAAAGGGTTAGAGGACCTACAAATTTAAAAAAATAAATAGTCGCTCTTCGCTTGCATGCCAAAAGGTTTGCATGCCCCCAGGTATAAAACAGAGTTTCAAGGTTACCCCTTCTTTATTCCGCTAAAACATTTGTTTTACCGGGAGAGGCCTACCTCTTACAGGTTATCCAAAGATTGTTTTATTCATAGCGCAAACAAAACACTTCTTCGACGATGTTTACCGAAATAGACAAAGGTGAGTGAAGGAGGCTACTCCACTCACGTAACTTTGAAAAGAGAATCTTGTTCTAGAATAACCCCATCTTCCAATCATGGATGGGAGTATAGACTAGTCACATTCTCTCGCGGAAACCTACCCTATACCCGAAGTTTTCCTGCCGAAGCAGACCAGGGTGCATGCCCCCTGGGTTTCAGTCATGTTCCCCCGAATCACTTGCACTCATCGGGTGGACGGACTGGGGATTGAGACATTTCTTGTGTGAAAAGACCATTCAGGGATGGTATATGACTATTTGCTATGCGTGATCCGAGAAATGAAAGTTGGTCTACGAGCTTGACCACTCTTCCTTCGTGTGAAAAACACATCACCCAAAAGAGTGATGAGACAATGGCTCTCATGCAATAAATATAGTCTCGTCCAAGGAGTAGATTATAATCCAGGGGTCCTTGAACTATCATTACGTTCATGTGAACGGTTTTCCCTCTCAATGTTATGGGCACATTGGGAAGGATCCCTAACGGTTGACTGGTTCCTTTATCAAAGCCTGTTAGATTTCTCATCTCAGGCAAAAGCAATGGCGAACCAAGCGCTTTCCAAGCAGTTGAGGAAAGGATACTCACAGAAGCCCCTTCATCTATGATGGTACTGGCCATAACCATTCTATATATTTGAACAATGATTCGGAATGGTATACTAGCTGGTAGACGGGGTCTGCCTAGTTGATTCGAGTCGAAGGAGACAACTAGGTTGCTTGGAGGTGGGACCGAATAGACGGCCGGATATGACTCTAACGAACTTCCTTCCTGCGGTAAAGGAAGGGGTAAATTGCCCCCATGTTCGTTGGAGTCTGTTCTTATGAAAAGAATTTGGATGATGTCATCCTTGTTCTCTTCGGTGATTGTATCATCTGAAGATGGAACCTCTGAAGGCAAGACCGGGTCAACTGCCACCTCGACCTTTTGACTTTCGTCTGGTATGGGTTCAGATGGGTTGTCTTCAATGATAGATGCTTCAGCCGACCACTTGAGCGGGCCAGCTGGATTTTTAACTAGTGACGGACACTGCAAGAGTTTTTATATCTAGGAGGGAGTCGTAACGGTGAAACCGGACGATCGTCTAAAACTCTTTTAGCCTCGTCTAAGAACGGACAACGGTGGAAGGCATGATTCCCTTCGCACAGTTTACAAGGAAATCTATATTTTCCTTTTTGTCTTGGGGCTTCACTTTCACTAGTTGACGGTGTGTTTTCAACATGATCATCAGAGGTTGACGACATCAGGTTGTGCAAACGGGGAGACCAATCCCTTAAGATCCGAGGGATGCAAGGACAATCTCTATGATAGTGGTCTCCTTTGAAAATGACACATGACGATTTAGGCTTGGTCGGTGCAGTGTGTGGATTTTCGCTAGACGACGCTCGTTTGCCCCCATTCACTTTTGGCTCCTTCTTCCTCTTCTCTTTCTTCTTCTTTTCCTTCTTCTTCTCGGGTACTTGCCTTTTGGCTTTACCAGCCCCATCAAGAGAAGAGGAAGGAGGAGAGGAAGAATTAGAGGAAGTAGAAGGTTGGTGGGTAACTCTAGACTCGTCTAGCTGCTGATTCGATTGTTCAAGAATTGCGGTGTTCTGAACGACAGAGGTTGAGAAGAGCCATACAGGCAAGCCGATTGTCAGTCCTGGAAGCGACAATGTGGCCATATGGGGTGCACCAACATCTCCCCAAGAGGAGAAGAGAATAGGATTTCCTCCAAGGGGAATTCCTTGGTTGGTGGATTCCATTTTCTCAACCCAAGATCAATGTAGGAAAGGGTAATGAGTATTCCATTTAAAATAAATTTTAGACGCTTTGAAATAACTTTTCTTTTCAATTTTTAAGAGTCGAGAAAAAACAAAAGATGACTCTAGTCTCCTTCGATTTTTAATGAGCCTGAAGTGACAAGTACTCAGATGGACCTTTTCTGTTAAGGAGTCTGAAAAGGAACGAAAGGGACTGCTCTGGAAATCTAGGTAGAGGGATTACCAAACCAATCGCAAAACTACAAAATACTTTTTACGGTACGGCAGTCAATCTTCCCGAATGCTGTGTTCAGTGCATTGCGATCGATAGGGCGGCAAACACGGCTTCCTATGGATAAAGGATTAAGCCTATTGGGGTCTCCCCAAATATACTCGACGGTACGTGGGAGCACAAGTCTGTACTGGCACTTATCGTCTCAAAGTGGAGGAATCACCCAACCATCAGTGAGAACAACAGTTACCAGGCTTTAAGACGCCGGAATATGTCTCTAGCCTAGACTTCTAAATGTTGTGCCTTAAGTTCCAAAGCGTTGTTAGATTCGTTGAATTTATTTTAAGATGATCTTGTTTATGAAGTTTGCCTTTCAGGTTCACCGCGAGATGTGGATGTAATTCCTAAAATGCAATCTAAGATGATAAACACACTTTTTATCTTCTTTGTGCAATGAAAATCCTAGCTACTAAGGAAAGAAAGACAGAATCTTTTCACAAAGAGCAAAGAGCACACTCTAGATGCACTTTCCTAAATCAAGCCAATCAGACTGTCTATATGCAAATGCACATGCATGTATTTGTTTTCGACTTTCTTAGTATATGAATGCTAAAAAGAAAGTTGATGCACAAATCTGAATTTCTTTTCAAGCGACAAATATTGACAAGTTTCTTTTCGAAATCAAAAATGGAGACGATCACAACACCTTATGATTTTGAAATGAATACTTGTTCTTGATACTAGAAAATTACAAATTCAGACCAAAAACAATAGTAACAGGATAATCGACCATCAACAACAATCAAACTCTTTCCTATGATTGAAATAGACACTTGCGATAGTTTCAAATCAAAAGACGATAGTACGATTATGCTACTTTTGCAAAGGAGAACTGAAAATGACTCAACAAACACACAAAAACATTTACAGTTCTTTTGTACAAAGGAGGCGGAATAACAGCAAGGAAAAGGGGTTCCAAATAGACATATACTGATCACAGGCAGCAAAATTCATGAATAAAACTGGAAAGAATGAATCACAGAAACCAAAACTGCACAGAGCCTAGTCTGATAAGCGCACCTGTAACACAGAGAATTTGAAATGCAGCGCACCTTGTCCACTCGGGAAGTGCACTGAAGTTCAGATTCTATAAACAGTACCTGTGTTGGGCCAGAAGCGAGACTCTATTTGGGTTCCGGGTCACAGTTTGCAGTTCAGGTCTTGGGTTTTGGCCGAGAAAAAAGCAATCAGTAATGCAACAATCAGGGGTAGATCTAAAGAGGATCTAAGAGCTATCACAAGGGAAATCAGATAGTTTGTGAATCAGTTTCTTAAATCATAAATAGATCCAATAGATGGATTGAAGTAGCATTTATCTACTTTGCATTTGTTATGGCAAATGCAGTTTGAATGCTACCTGTAAGTTTATGAAATAGACAACAAAGAATGATAAACAAACAAACTAATACGTCCCCAGCGGAGTCGCCATTTTGTTACAGGGAAAAGTGTCTATATAGAACTGCTCTATCCCACTAAGGTGTGACAGTTTCCTTAGAAACAAATAGAGAAAAGCTACTTTCATTTTTCCTTTATGAATTATAGATGGAGAGGAACAGAAAGACCAACCTCTGTCTTGCGCTAATCTCCTGATTTGATTCCTCTCCTCTTTGATAGTCTTTAGCCACCTGCTCCCTTGCACGCCCAGCTTCAAAAAGTACCTGTAAGATCACAGTAGCATAGCACTATACAAAGACATGGATCTATAATCATAAACAATCTAGGATCAGATGTAAATTGACCATACAAATGTAGCAAACATCAATAACACAAGAGCATGGAGGAAAACTTGAATAGATTTTATTGATAAACAAGAAAGAGCCAAGAGGAGTTACAACTAGTTGTTCTGACCCAGCATCAACCTCCCAGCTAAAAATCCCCTCTTCACCTCCAACAAAGCTTAGATCACCCAACAATCTGATGTTTGTCTCAAGAAACCAACAACAATTCCTTACAATATGCAAAATTCCAACCTCTGGATCTCTGGGATGAGGGATCCATATATAGATATCTATAGTGGAGATGAGTCAGCTCATGATTTGATTAGTGTCTTCCCTCTGATAGTTGTTTCTTCCACTTGGAGATTGATGATCTCTTACTCATCCTTTTTCGAATTCAGAGAGGCAAGTGTCACAGGAGAAGATTCTGGAAGCTTCCGTTGCCTCTCCACCTCGCGGAATAACACTGCCATTTGTCATTTCTCGCCCATTGCACCCCATAGAAGAGCTTTTTGAAATGCAACACACCCACACAGTGTATTTAGGTGAGATGCAACGCACTTGGCCAGTGGAGCAGCTGAAATGATCCTGTTTTGACCAATTATGAGCAGTTTTTCATGGAGAACTTCTGGGAGAAGCTGTAATCTATTGACCTTGTTCCTATAGGGGTTAGAAAAACAATTTTAGGGACTTAGGAGCCCTTGGTTTATGGACATTTCATGCTTGGGGTTGTAGTGCCCAAAAATGTCTATAACAACAATACATTATCTTCCTAATATTTTCATGATCTAGCTAAGGCAGGCATTCCCATGCTCAGCTTTATAAATTCATTTTCATGTACATAAGACAGACAATCGTCTGAGTGTAGACTGATGATTCTGGTAGAGCCACCATCCCTTAGGTTGGATGATTATCTGTGCAGTAATGATGTACATTTGATGTCTTTATTTTCCTGAATATATATCGCAGCCCGGATGGATGAAACTAGATCTGGGGTCTTCAATCTCTTTCGATCTTCACTCAAAGTATAAGTCGATCCATGTGAGAGGTGTTCTGGAGTCTAACATGGAAAGACATCGCCTGATTACCAGCCAATGATGTAAGTTGTTAACAGGCGCGAGAGGAATCACCGATAATGACGATGATCCTCAAGGTACTACAATACAATTCACATGGTGTGAATAAGGGACTTGGCATCGAACACCACGCAAAATCTTTCGGTTGAAGGCCATTGATGTAAACCTGTTGCCGGAAGTGAGAAACTTGCCATTGAGGCATGCAAGCTTCAAAGTACTGAAAGGGTTGTTCCTAGATCGACTTCTTGGATAATGGGCTGATGTCGACAAGAAGCGATCCGTTATAGGAGGGCCTTAGTGAATCCCACATTAATGACACGGAACGGAGCAAATGATTTTAATGGAGGTGAAAACGATCTGGTGATATAAGGTTCAGGGTGGCGGTCATGAAATAATGGAGCGTAAATGTATTGCAGTGGGTGAGATACAGGTGAATTCTCTGAGCAACTTCTCTTGAACATATCGGTGACACTAACATGATGGATTAGTAGTGTTAACCCCAAATATGGATGGTGTGATGGACCCATGGTGATATGACCAGTGAACGGAACAACCCAACCCGACTCAGATGCAGAGTGAAAGTGTCATGTTCAAGAGCGACTTGCTACCAATAAAGTTTGTTCAAGTTTTCTTCCCAATTTTTCTCCAGTCATTGCTGACCAGTACCTCTTTATTTTTTTCAAGCTTGAGGAGGATAACATATGCTTGTTCTATAATTTTCCCTTCCGGCAAACCCATCGCTATGTTTTAATGAGCCTAGCGATAGTGAAACTCGTTCTTGTCTATATGGACAAGTTTGTCGCTATTCGGTTTTAACGAGTTTAACGACAAGGATAACTCGGTCCTTTTCAATTTTAGAGAGTCTAAGAAAGGGATGTAAAGAAAACTCCAATAATCCTTTTTCGTCATATAATCCCTTGAGTCCGAAAAAGTATAAAAGAATACAAAAGGGATGAATTTTCGGTACTTTTAACGAGCCGAACAAAACAAGCGCTTGATCTTTTTGTGTAATGATCCCTCAAGTCCAAAATGATTAAAATCTAAAGGAGGGATAGCACTTCCGGTCCCTTTAACGAGCTGGAGAGGCCAATTTCTCGGCAATCTTTTCATATTTTACGAGTCAGTTGAAAAGAGATTAAAGGAGACTCGTTTTTTGAGGAACGAGTGATAAATTCGGGTAGTAGCTGATTCCAGGTAAGGCTTGGAATTTTCCAATCACGGCAGTGTCACAAGGATGGCTAACAGGATCACTCTTCACAGTTGTTCCTCAAAAAGGGTAAACAATCAAATGGAGGTGAATGATCGGCCAATACAGAGTGGAGATGATGATGAGAACACGACCAAGGCTTCAAAGCTTGATGATAATACATTCACAAAGGTTATTTACCGGAAAATGGTTCATTTTTTAATGAGCTTAAACTCTGGGGGAACATTTGCTCATTTCTTATGTTTATTTTTTAACGAGTTTGAATTCCGTGTTAAAACTGCTCGATCCAGTTGTATAATAAGGATGTCTCATTTAAAAATGGCATTTTTTCAAAGCTTTGCCCCACATCCTTTCTTTATGCAAGTTAGGAAACAACCAATCCTACGAGTAAAGGGTTAGAGGACCTACAAATTTAAAAAATAAATGGTCACTCTTCGCTTGCATGCCGAAAGGTTTGCATGCCCCCAGGTATAGTGAAGTAGAGTTTCCAGGTTACCCCTCAATTTGCAGACAAAACATTTTTTTTATGAGGAAAGGCCTACCTTTGACAGAGGTATCTTATTCTGGTCTAACCCCATTTTCCTAAATGGACGGGTGTGTCAACCAGTCATATATCCTTCGTGGAAACCTACCCTATACCCAAGGTTTTCCTGTCGAAACAGGCCAGGGTGCATGTCCCCTGGGTTTCAGTCATATCCTCCGAATCACTCGCGCTCATCAGGAGGACGGACTGGGGATTGATGAGACATTCCTTGCGTGAAAAGACCATTTAGGGTTGGTATATGACTATTTGCTATGTGTGAACTGGGGAATGAAAGCTGGTCTATGAGCTTGACCACTCTTCCTTCATGCGGAAAATACATTACTCTAAAGAGTGAGGAGACAATGGCTCCCATGCAATAAATATAGTCATGTCCAAGGAGTAGATTATAATCCAGGGGTCCTTGGACTACCATTATGTTCATGTGAACGGTTTTCCTTCTCAATGTTATCGGCACATTGGGAAGGATCCCTAACGGTTGACTGGTTCCTTTGTCAAATCTTGTTATATTTCTCATTTCAGGAAAAAGCAGAGGTGAACCAAGCGCTTTCCAAGTAGTTGAGGAAAGGATACTCACAGAAACCCCTTCATCTATGATGGTACCGGCCATGACCATTCTATATATTTGAGCAATGATTCGAAATGGTACACTAGCCAGTAAGCGGGGTCTACCTAGTAGATTCCAATCGAAGGAAACAACTAGGTTTCTTGGAGGTGGGACCGAATAGACGGCTGGATATGACTCTGATGAACTTCCTTCCTATGGTAAAGGAACGGGTAGACTGCCCCCATGTTCATCGGACTCTGTGCTTATGAAGAGAATTTGGATGGTGTTGTTCTTGTTCTCTCCGGTGACTGTATCATTTGAAGATGGATCCTCGGAAGGCAAGACCGGGTCAACTGCCACCTCGACCTTTTGACTTTCATCTGGTGTGGATTCAGATGGTTTATCTTCAATTATAGACGCTTCGACCGACCTCAATGGCGTCTCAGTCTGATTTTCAACTAGTGACTGACTCGGAAAGAGTTTCTTATACCCAGGAGGAAGTCGTAACGGTGAAACCGGACAGTCATCCAAAACTCTTTTAGTCTCGTCTAAGAAGGGACAATGGTGGACGACATGATCACCTTCACATAGTTTACAAGGAACTTTACATTTTCCTTTTTGTCCAGGGGCTTCACTTTCACTAGTTGACGGTGTATTCTCAACATGATCAGTAGAGGTTGATGACACCAGATTGTGCAAATGATGAGACTAGTCCCTTAAGATCCGCGGGATGCAAGGACAATCTCGATGATAGTGGTCTCCTTTGCAAATGACACATGGAGATTTAGGCCTGGACAGTTCAGTGTGTGGATTTTCACTAGACGATGCTGTTAACACTCAGGTTGTCCCTAAAGCTCCTTAAGGGATACGGCCGAGGTAACCACAAACCAATCTTTGGACTGCAGGTCCTAGCCTACCTGCAGTCAGAGAGGGCTCTCTCTTTATGATTTAGCTTTGTTGATGATGATTTTAGGATAGTTATTGAGTTCAAGGGGTTTTGTTTATGTTTTGGTGGGAAGGAGGATGTTTTCAAGTAGAGAGGCACTGCATAGTGTGGTAAGTTTCAAACCATTGGGCATGGAGTCATGGAGTAGGATTGTTGGTGTGTTTTCTTGGTCACAAGAAGAATGAGGAGCAAGGTAGCTTCTCATGAAACAACACTTAAGTTTTAAAAGGATTGAATGAGGGCTAAGGAATGAGAGGTGACAAAGAATCTCTCACTCAGCTTAACAGAGGGAAGATGAATGAGCTCTTATCTAGGAGCAGCTAAGAATTCTTAAACAACAGTCATTCATATGTGAAATAGATCAAACATGAGCCATAAAGGAATTCATATTTATGCCTAAATCAAGAGGAACACATTAAGGAGCCACAAAAACTGAGCATAGAGTGCAGCTAAGCAAATTCTAAACCAATCTTTTGTTCTGTGACTTGAGCATGTATGAAATTGAAATAACATAGGTGAGAAACACTTATTGATCCATACAGTAGCAGATTAATTTCATCATTCACTCTTCAACCATTAAAAACACTTCAAACAGTCCATCCTCCAAGATTTTAGCAGTCTTTGATTAAAGAAATCATATCAGATACAGAGCGAGCCTCTAGAGGAGTCATACAACCAACCAACCCTTAAAACTGTGCAGAGGGTGGTATATAAAGAAAAATAGCTACAGACTTCCCTTGAACAGCTGTCAAGGGGAAAAATATCTCAAAAATATCTCTGAAAATAGATGAAAAGAGATCTGTGCAGTGAATGTCATTGATCCTAATCTATGCTGGAAATAAATGCATGAAATAACTTAAAACGGCTGCGCATGAGGGAGCAGCCTCATCAAAATGGTTCTTTAGGGCTGCACATGGTCCTGCAGCTTCAAAAATGGACTGAAAGAGTGCCTTGAGCCATGAGCTGTCCTCTGTGTGATAACTGCGTAATTAAGGAAGCAGCGCTGCTCCAAAATGCGACTGGGACCATTGTACTTGTCATAAATCTGCGTTGAAATCCTTTAATCTGCCTTCAAGTGGTCCTGTTGCCTTAAATGGCCAAAATCTGTGAGTTGGTGAGCCATTACAGCTCAATGATGCTTTGCTATAACTACTGGGGCCTTTCTGCCTTCATCTACTTTGAATCCGCAATACTGATACTGTCTGTCGCTTTCCCGATACCCTTTGACATGCACTTGAGCCTTCTCTTTCCTCTGATACACTTTACGCTGTCAAATCGCCCCTTTTCTGCCTTTTAATGCAAAATTAATGGCTGCAAAGGTTCCCGTGGCCTTTCGAATGCTATCGGCGCTCTGGCCGATCAAAACTAGCCTTAAACGTTTTGAAAAATGGTGCAAACAGGAGGAAAAAGTGTCACCAACTGTGCCGAGGCCGAGACTGGCCCCCTGTAGCAAAATCGGGCTTAGAGCGATCCTAAATGGCTTAAGGATGTATGATTTCCCTTGTTGGTTGTGGCGGGTGGGAGCGTTGCACACAAACCTTAAACAATGGCCATTTTATCATAATATGAAAATGCTCTCAAAACACTGCGAAATTGTGAAAATTTGGCGCTTAAGTGGACACTGTAGCAATCATTAAATCCTGGCCATTGGATTCGGCGTGGGCCGATCCAACGGCCCAGATCTCATCATAATATCACATCGTGGCAGACCATTGGTCCCAAAACATAGTGCCTCCGAAATGCTACAGACACGAAATGCTTATATGCCCTTTCTTTATGGAGATCGGGTCCAGCCCATCGGAGCTTTCATATCGGCGGATTTGGTAAAAATGGGTAAGCGGACCCGATATACTATATGCTGCACTTTATTACTTTTCGGCTCCGCTGGTTAGAGCCATATAGGAGTGATGCAATTAAATATGGGCCGTTGATCTCTGGGCTTGAATGGGCGGCTGAGATTAACTCGGTAATTCGCTATTGGCGGGGTCATGGGGTTGCCACATAGAAACGCTGAAACCCATCGGACCCGATAAGTTATACAGGCCCTCTTTATTTTATTTCGGGTCCGACCCATTGGCGAAACCCAAATCGGTGGTTTTAACAGTGGAATGGGTCCGCGGACCCGAAAACCCTTAACACTGCATTTGATAACTCATCGGCTCCGCCAAATCGGAGCAGTATATGGGGCGATGCGAAGTGGGGAGCCGCACGACAAGATCTGGGCCGTCAGATCTGGGGCCCGATCCAACGGTCCTAGATCTGTCTGCGGATTGGCAGTCGGAGGGACTGGGGGGCGGCATACATAGAATCGCCGAAATATGGCAGACCCGAAATCCTTTGCAAGCCCTTTATTATTTTTGAAATTGGGTCTGGCCCGGGCTTTTGGCAATGCAAGATAGAGTTAACACATTATATCGCCCGACTTCCGACAGCGGTATCGCGTCAGAGGGAGGGCACATGTCTTCGGAGGGTTTCCAAATATGCTTGTTATATGCCACTTCCCCCTCTCGATAGCGAAATCGCATCGGAGGGGGAACAAATAGAGCCTTTTCTCATCGGAGCATCCATTTTATTAAAATGCAAAGGTAAATGAATTCGGAGGGGTGATGAAAGTGCTTTGAATGAATCTCTAGGGCATCGGAAGGGGTCTGATTGCCCGAAAAGGAGGATTTTTCAATTTTTTGAAGGTTTTTACATGGTTTGAGTATTCTTATGCCTTGGAAGGAGTCCAAGGGCACTTAGGAGGAAAGCGATGTGGTTTTGAGAGGGGTTTAGTTGGAAAAAGGGGTTTCATGCCTTATGAAGGCAAACCAAGGCCAAAGGGATGATTTTTATACATATGAAGGTAAACTATGCAAAGGAATGAGTCCTTTTGCATTTGGAAGATGGTTAGAGGGGGGCAGTGTGGGCTCTTGCTGAGTTTCTGATAAACTTAGCAATTCCCAAGGATGTATATGGTTATTTTCAACCAGGGGAAGGGATAAGTATATAGGGGAGTTATATAGATAGTTTTAGTAGGGGAAGGGTACAGAGATAGGAAGTTACATAATAAAGTTAGTAGTTAATATGATAATGATGAGAAAAAGCGCTAAGAATGAAGTCTTAGGCTATCAATGGGGAAAATGATTGATAGAAGAAGTGTGAACATTCCTTGAGTGAAGCAGATCTTCACCAAGGCAAATGATATGGAGAATGATGAAACTAAGAGGTATCAAGCAGATCTTGACCTCTTTGGGGGAAGTTAGTGAGTGATTTGGGGAAAGAGGAAGAAGGGGAGTTAGACATGCCTCGCTTGAAGTCCTCCAACTGAAAAACTGCCTCAAACCAAAAAATGTATTGCTTATCAAAATTGGAACACAGTAGTGGCAGTGAGACTAGCACACTCTCATGGACACTTCTTTGGTCATCTGTAGCAAATATGGAGCATTGCAGCATGCATAGAACGACATATTTGGCATGTAAAAATTTCGATCATGAAAGATGATTAACCTGCTGCAGCAGGAGGCTAACAGATGCCTAGTCACCCCTTTTTGCCCTTTGGCTCCTTCTTCTTCTTCTCTTTCTTCTTCTCTTTCTTCTTCTCAGTTACTTGATTTTTTGCCTTACCAGCTTCATCAAGCGAAGAGGAAGGAGGAGAGGAAGAATTGGATGAAGTAGAAGGTTGGGGGGTAACTCTGGTATCGTTTAGTTGCTGACTTGATTGTTCAGGAATCACAGTGTTCTGAACGACAAAGGTTGAGAAGAGCCATATGGGCAAGCCGATTGTCAATCTTGGAAGCGACAATATGGCCATATGGGGCGCACCAACATCTCCCCAAGAGGAGAAAGGACTAGGATTTCCCCCAAGGGGAACTCCTTGGTTGGTGGACTCCGTTTTTCTCAACCTAAGACCAACGAGGAAAGGTGATATTTATTCCGATTAAAATAAATTTTAGACGCTTTTACACAACTTGTTTTTTCAATTTTTAAGAGTCAAGAAAAAACAAAAGATGACTCTAGTCGCCTTCGATTTTTAATGAGCTTGAAGTGACAAGTTATCATATGGACCTTTTCCTTTAAGGAGTATGAAAAGGAATGAAAGAGACTACTCTGGAAATCTAGATAGAGGGATTACCAAACCAATTGCAAAACTGTAGAATAATTTTTACGGTACGGCAGTCAATCTTCTCGAATGCTGTGTTCAATGCATTGCAATCGATAGGGCGACAGACACGGCTTCCTAATGATAAAGGATAAAGCCTATTGTGGTCTCCCAATATATACTCGACGGTACATGGGAGCACAAGTCCATACTGGCACTTATCATCTCAAAGTGGAGGAATCACCCAACCATCAATGAAAACAACAGTTACCAGGCTTTACGACGCCGGAATATGTCTCTAGCCTAGACTTCTAAACGTTGTGCGTTAGGTTCCAAAGCGTTTTTAGATTCATTAAATTTATTTTACAGTTGATCTTGCTTAAGAAATTTTCCTTTCAGGTTCACCACGTGATGTAGATGTACAATTCCTAAAATGCAATCTAAGATGATAAACAATCGTTTAATCTTCTTTTTGCAATGAAAATCCTAGCTACTAAGGAAAGAGAGATGATTTTCTTTCACCATAGAGCAGAGAGCGCACACTATATGCACTGTCCTAAATCAAACCAAAAAATAGTCTAAATGCAAATGCACATGCATGTATTTGTTTTCAGCCTTCCTAATGTGTGTATGATAAAAAGAAAGCTAAGCGCAAATCTGAATTATTTTTCAAAGCGACATTACTAACAAGTTTCTTTTCAAGACAAAATGAAGACAATGACGACACTTTGCGATTTGGAATTGAAAACTTGCTTTCAAGACTTGAAAAACTACTAATTCAAATAAAATACAAGAGTAATAGTGTAATCGACTATCAAGAACAATTAGATTCTCTTCTATGACTGAAAACGACACTTGCGACACTTTCAAATCAAGAAACGACAGTTCAATTACGCTACTTCTTTGTAAAGAGAACTGAAAATGGATGACAATACATAAAAACATTTACAGTTCATTGCACAATGGAGGTAGGATAATGGCAAGGAAGGGGGTTTCAACAGAGGTGTACTCACTACAGACAGCAAAACTCCTGAATAGAGCTAAAAAGAGTGAACACAGAAACCAAAATCTAAGAGCAGAAGAGGCCTTGTCTGATCAGCGCACCTACTACACTCGGGAAGTGCGATGCATCTAGAATCCAAAGAAGAGACAGTGTGCTGGTCTAGGGAGGAGACTTCAACTGGGCTCCGAGTCACAGTTTGTAGCTTAGTTCAGGGATTTAGGCCGAGCAAGTGGTAATCAGTAAATCAATCATAGGGGCAGATCTAAAGAGGTTACTAGAGCCACCACAAGGGCAATTAGAGAGCTTGTAAATCGATTGTTCAATTCATAAACAAAACCCGGAGATAGCCTGAAGAAACATTGATCTACTTTCCACTTGCATAGCAAATGCAGTTCAAAGGCTAGCTGGCTTGACTTCAAGCTCCGTCTATAAGTTTATAAATTAAACAAATGTAGACAAACAAACAATCTATTCGCTCCCTAGTGGAGTCGCCATTTTGTTATCGGGAAATCTAGTGTCTATGCAGAGCTGCAAGTCCCACTAAGGCTGGTAGCTACCTTATAAACAAACAAACTAAAACTACTTTTGTTTTCCTTTATGAGAAATAGATAAGAGGGGAATAAAGGAGACCAACCTCTGTCTTGCGCTTGGTTCCTTTCTTGATTCCTCTCCCTTCTGATAGATCTTTGCCACTTGCTTCCTCGTCTACCCAGCTTCAAAGAGCACCTGTAGAATCAAAGTAGCATAACACTATCCAAGAACATAGATCTATTATCATAAGAAATATAGGACCAGATATATATTGACCACACAAATGCATATATCATCAATCATACTAGAATGTCGAGGAAAACTTGAATAGTTTTATTAATAATCAATAATAACAAAGAGGATTACAACCAATTGTTCTGACCCAGCATCATCCTCTCACCAAGAAATCCATTCTTCACCTCATGAAAAGCTTAGATCGCCCAACACTATGATGTTGCACCAAGAAACCAGCAGCACTTCCTTACAAGATACAAAATTCCAGCCTCTGGATCTCTGGGATGAGGGAACCATATATAGATGTTTGCAAGGGGGGTGATTCAGCTTTTGAGATTTGATTAGTGTCATCTCTCTGATAGTTCTTAATTCCACTTGGAGAATCATGATCTCTTACTCATCCCTGGGCAAATGCAGAGAGGCAAGTGTCACAGGAGAAGTTTCTGTAAGATTCCATGATCCTCCACCTTGCAGATTGGCCCTACCATTTGTCCACTCTCACCCATCGCACCCCATAGAAGGGCTTTTCAGTATGCATCGCACCTCCCGTGTGTATTTAGGTGGGATGCAGCGCACTTTGACCATGGAGCAGGTGAGATGGTCCAGTTTTGACCAGTTCTGAGTAGTTTTTCATGGAGAACTTCTGGGAGAAGATGTAATCAGTTGACCTTGTTCTTTTAGAGGTTGGAACAACACTTTTAGGGACTTAAGAGCCCTTGGTTTATGGACATTTATGATTGGGGTTGCAGTGCTCAAAAATTTCTATAACATAAGTAAAATCCCATTTTACTTAGGAAAATTACACAATATTACATAAATCCCCTTTTCACTTTAGCCTAAGTTGAATATACTCTCTAAATGTTTTACTTGGCGCTTATTCTCATTTTATGTCACATTAAATTTTAACACATATTATATAACTCCTGAATAAAGTTCCACCCTTTCCCGTATTATTTAATTATATATTAAATCCCCAAATTATTATATACTTTGCCCAGTTAATTATAACCATAAACACAATTAAAAACGGATTAATGGGTTAATCTGAGATTCATTAATAACCTAATCTTCCTGCTCTGGTAAAAGGAATTAATTAACCATCCGGGTTAATTAAGAACCTCTCCGCCGTTCATAAACTCCTCGATATGATTTATTAATATATTAATTAAATCGGGCCCGCCGCAGTTAAAATCTCGTTGTACCCTACTCCCATCCACCGTTAGGTCTCATCCTTATCATCTGATAGTTGGCATCAATATCGCGATCACTAGGTGGTTTTCCTCCTGTACCTCTGCCACGCGGCATGCAACTAGTGGAATCACTGTCCCCTGGCCAAAAACCACCCGCCTCCAAAAGCGGTCTGATCGCGTACCACTTACCGCCCTCCATAAATGACAAAATGTCCTTTCCCTACGTACCTCACCCGCCCGATAATCCAGAAAAACCCCGCCAACCTAGATTTTGCGAATAAAACCAATGAAATGTCATTTTCAATGTTTTATACAACAAACTATGTTCCCATGCAAAGCGATGCCCCAGTCAACCGCTGAAGCTTTCAACTGCCACCTGGTCAGAACATTTGCAGCAACGCTATCTAAAACCTGTTATCCATCCCGCCATTGCACTGTTCACTTCCCCAATACAGGTATTTACCCATTTCCACCGAAACCCTGCAAGTTTTGGTTTTATACTGAATATTCCACAGAAAAGATCAATTTCACCATACATTCAGTCATTGATTCGTTATATAAGTTCCCAAACCTGTTGTTTTCACTATTTTTCATAGAAAACCCAAATTCCATTCCTGAATCCACAAGAACCAGAGATGGAAACTCCTATAGCTCTGAATTTTGTATCCATGAATGCTCCTCACAAAGATTTAGATTATCTGCCTCTAGCCGATAAAGATTTTCAAATAAGAGACTTATCCGGTGATGAAAACCACGTTAAGACCTTTTGCCAAGCTAGAGACAACTATCTGTATGGCTCTGACATCTTAGGACTGTGGGAATCCAACCTTCCCATGTACTTCCTCCCTTCAGTCCATGTTTTCCCAGATATCATTCATCACTGCTGTGCCAATTATGACCCTAATCAAAGAGCAGTCATGTCCCTAAGTCAAATAGTCCTTTTTCCCATAACTTCTCAGTCCATCAATGAAATGTTACAATTCCACTCCAGTCACGCTCTTACTCCCCTTTCCATGGGATACTTACTTGAAAGAGCTCCCCAATTATCTCAATCAAAACTGACTTGCATTTGTCAAATGTTCATGGACCCTAAACATCAGCCTAAAGGCCCACCTCCTTATCTGTAGCTTTTCTTTACAAATGCAGGAAAAAATTATTATTGATATGATAGCCTCAATCATGGGATTCAACTCCGGAGAGTATGTTGATGAGATAACCTTAGTATTATTGTCGATTTTTACTTCTGGATAGTCCCCTGCTGTTAAATATGATTATGCCTCTTATAATGCCAACAAAATTCATGACCAATTCCTAAGACTGGACAATGAAGGAGTCTTCAAATACACTACTTTCATCTATCATCTTCTATTGTATTATCAATCAGACAACTTCCCTTTCCCTGTCAAGAAACTTGACACCAGAGGCAATCCAAGGTTTGTCAGTTTTTGGAGTCCCATTTTTCATAATTCCATTGAGACCCCTTACACCTACAATGAGTTCATTGACCTATTTGTCCATAGCGCTACCACTTTATTGATAGGAGTTTCCCCTCCTAGGATAAATGGTGATATGAAGAAAATCCTCCAGCTCTCCAAGCAGTACAGGACAGGTGACTGGTACCTATATAAGAATCACACAAAAATAAGGATTTATGGGTGTGAACTCTGCCCTTTTAAGCTACCAAAGTATGTTCCAATGAGACTCTTTGCATTGGAATATTTCAGGCAAATGATAAATGAATACTTAGTCCATTTTTGTAATGCCAAGAAGAAAGCTCAGCTTGGAATCAAGAACCAGCTAGGCCTTTTTGTCTTCAACACTAGGGAAGCATGGAAAGAAGCAGAAAAATTTTTAGAAGAGCATCTTAAGTTACAAAAGAGTTTTGAGTGGAAACCATATGATCCTAACAATTTTATATGTGATAGAAGAATGAAGAACAGGTTGTCCCCATGTATTCACCATAGAATTCCAGAAATTGAAAAATATGCAAATATGGATGAATGGAGGGACGGTACCCTAGTAGAGCATGATAGTGAACAGGTCAATTTTGACAAATTTATGAGAGATCTTGAGAAAACACTTGACTTGGAATCTTTTGGGCAAGTACCATTTAAGTTATCTCAAAGGTCAGGAGTTGGTGCCTGCAGTGTTGGAACCTCTCAGCAACCTTCACAGAAACAAGTATACCAGCTATAGGGTCATCCAAGGGCAAGGAATTAGAGACCAGCTTTCAACACACTGAACAACATACAATGACCAAGCAGCCTGAAACTTCCAGAGAACAGACTCAAATACAGACTCCTACCACTCAGACCAATATAGGAGAGCCTCCAGTTCTACAAACTCCTCTAAATGAGGAAATAAACAAAAAGAGAGACAAGGAAAAAGCTACCCCTGCCAATGAACCATCAGGATAGCCTGGAAAAAAGAGAGAGAGATTAAATCCCCTTTCAGAGGAGGAATTGGCAGAAGAAAATACAGATAGTCAGAGGGAATAAAGAGTGGAAAGCCAACAAACTTTCCCAATAGGAGGAACATCCACTAGCTCTTAGAGGCAGGAGTTAGAAAGGCAGAAAAGCGTAGAGATGTCTTCTTCCAAGCCACTAGGGACTGATGCCTCAGACATCAAGAAAACATTCACAAAAATAAAAGCAAGGGATGATCCATTGAGGCTGCAGGTTTATAACCAATATTTGAAGATGGCTCCTACAAATCAACAGAGATTGATATCAGCCTATGACATCAAAGAAGGCAAGATGATAATGAGCTATTTCAAGCCCAAGGTGCAGTAGCCAAGATCAGCAGCAGATTATCTCAGAAAAAATTTTGAAGTCATGGCAAAGGATATTCATCCTTTGGATCAAATTGAGTTGCATAAGCAAATAGGAGAAATGATTTACTCAACCTTGACTGGCAAGGCAATGATGGCCCACAGGTTACAAAATTCTTTGGACAACACTACTACTCAACTACACTTGGAAAAGGCCTCCTCTCAGGCCAAAGATAATAGAATAAAAACCTTAGAAGAAATAATTATTGGATTCGGCCATGATCCCAAAGATGCAAAAGATACAGAAGCCTTGATCAAAAAGAAAGATGAAGATATTGTTGCCCTAAGGAAGCAACTAAAACTGCCACCATCAAGACATCCACAGACTGATGAGGTTATAAAGAAAAAATCTGAAGAAGAGCTGATAGATTTACTCTTAAAGCTCAATCAATGACTGAATGATACTGAACAAGAACTTGAAAAGGAATTGAAGGACAAGCATGGAGAGTTGACCTCCCATCCTCCCAATGTGATACCAGTAGTATCAACAGTAGTCCCATCAACTCTTGGAGTAGCATTGGCACCAAATATTCCTGCAGTCATAGTAGAGGTAGTTACAGGTACAACAACAATAGGAACAACAGGAGTAGCATAGGGCAGTACAGCTAATTTGAGCACAGAAGAGCTAATAAAGTCAATGGAGGACCTGAAACTACAAGTTTCAGAACTAAATAAGGTAAAAGAGAAATATGCCAAAATGGAACAAAGCTATGATCCCCCAAAGATAAATGTTGCAGAAAAGACAAGAGAGATTAAAATCTTAGAAAACAAAGTAAAATCATTGGAGAAAGATCTTACATTTGACAAGCCTCTAACAGAAATCAAGAGAATTCTTTGGGCCAATATCACTCAATCCATAAATGATGTTTGGCCATCCATCCAAGTGATTTTTGAGTAGATTGATCTTGTGAAGGCAGCCCAAGAAGAAGTCCAAAGGACTAGAGCAGAATTAGGAAAAATGCATGAAGAATCCAACAGGCTCATACATTTTCTGAATACAAGAAATAAAGAACAACTGTAAGGGTTTTGCATTAGTGACATGACAAAAACCATTTTGGAAATCAAAAGGGTATTAACCAAGAAAACTTTGATGCAAAATTTAGAAAGAAGATGTCATGACATGCAGGCAGAGATTAATGATTTTATGGAGAAGTTTAATATTTTTCAGAATAAAGGGCTAACCAGTCCTTTAGTGATTAATGTGTTGAAAATGCAACAAGATGATGGAGCTTAGTGGAAAGGAGTCGCCTTCACTAAGTGGGTCTGCAGGCTATTTTTGGCGCAAAGTCTATTTTTAGACATATGGATCATGGTCTATGAGTTGTAGGATGCTATTTTTGGATGATTGGTCATGTTGGTAAAAATAGATGGACTTCTATTTTTAGACATATGGGCGAAGTCTATTTTTAGACTGCCAGGCTAAAAATAGAATAGTCGAATATTATTAGCTCTTAATAATATTTGGACTATAAACATTATCTTATCCTCTTGGAGCACTTCAGTTCGAGCTACGGATGTGGCACATGCAACTGCCAGAAGGAAATACGCTTTTCTTATGGGTCAGTTGACCTATTGCATGTTGGACTTCAGTTAGAACTCAAGTGGTTAAGTTTGGTGGAGTTGATTGAGGAGTTGATGGAGTTGTGTTCAGTTTGACTTAGTTGAACTAGTTGTATTTAGTCTAACTGCAGAATACACTAGTGATGAGTGATGTGAATTAATTATTAATTAATTCACTAATTATTAACTCATAAAGCAACTAAAGAATACATCAGTTAACTCAGTGCATGGACAGTTCAGTGGAGACAAGTGTTAGAGGTGAGTGAAAGGGCAAGAAAGCTGTCAGTTGTGACTATAGTTGTGCATGAGATTTGCATAATCAATGGACTGAGTATTTCCAAAGAGGATTACGTGGTTCAGCCAAGGGAAATACGAGTTTGGATCAGCCATTCTCATCTATTCTCATGCAAGATTTCGCAGTGGAGATAGGCAAGGAGCGGAGGAGATTTGAACCTGTGATTGATTCAGATCTGAGCTAGTTTGTGTGTAACAGGTGGAAATAGTACTGAGTACTTGTGAGGAGTTTTGTACTATGTATTGTTACATGTTCTCTATCATTATAATATACAGATAGTTGGGGGTTTTCAGTTGTATGCTTTCCCCGATTACATACTGTGTTGATATGTGTTATTGATGTGTTTCAATGTGCGCATGCGAATGTTTTGATTCTGCAAATTGATGATCAACATAGAGGAGGTTATGTATTATGCACGCACTCTGCAAATAGTGTATAATCGGGATAATCTCTATGAATAAGTGCCATATTATTCAAAATTTATACATGGTATTAGAGCAGAGTTGATCATCAGATCTATTATTCAGAAAGTGATTACATTTTATTTCTTCAGGCAGAGTCTGTAATCGGGCCAGGTAGCCTCTGGATTCATCCTTCTTTTGGAAGGCAATATATCTGGTAAAATCCCATACAGTCAATCTCTGTACGAGAAATACTTTTTTCTCACGAATTTTAGATCAGAAGCGGTTGAGTTTTGAGCTGGTGGAATTCAAATTTGCAACAGTGTTTTCTTGGTGTCAAAGTTGAAATGTCTTTCAACGGATTGTGATTGGAGTATGCTCTTGAAGGCAGCTCGAATTATATTGCATGGAAAGACAGGATGGAGGTGGTGTTAGATGACAATGGGCTAAAGGAGTTCATAGAGGCTGAGGTCCCAAAGCCTACTGATGCTGCTCACGTTGAGGTTTGGCAAAAGAAGACAGCAAAGTGTCGAAGGATTCTGTTGGAGGGCATGAAGGATCACATTGTATCCAGCCTGCATGGAAAGGCTTCTCCATACTTGATGTGGAAAGCATTGATAGATCTATTCCAAAGCAAGAGCGATCAGAGGAAGTTGGCACTCAAGGATAAAATCAGAAACATTAAGTGTGAGAATGGAGACAGTATGCCCAAGTATCTCAGGAAGTTCACCCAATGCCAGGATGAGCTGGGAAGTGTGGGGGTGACTGTCGATGATGAGGACTTGGTGAGCTTGGATCTCCTTGGTCTTTCGAAGAGTTGGCATTCCTATCAGGACTCTGTCAATGGTCGGGATAAATTGCAAGGATGGGAGAGACTTTGGTCGGATCTTGTGTAGGAGGAGATCAGGTGGAATACCAGGGACGAATCTTCATCAAAGGCATCTGATGAAGAAAATTGCGCTTTGGCTGCCAAAGCAAAGAAGGGGAAGTAGAAGGTTTCTCTTTCTGAATCCAGTTCTTCCAATGATGGGAAGAAGGTTGACAAATCGAAAGTGCGATGCTTTCGTTGTCATGAGGTGGGCCATTATGCCACAAATTGTCTGCAGAAGAAGAAAAATAAGCAAGTCGTTGGATCTGCAGTGGGAGAGGCCTTAGCCTCGCAGTTTGAGCTGGATTTTTCATTGATCGCATGCTTGGTATCAAGTGTGATGGGTGTTGAGATTGCAACAAGATGATGGAGCTTAGTGAAAAGAGTCGCCTTCACTAAGTGGGCCCGCAGGCAAATTATGGAGCAAGTTCTATTTTTTATCACAGTGTGGATGACCACAGTGTGAGTGATCACAATGTGGGTGACCAAAATGTGGGTGACCAAAATGTGGGTGACCAAAGTGTGGGTGACCATAGTGTGGGTGATCAAAGTCTATTTTTAGACTGGCTGTCAAAAATAGAAAAGTCAAATATTATTGTCTCATAATAATATTTGGACTATAAACTTGATCTTATTCTCTTGGAGCACTTCAGTTTGAGCTACAGATGTGGCCCATGCAACTGTCAGAAGGAAGTACGCTTTTCTTATGAGTTAGTTGAGTTGTTGCATGCATGACTTCAGTTAGAACTCAATCAATTGAGTTTGGTGGAGTTGATTGTGGAGTTGATGGAGTTGTGTTCAGTTTGACTTGGTTAAACCAATTGTAGTTAGTCTAACTGCAAATAGACTAATGATGAGTTGTTAAACTAATTATTAACTCATAATACAACTATATAATACATCAGTTAACTCAGTTGCATGTCAGTGCATGTTCAGTTCAGCAGGGACAAGTGTTAGAGAATCAGATTGCTATCAGTTGTGACTATAGTTGTGCATCAGATCTTGCACAATCAAGGGATTGAGTATGCCAATGAGTTTGCTCATGTATTTTCCCAGTTTGTAGCTTTTGCTCACGTCTTACACATTTTGAGTGATTCTTTGGAGGTGAAATACGAGTTTGGTAGACCATTCTCATTCATTCTTGAGAAGGTATTGAGCAGTGGAGGCAGGCAAGCAGTGGAATAGATTTGGAGATCATATCTGAGCTGTATTGTGTGTAACAGGTGGAGCTGGTACTGGATTGCTTGTGATAAGCATTGTACTTTGTAATGTTACATGGTCTCAATCATTAATATGCAGATAGTGTGGGGTTTTTAGCGAGATGCTTTCCCCGGGTTACATACTGTGTTAATGTGTGAATGCTGTTGACGTTTTATTGTTATTGATGCTGCTATATTGATGATCAACGTAGAGGAGCTTATGTATTGTGTATGTATTCTGCAATAGTACATGATCAGGATAATCTCTGTTGAATATGTGTTAAATTATTCAAAATTTCTACATGGTATTGGAGCTATTGATCATCAGATCTACTATTCAGGAAGTGTTTACATTCTATTTCTTCAGGCAGAGTCTGTAATCGGGCCAAGTAGCCTCTGGATTCATCCTTCCTTTGGAAGGTGAGATATCCGGTGAATGCCCATAAAGTCAATCTCTATACGAGAAATATTGTGTTCTCACGAATCTTAGATCCGAGGTGGTTGAGTTGGTTGCTGGTGGAATTCGAATTTGCAGCAGTGTTTTCTTGGTGACAACGCAACAATGTCTTTCAACGGATTACGATTGGAGTATGCTCTTGAGGGCAGCTCAAACTATATTGCATGGAAGGACAGGATGGAGGCAGTATTGGATGATAACGGGCTGAAGGAGTTCATAGATACGGATATCCCAAAGCCTACTGATGCTGCTGAGGCGGAAGTTTGGCAAAAGAAGACCGCAAAATGTTGAAGGATTCTGTTGGAGGGCGTGAAGGATCACATTGTGTCCAGCCTCCATGGAAAGGCTACTCCATATTTGATGTGGAAATTATTAATAGAATTATTCCAAAGCAAGAGCGATCAGAGGAAGCTGGCGCTCAAAGATAAACTCAGAAACATCAAATGCGAGAAGGGTGACAGTATTCCCAAGTATCTCACGAAGTTCACTCAGTGTCGAGATGAGCTGGGAAGTGTGGGGGTTACTGTCAATGATGAGGACTTGGTGAGCTTGGCTCTCCTTGGTCTTCTGAAGAGTTGGCATTCCTATCAGGACTCTGTCAATGGTCGGGAGAAATTTCCAGGATGGGAAAGACTATGGTCAGATCTTGTGCAGGAGGAGATCAGGCGGAGTACCAGGGACAGATCTTCGTCAAAGGGAGCTGATGAAGAGAATTATGCTTTGGCTGCCAAAGCAAAGAAAGGGAAGAGCAAGAAAGCTTCTTAGTCTGGTGCGAAAGGCAAGAAGCAGGATATGTCCAAGGTGAAGTGTTTTCACTATCACCAGCACGGACACTATGCCACTAATTGTCCGCAGAAGAAGAAGAAGCAGGCTGCTGGATCTTCAGCAGGAGAGGCTCTAGCCTCACAGTTTGAGCTTGATTTTTCATTAATCGCATGCTTGGTTTCAAGTGTGATGGGATCAGTGTGGTTCTTGGACAGTGGTGCGTCTTTTCACATGACGGGAGATAGAGATTTGTTCTCTGATCTGAAGGACAAAGATCTTGGAGTGCACATCGAGATGGGCGATGATGGTAGATAGAGTGCGACCGGTATCGGTACCATTTCCTTTGAGAGGGAGTCTGGTAAACCCTTCGTATTGAAGGAAGTCATGCATGTTCCAGGATTGACGAAGAATGTCATCTCAGTGGCGATGTTAGAAGACAAGGGGTATGATGTTGTTTTCAGCGAGGGAAAGGCTTTCCTGCGCAGCAAGACAACTGGTGAGACCCGGAAGATAGGGGTTCGAGTGAGGAACCTTTATTAGTTGCATGTATATGGATGCACAGCAATAGCGGGAAAGGCAGAAGGATTAGTGAGCCGGGATGATGGCGAGTTGTGGCACAGGAGATTGGGTCACCTTCACCATGGAGCCTTGAAGATACTGCAGTAGATCACTATAGGGCTTCCTAAAGGCACACTTGCGCAGTCAGATCAGTGCAAGGGGTTGTTATAGACATTTTTGTTCCTTACAACATTGAGCATGAAATGTCCATAATCTAAGGGATCCAAAGTCCCTAAACATGTTGTTCCTACCCCTAGAGGAACAAGGCTAACAAACCACAGCAATTCACAGAAGTTCACCAGAAACTGCTCAAAAACAAGTCAATTCAGGATCATTTCAGTGGCTACACTAGCTGTTTGCGCTGAATGTCAAAGCCAACACTAGCTACCTGTGTTGAATGTTAAATGGAACACTAGCTAACTGCGCTGAACGAGAGTGGACATGTGGCAAGCTCATTTCTCAAGGTGTCAAAACCCAGGAAGCTTCCAAAATGACACTTGCCTCAGGGAATTCGACTGGTGATGAGTAAGAGGTTCCAAATCTCCAAGTGGAAGCAAGAACCTCCAAGTGGAATCAAGAACTGATAGAGGGAGAAGACACTAGTCAGATCTCAAGCTGACTCATCCTCTCTCCAAACATCTATATATGGATCTCTCCTCCATGAGATCTGGAGGCTGGAATTTTGTTATTGCAAAGAATTGCTGTTGGTTTGAGATTGGAATCATTGGGTGCTTAATGCTTTGAAGGAGGTGAAGATAGGAATTCCATTTGCTGGGAAGGAGATGCTGGATTGGAGCCCTCTGGGTTGTATCTCTTCCTGAACCTTGTTATTCATCAATAAAGCTATCTTGGTTTCTCCTATATACTGATGTATCTTTGATGTATGATTGCATTAGTATGTTTAGTTTATTTCTAATCCTGAACTAGTTATGAATATGAATCCATGTCTTGTGTAGTGTTCTCTTCTTGTGATCTTGCAGAAACCTCTTGAAGCTGGGCGAGCAAGAAAGCAAGTAGCTGGGAACTCTCTAAGAGAAGAGAGACCAGATCGAGGGACAAACGGAAGACACGGGTTAGTCCATCTATCTCTCTTCATTCTTAATTCATAAAGGAAGAATACTAGAATAGCTGTCTCTGTTTGTTGCTAAGGCACTGTCACACCTTAGGTGGATAGGATCGTCTTGCATAGGCATTTTTCCCCACAACAGGGGTGTACTTTGGGGAAGTTTGTGAAAGCTACCTTTCACGAGAAGGATAGTCGCACCACAACAATCCTTGAGAGAATTCACACAGACGTGTGTGGACCTTTCTCAGTTGCTTCGAGAGCAAAACACAGGTATTATGTGATTTTTGTTGATGATTTCTCTCGTAAGTGCTGGATCTTCTTCATGCAGAAGAAGAGCGAGACATATTCAAAGTTCTGTGAATTCAAAGCACTGGTCGAGAAGGAGTCGGGGAAGAAGGTGAAGGCTCTTAGGAGCGATAATGGTGGTGAATACATCTCGGACGAGTTCAAGGATTTCTGCAAGGCAGAAGGGATTCGTAGAGAGCTCATAGCTCCCCATAACCCACAGCAGAATGGGGTAGCTGAGCAGAAGAACAGAACGATTGTGGGTGCTGCACGGGCAATGTTGCATGATCAGGGCCTACCCCTTCACTTGTGGGCGGAAGCATGCAATACAACAGTTTATGTGCAGAACCATTGTCCTCATAGGATACTTGGCATCAGTACACCTGAGGAGACTTATTCTGGTAAGAAGCCTGATCTTTCTCATTTGAGGATTTTTGCTGCTAACGTTTACATGCATGTGACGAAGGATGCCAGGAAGAAGTTGGAGCCGACCGTAGAGGTTGGGATATTTGTGGGGTACACTGATACGCCCCACAACTATCGTGTGTATTTTCCAGACAGTGGTAAAACTGTTGTGCGACGGGATATAAAATTTCAGGAGGAGAAAGCCATGAAGTGTTCGCTTGAGAGGGAGCTATACTTGCATGCAGATGAGGAGCTATTAGTTCCTAAGGATGAGCTTCAGGATGTGGATCAGCCACAGGACGAGGTTCATGGAGTGTGTTATCTCAAAATCAAGCCCTGGAAGGCTGCAACCCAGGAAGACTTCAAGTAACTATTTCACACCAATCTTTTGACTAAGGCTTAGCCTCCTTAGCCTGAGAGGGCTCTCTCAAAGGGTTATTGATTTTGACTATAAATAAGATGGCTAACTCTCTTGAAATAACATTAACAAATATGAAGGCTGGACAAACATTGCATAGGTTTCCATTGGGCTGATGGAGTCAATCATACTTCAGTAAACAATGACACTGCTTTTACATAGAAGTCAGGGCATGTGGCATTTAGATGCTCAAAACACAACTCATAGAAAACCACAGTTTACAAATACACACAGGAAATCAGAGCAGCATAAGTGAATTCTGAGTGATTGTGTATTTATACAACTGTAAAAACATCAAGGACAAAGTAAAACCACACATCTTGAACATAGAAATACTATATGAATCCTGAGAAGAAAAGCAGCAAATTATATTACTGAAACTGAGTTTTTACACAAGCCAAAACAATACTCTGTTTTATCAAATATCCAACCCTCATTACATAGATGTTCCAGATATATATAGAAAATCCTTATTCTAACTACTTCGAGCTTCCTCCTCCAACATGAGGGGAACTCGAATTCTGCCTATGATGACACCTATCTGCTTTACAACAAACTATTAAATACAATTAATGCTAACTGGAGTTCTAAAAAGTTCTAATTTGACTATAAATCTAACTTTATCTTCCTCGTAGAATGATTCCTTCCTGTTCTCTGACACCTGGGCTCCTTTCAGTTTGGCTGAGATGGCTGAGATGAGCCACGTTGGCCTTGGATGCTATATGCTTTAACTGCTCAGTGATGTTGGGAGATATCCCTTGCTTTTCGGTTCCAGTCTTCCATAACTTGCTCGAATATACAACAGCATGTCTTTAGCCCTTTAATAACCCAAAAATATAGGAGATCACCATGTTCCTGATGTGTTGGAGGCTTCATCGATGGGCAAGTGTGCAGGCCAAAATCCCTCGTATGTAACTCATTCAAAACCCTAATGACCGGTAATAAAGTGGCTTTATAACATAAACTTTAAACTTGAGTCAAAACATTTCACCTTTTTAAATGTACACCTGTCTTGATCTGAATGGCTGTGATAGCTTCATTTGATCTCTTACATGTCCTTCAGGTGTTTCCTTTAGAAAATTCCCGATCATTTTACCAAACTGTTTGTCTGCGTTTAAAATCAACACCTACAGCAGTTTCGTAGCGCGCTATGAAACTGCTGAATTGTTTAAACATCTTGTCCTTTTCCTGAGGTATTTACTGCCTAGACATTTGATTGCCAAAACTCCTTTTGATCTTTGATACATATAGCAGGGATATTCATGTCCTCAAAACAATATAAACTAAGCAAAATTTGACAAAATTTGGCACAAAACCTTTCTTTGAACAACAATTTCATTCAGCAGCTAACTGGCCTAGCTGTGCCTTCAAGTCTTCCACTTTCTTTCTCATAGCTTTATTCTCAGCTCTTAGATGCATGTTTATCTTTCTGAGGAGTTTGGCCTCTTTAATGGCAGGTACTGTCCATGTGTAAACATCGGCTACTGAATCCACCTGGTTTACTAGGATTTCACTTCCTTTCAATACAGCTTTACGATAATTTTCATACCTAACTGCAGACTCCCTAGTGGCATTCTTCACCTGAGCAATCTCATGTTTAGCTGCTTCTAACTGATTCTTTATAGCTATAATATTTCCCCGTTGAGATATGATGACTGTTCTGTTGGTGTCTTTTTGCTTAATTTTTTCTGCCTCATCTGTTCTGGGCAATTCTTCTGCTTCCTCTGTTCTGGACAATTCTTCTGCTTCCTCTGTTCTGGACAATTTCTCAGCTTCCTTTACTTGCTTCCTTGTAATAGGTCTTTTGGGTTTGAAGATGAATTCTTCACCAGGTTCATCAAACTTCAGCCTTTTTGAGGCCTTAGGCTTCTTGGTACTTTCTGGTGATGACTGTGTCAAATCAATATGCACTGGTTCAATTTTCTCAAACTCAATGGCTTCCAATAAATCATTTAGGCTTGCCTTAGATACTGGGCTTTCTTCAACAGCTAAGGCTTTACCTTTTTCTTTACTTACTTGGCTTCTTGTCCTTACCCTTGACACTGTTTCAGACCTACTTGTTTCAGGTACAGTCCTCTTATGCTGAGCTTCTTCTTTTGTTGATTGCTGAGGAGGTTGTTCTCTGATGATCAATGGTTTTACTGGTTTTCTTTGCTGTAACTTGGCTTGCTTTTTAACTCTTGCCTCTTTTTGAAGCTCAGCTATCGTGAATTCTTTGACTGGTTGCTCTTTAACTGGTTGTGGAGTAAGTCCAGTTTTGCTTTGGAAACCGGCCATGAAGATGAACGAATTCCAGTCTCTGCCTATCTTCTGAAGGCCATCTAAAACTAACAATTTAACCAAACCATGGTGAAATAAAGAAGTCTCGCAATCCTCTTTTCTCAGCTGCACCTTATCACACATTTTACTTAGACTGCGAAATAAGTAAAAAGGAATATCTATGGAAGCCTTCCCAGTGAAATGTAAAAGCAACTTGAAATGATAAGAGTAGACCTTATTGTATCTTCCTTCACATGTCAAGTATTTCTGAATGCAGGTGAGAAGAAGGGCATAATGCTCCTTAACATAGTTTTTGGGCACTGCTTTTGTTAGGTCTTCATTCACATATGCCTCTTTTAAGAACTCTTTACATGGATTCATATCAAATTTAAAGTTCTTAAACCATTCTTGCTGCCCTCTTGGGATTTCTGTTACAGCAGCTATTGCCTCCGGAGACACTTGAACTTCCAACATAGCTATTTTTGAATTTAAACCGGTGAAGTTCAAAGCAAACTCTTTGGTTACCTGCGCATGTCCTCCTTGCAGCTTTTTACAGAAGTTCCAGCACCCGGCATATTTGAATGCTTTCTTCACGCCTTCATCCCTCAATGATATGTCTAAACCTTCAGGTTCGGTCCTCTGGCATTTTCCAGATCTGTGTTCTTTCCTCTCCATTTGCTTTTTGAAATCTTTACACTCACAATGACCAACAGCTTCAGTTGAAATAGCGGTTCAGTTCTTTTTAACTCGGGCTCGCTTGTAATCAGGCTCGCTTGAAAACAGCCTCGCTTGAAAACTCAAATACATCATCCGATAAGCTTGTCACTTATGTAACACTCACGATCATCATCAAGATCCATGCACGGTACAATCCATCGGAATGATATTTCTGTGCGTTTCATCAAATCTATTGGTGGAGTGATGACTAATGAGCGCTTAGACATGCTACGGGAGGTACACAAAAACTGACATGAGAGGACAGAATTGGTGACTCATTAACATACTTGACACTTTAGGAGAGATTACGCTGCGAAATCACGAAAAGACTCGGTGAATAGGGTAAGACAAGACATGGATTATAACACAATGATGGTGGAGGAGAACCAATAGGATTAGAGTATAATTTAAAACAAACACCTTTAAAACTCCAAATCCTAAGTATGAAACATAAAACGAAAACCATATGACACAGACCTTTGACATTGAACTAGGACCAAGGACTATATGCATAAAATTTTTATTCTAAGTGATAACAGTGGCTCCACTTGGGATAGTGTGCTCCTGTAGTACACTAAGAACTCGTAGGTCCAGTGCTTTATTCAAATTCGAAAAACACACACACAGAGTTGACAAGCATTCCTTTTTAGCTTTGTGGACCTTCACCTCGGGCTTAAGCTTCCTGTTCAGCTTGTCATTTATTTTCAACAAGAAAAACTCATAAAACGGTTATATACAATGTTTGTGAGACACTTGGCAGAGATTCATTAATTGTAATGCTTTAGGAACCTTCCATTAACAGGTCCTCCAGCATATGGTGTTCCATCAACCTCCTGCAGAATGTAGGTGTTATTTCCATGGAAAGCAGAAAACTGATATGGCCCTTTCCACAAATTTTCAAATTTACCATGTTTACCTTTCTCTTCAATTCTTGCTTCCCATTTCAGGACTTTATCATGAATCTGAAATGTGACCTCTTTGATCTTTTTGTCAAATGCTCTCTTGACCCTGTTTTGGTTTTGTTGATGATTGTCAAACACCTCACTTCTTTTCTCCTGCAAAGCTATTAGCTGATTGATCCTTCGCTGTATAGCATTTGGTTCCTCTTCTGATCCTTGAATCAGCTTCATTACTGGTACCCCAAGAGATGTTGGAAATATAGCCTCTGCCCCATAGACAAGTTCATATGGTGATGTTCCAATGGACCTCTTTGTGCAAATCCGGTCAGCCCACAAGGCATATTTCAGTTTCAAATGCCAAGCTTTTTTATTTTCTTGCAGCAGCTTCTTAATGATTCTCATAAGACTCTTGTTTGAGCTTTCAGCTAAACCATTTCCCTGCGGATAATAAGCAGTGGAATGTCCAAGGGAAATATGATACTGATGACAAAAATTAATCATTCTTTTAGACTTGAAAGCCTGAGCATTATCTGTAATGATCTTGATTGGACAACCAAACCTTGATAATATGTTATTTTCTAAGAAAGAAATAATCACAGAATCATTTTCTTGCCTTGTGGGTATTGCCTCTATCCATTTTGTAAAGTAATCGGTGGCTGTGAGAATCCAGCGATGTTGTCCTGATGAAGGAGGATGGTTTTCCCCTATAAAATCTAATCCCCACTGCTGGAAAGGTGCTTCAACATAATGGGAACCAAAGGCATTGGCATGAGCTTTCTCTTTCCCTCAAACAGCTGACATTCATGACATGTGGCTATCTTTCTGTAGATATCTCTAAACATGGTTGGCCAAAAATAGCCAGCTCTCAAGACCTTGTTTGCAGTGGCTTTCCAATAATGATGACCTCCGCAATCCCCTTTATGAAACTCATCAATTACTTTGTCAGCTTCTTCTTCAATGAGACAATTTAATAATATTCCTCCTGCATCTTTCCAAAACAGATTTTGATCATACACAAAATATCTGAGAGATTTCAACTTGGTAAACCGAGCTTTGGACTTTGAAAGGTTATCAGGAGCTCTATTGTGCTGCAAAACAAATGATATATCCTTGTACCATTCTGAGATCAGGAATTTTTCATTTATCTGGACCAACTCTTCTTCATTTTCAGAAATTTCTGAGATTTCTGTGCTTAAATTAATATCAATACAATCCAGATTTGACTGAGTCAACAATTTAGCTAGGCCTTGACCCTTTACCAACTTGGTGGGTTTGATCTCAATATCATATTCCAACAACTTTGCTATCCACTTCCCCCTTTTTCCATCTGGATCAGCTTGTGTAAGAATGTCTTTTATAACAGTATTTGGCACATATGCAACAATGTGAGAGTGCAAAACATAAATCCTGAAATCCTTAATTGCTTTTACCAATGCATAAGCCTGTTTCTCTAAGATATTATATTTCAATTCAGCATTAGCCAATGTCTTGCTAAAGAAGGAAATGGGTTGTTCAGTACCTTGACTTCCTTTTTGCAATAAAACTCCAGCAATTGTGTCTTCAAAAGCAAATGTGAATATCAAAAACTCCTTGGTAAAATCCGGGCTGATGAGCACTGGTGCTTGAGTAAGTGCTTTCTTAATTTCTTCAAATGATCTCTTTGCTTCAGGTGTCCATTTAAAATCTTCTCCTTTCTTTAACATCTTTGTTATGTTCCTAACCACTTCAGCAAAGTTAGGAATGAATCTTCTAACAAAGTTAACTTTCCCAAGAAAAGATTGAATCTCCTTCTTACTTCTTGGTAAATCTAACTTTTGAATTGCACTAACTCTATTAGGATCAATCCTAATTCCTTCTTCAGAAATAATATGTCCAAGCAGTTTGCCAGAAGTTAAAGCAAAAATACTTTTGGTTGGGTTTAGAGAAATACCAAACTTCCTACATTTCAGTAGGACCCTTTCAAGGTGCTTTAAGTGGTCTTCTTCCTTTTTTGAAAAAACTGTGATATCATCAAGATAAACCACCACTGATTTGTCCTTTTCTTCAGCAAAAGCAATGTCCATTGCTCTCTGGAAATTTGCTCCAGCATTCATGAGGCCAAAGGGAATTTTTGCATACATGAATGTTCCCCAAGGTGTAGTGAAAGCTGTCTTCTCCTGATCATCTGGGTGAACAAGAATCTGATTGTACCCTGAGAAGCCATCAAGCATAGACATCCTTTGTGAACCTACAATGTTTTTCAAAATGAAATCCATTTCGGGAAGAGGGTAATTATCCTTCAATGAAGCTTTGTTTAAATTCCTGAAGTCTATACAAATTCTGATCTCCCCATTCTTTTTCCTAACTGGTACCAAGTTAGCAAGCCAATTTGAGAATCTGATTGGAACAATAATTTTGGCATCAAAAAGCTTTTTCACCTCTTTTTCAATCAGTGGCATTAGAAGAGGATTAATCCTCCTTAACTTCTGCTTAAAAGGCTTCTCATTTTGCTTAATTGGGATGGTATGTTGTATGATTGAAGAATCATACTGTTTCAAATCAGCATAGCTCCATGCAAAAACATCAATGAATTTTTTCATCATTTCAACATATTTAGTCTTCATATCAGCTGAAAGGAACTTCGAAATCTTGACCATTTTAGGCACTACTGAGTCACCTAAATTACAACTTTCCACTTCCTCCTCATTAGCTTGCAGTCTTGGTGCTTTGAACACATCATTTTGATCAAATAATTTCTCCAAAGGAATGAGGCCCTTAGGGATTAAATTATTTTGTAACTGTAAGACTTCAGAACCTCCCTTTGATTCTACTAACATGTTCTGCTGATCTATTTGATTGTGCTCAAACTCTTCTTTTAATTCAATGAAATTCCTTACCTGCTGATCATCCTCAAAGACTTGCCAATTTATGATATTATCTGGTATGACTGGTCTATGGCGAACCTCCACTTCATAACTATCAGAAGAGTGCTTAGGAATGACAAATAAACTAGCTGAAACAGCAAGAGAATCTGCAATAGAGTTTTGGTCTCTAGTTTTGATGCTAAAAGAGTAAGTCTGAAATTTTTCTAACATCTCCAATACTAAATTTCTGTATGCTCTCATCCTTGCATCCTTGGTTTGATATGCACCCTCTATTTGTTTAATTACCAATTCAGAATCTCCACAAACAGCAATGTTTTTGGCTTTCAACTTTATCAAGGCTTCCAAACCTAAAACTAGAGATTCGTACTCAGCCATGTTGTTGGTACAATCAAAATTTAATTTGTATGAGAGAAACTTACTTTCTTCAGTTGGACTAGTGATCCAAATGCCAGCTCCTGCCCCTTCTTTTCCTGCTGATCCATCAAAGTACAATGACCAACAGCCCATGATATCTTTTTCATCTCCTTGCAGTCCTTCATGACTCTGATTTTCTGCAGGTTTATCTTCTAATTCTCTCCCAACTGATTCATTGAAAAGAATAGCTGAACCAAGACCAGTATCACATGAGTAAATAGGAAAATTCTGAGGCTTTTCTTTGCTGCTTACCATGTAGGCCATCCTTGTTTCACGATACAACCTCCTTTGTTCACCAAACACTGGGATGGTAGCATATGTTAGATCCATTTGCATGGTACCCTTTATTTTTGCTGCCCATGACCTTGAAAGGAGCATCCCAAACTTAGGTGGAATATCTGCAACAACAATGTCCATAACAGTTGTTTTTGCTGGGATTTGTGTGAGTGCCACAACAACATCTTTTATTAAACCAATGCAATGAACTCTCTTGGAATCAAAGGAAAATAAGTCCTTGTATGGTCTGGTTACTTCTAACCCCAGTCTTTCCATAATTACCTTAGGCATGAGATTATGTGATGCCCCTGAATCCAACATAGCATTATGTAAAGTCATATCATGAATATTAATGCTTATGTAAAAGGGGGGAAACTCATCATTTTGTTCATCCTCAAGTCTTGGTCCTAAACAGATAATTGGACTGTCCTCCTGTACACTTAGGATATCAGCCACTCCTGGTGGAGAATTAAGCATTTCAACAATCTTGCTTCTGTATTTGTCTACCTTTAGAATTTCATTGAAAGGAATTGATATTTTAATTTTTGCAATCTCATTCTCAATGTTAAAAACAGAAGTAGACCTTTCAATATCTTTAGAAGGAGAAGGAGTTTGAATATCCTTTTTATCAAGAGGGGAATCACCTTTACCTTCAACCACCTTTGATTTTTCCTTCTTATCCTCAACTGCCTTTGAGATATTCTTCTTGGGCAGTGCCTTGTTTGCTGTGATAGGAACATCTCTATTCCTAAGATTGTACTGTTTCTGTATCTCAAATATAGCATGCTGATAACCCTTTAAGAAATCTGAAGGTTCTTCTTCTGCTTTTATCATGCTAGACTCATCATGTTCATCCTTAGTTAAGAAAATTCCTGAATCTTCTTCATCAAAGCAGTGGATAGATTCCTCAGGGACCTCAGGTTCTTCTTCTTCATCCACCAAGTTTTGTTGAAAAGGAGGTCTCACTGGAGGATCTGCCTGCTGATTTCTATTGTCTCTTGGCCTTTGCTGATTCTGAGGCCTTCTGAACTAAGGATTCCTGAATTGAGGTTCTTGCTGTGCTTGAGGAGCAGAAGTATTCCCAAGAGCTAATCGGTCCATCAATTTCTCCATGGTTTTCATCATTGTTTCAAATTTGTCTTCTTGAGCAGAGGTAGAAGGCTTCTCTTCTTCCTTTATCTTTGTCTTTGCCATCTTTGATTTCTTAGCAGCAAGCATATTCACTTCTACCTTAATTGCATCATTTTGCATGTCAGCAAGATTGGCAGACTCTCTTTCTCTGAGTAAAAGAGAGAAATCTGAATCGAATGACTCAGCATATCTCAACTGTGCCAAAGCTCCAGGAGGTTTCAAATGTGCTGGAATAGAATTATATGTTTTATTAAACCTCTTAGAAAAATTTTGGACAGTTTCATCTGGAGCTCTTCTTAAATTATTGTATTCAGTGAGAGCTTGAACATGATTAGTTCTGTTTCCCCATTTCCTCAGAAAACTATCTTCAAATTCAGCCCAACTACGAATGCTACCAGCCCCAAGGGCTTTAAACCATTTTCTGACTTCCCCAATGAAAGTTTGAGCAAAAAGTCTTAATTTTACATCTTCATCATCCACCTCTTCCCTGTCAACAAAGTCATTGAACCTATCTACATGTTCCTCGGCTGTAATATCTTCATCACCTCCCCATGTTGGAATCCTAGCAGTGTATTTACTAGGAAGATCATGTAAAACAGCAGGGAGAGCTAAAGGAGCATACCTAGCAGGTATGGCCATAATGAATGGAGGAGCAGTGACAACAGGTATTGTATGACCAGTGGGAGCAGATTTAGTGTGAGACAGTGTCTGAGGACTATTTGGACTAACAGAGGCAGAAGATAAAGTACTGGTACGAAAAGGGCTGTTTGGACTTTGCAAACCACTGACAAAAGAACTCCAATTGGGGAGAGGTAAACCAGTTTTAGATTTGAGCAAAACTTCAAAAGGATCAAGTTCCTTGAGCTGATTTAAGTCCTCTTCCTCTAATAGCAATTCTGAGGTGACAACCTCCCAAAACTCTACCTTATCTTTTTGTGACACTAAAGATGAAGTATCAATGCCTCTCTTTTGTAAATCTAAAATAATTCCAATTAGCTCCTCTTCGTTTTCAGACCTCAACAATACCTCTTGAATTTTATCATCAACAATTTTATCTTCAGGACTTCTAGAAAATTCAGGGAACAAAGATTTTGAAATGTTTGAAGTACCTGGTATATCAGAAAATCTTTGTCTACTCCTTGAGATAATGTTGGGATTATCCACAGGACTAGGTGGGTTTGGGTCAGGATTACTCCTTGTGTATCTTCCTCTCAAAGCCACCTTTTTAACTTTAAGATTGAATGGAGTCACCAAGGTAGAATGCAGCCTCGAAAACCTTTCTGAGCTCCTGCTACCTTCAGAAGTTCAGCTTCATAATTTTGGGAATGATTAATCTTCAGGCTCCCGGCAGACGCACCAAAATGTTATCTCAAAATCAAGCCCTGGAAGGCTGCAACCCAGGAAGAATTCAAGTAACTATTTCACACCAATCTTTTGACTAAGGCTTAGCCTCCTTAGCCTGAGAGGGCTCTCTCAAAGGGTTATTGATTTTGACTATAAATAAGATGGCTAACTCTCTTGAAATAACATTAACAAATATGAAGGTTGGACAAACATTGCATAGGTTTCCATTGGGCTTATGGAGTCAATCATACTTCAGTAAACAATGACACTGCTTTTACATAGAAGTCAGGGCATGTGGAATTTAGATGCTCAAAACACAACTCATAGAAAACCACAGTTTACAAATACAAACAGGAAATTAGAGCAGCATAAGTGAATTCTGAGTGATTGTGTATTTATACAACTGTAAAAACATCAAGGACAAAGTAAAACCACACATCTTGAACATAGAAATACTATATGAATCCTGAGAAGAAAAGCAGCAAATTATATTACTGAAACTGAGTTTTTACACAAGCCAAAACAATACTCTGTTTTATCAAATATCCAACCATCATTACATAGATGTTCCAGCTATATATAGAAAATCCTTATTCTAACTACTTCGAGCTTCCTCCTCCAACATGAGGGGAACTCGAATTCTGCCTATGATGACACCTATCTGCTTTACAACAAACTATTAAATACAATTAATGCTAACTGGAGTTCTAAAAAGTTCTAATTTGACTATAACTCTAACTCTATCTTCCTCGTAGAATGATTCCTTCTTGTTCTCTGACACCTGGGCTCCTTTCAGTTTGGCTGAGATGGCTGAGATGAGCCACGTTGGCCTTGGATGCTATATGCTTTAACTGCTCAGTGATGTTGGGAGATATCCCTTGCTTTTCGGTTCCAGTCTTCCATAACTTGCTCGAATATACAACAGCATGTCTTTAGCCCTTTAATAACCCAAAAATATAGGAGATCACCATGTTCCTGATGTGTTGGAGGCTTCATCGATGGGCAAGTGTGCAGGCCAAAATCCCTCGTATGTAACTCATTCAAAACACTAATGACCGGTAATAAAGTGGCTTTATAACAGAAACTTTAAACTTGAGTCAAAACATTTCACCTTTTTAAAGGTACACCTGTCTTGATCTGAATGGCTGTGATAGCTTCATTTGATCTCTTACATGTCCTTCAGGTGTTTCCTTTAGAAAATTCCCGATCATTTTACCAAACTTTTTGTCTGCATTTAAAATCAACACCTACAACAGTTTCGTAGCGCGCTACGAAACTGCTGAATTGTTTAAACAGCTTGTCTTTTTCCTGAGGTATTTACCGCCTAGACATTTGATTGCCAAAACTCCTTTTGATCTTTGATACATATAGCAGGGATATTCATGTCCTCAAAACAATATAAACTAAGCAAAATTTGACAAAATTTGGCACAAAACCTTTCTTTGAACAACAATTTCATTCAGCAGCTAACTGGCCTAGCTGTGCCTTCAAGTCTTCCACTTTCTTTCTCATAGCTTTATTCTCAGCTCTTAGATGCATGTTTATCTTTCTGAGGAGTTTGGCCTCTTTAATGGCAGGTACTGTCCATGTGTAAACATCGGCTACTGAATCCACCTGGTTTACTAGGTTTTCACTTCCTTTCAATACAGCTTTACGATAATTTGCATACCTGACTGCAGACTCCCTAGTGGCATTCTTCACCTGAGAAATCTCATGTTTAGCTGCTTCTAACTGATTCTTTATAGCTATAATATTTCCCCCTTGAGATATGATGACTGTTCTGTTGGTGTCTTTTTGCTTAATTTTCTCTGCCTCCTCTGTTCTGGGCAATTCTTGTGCTTCCTCTGTTCTGGACAATTCTTCTGCTTCCTCTGTTCTGGACAATTTCTCAGCTTCCTTTAATTGCTTCCTTGTAATAGGTCTTCTGGGTTTGGAGATGAATTCTTCACCAGGTTCATCAAACTTTAGCCTTTTTGAGGCCTTAGGCTTCTTGGTACTTTCTGGTGATGACTGTGTCAAATCAATATGCACTGGTTCAATTTGCTCAAACTCAATGGCTTCCAATAAATCATTCAGGTTTGCCTTAGATAATGGGCTTTCTTCAACAGCTAAGGATTTACCTTTTTCTTTACTTACTTGGCTTCTTGTCCTTACCCTTGACACTGTTTCAGACCTACTTGTTTCAGGTACAGTCCTCTTATGCTGAGCTTCTTCTTTTGTTGATTGCTGAGGAGGTTGTTCTCTGATGATCAGTGGTTTTACTGGTTTTCTTTGCTGTAACTTGGCTTGCTTTTTAACTCTTGCCTCTTTTTGAAGCTCAGCTATCGTGAATTCTTTGACTGGTTGCTCTTTAACTGGTTGTGGAGTAAGTCCAGTTTTGCTTTGGAAACCGGCCATGAAGACGAACGAATTCCAGTCTCTGCCTATCTTCTGAAGGCCATCTAAAACTAACAATTTAACCAAACCATGGTGAATTAATGAAGTCTCGCAATCCTCTTTTCTCAGCTGCACCTTATCACACATTTTACTTAGACTGCGAAATAAGTAAAAAGGAATATCTATGGAAGCCTTCCCAGTGAAATGTAAAAGCAACTTGAAATGATAAGAGTAGACCTTATTGTATCTTCCTTCACATGTCAAGTATTTCTGAATGCAGGTGAGAAGAAGGGCATAATGCTCCTTAACATAGTTTCTGGGCACTGCTTTTGTTAGGTCTTCATTCACATATGCCTCTTTTAAGAACTCTTTACATGGATTCATATCAAATTTAAAGTTCTTAAACCATTCTTGCTGCCCTCTTGGGATTTCTGTTACAGGAGCTATTGCCTCCGGAGACACTTGAACTTCCAACATAGCTATTTTTGAATTTAAACTGGTGAAGTTCAAAGCAAACTCTTTGGTTACCTGCGCATGTCCTCCTTGCAGCTTTTTACAGAAGTTCCAGCACCCGGCATCTTTGAATGCTTTCTTCACGCCTTCATCCCTCAATGCTATGTCTAAACCTTCAGGTTCGGTCCTCTGGCATTTTCCAGATCTGTGTTCTTTCCTCTCCATTTGCTTTTTGAAATCTTTACACTCACAATGACCAACAACTTCAGTTGAAATAGCGGTTCAGTTCTTTTTAACTCGGGCTCGCTTGTAATCAGGCTCGCTTGAAAACAGCCTCGCTTGAAAACTCAAATACATCATCCGATAAGCTTGTCACTTATGTAACACTCACGATCATCATCAAGATCCATGCACGGTACAATCCATCGGAATGATATTTCTGTGCGTTTCATCAAATCTATTGGTGGAGTGATGACTAATGAGCGCTTAGACATGCTACGGGAGGTACACAAAAACTGACATGAGAGGACAGAATTGGTGACTCATTAACAGACTTGACACTTTAGGAGAGATTACGCTGCGAAATCATGAAAAGACTCGGTGAATAGGGTAAGACAAGACATGGCTTATAACACAATGATGGTGGAGGAGAACCAATAGGATTAGAGTATAATTTAAAACAAACACCTTTAAAACTCCAAATCCTAAGTATGAAACATAAAACGAAAACCATATGACACAGACCTTTGACATTGAACTAGGACTAAGGACTATATGCATAAACTTTTTGTTCTAAGTGATAACAGAGTGGAAGAGACCACTCATGCAGCGCCAACCATCAGAGGGCGAAAGCGCTTGACAGAAGCTGAGCGACTGGCTCAAGATGCAGAGAAAGTTGTAGGACCACCTACAGCCCAACGCAGGCAGAGACAGTCACCTGATCGGTACACTGGATACATGGCTCAGATGAGAAAGTGTGTTGTGACTGAGCCATCCTCTTTCGAGGAAGCTATGTAGGATCCCGCATGGGTAGACGCCATGGTGGAAGAGTATGATTCTATTGTCAGAAACAGTGCATGGGAGATTGTTCCTAGACCGGAAGGGAAATCAGTGGTGGGTTCGAGATGGATCTACAAGGTCAAGCAGGCAGCTGACGGGAGTATGGAGAAGTACAAGGCACGATTTGTTGCCCGAGGCTTTTCACAGATAGAGGGGATCGATTATGAGGAGACCTTTGCACCTGTCGCAAGGTATTATTCCATACAAACGATTCTTGCTCTCTCAACGCAGATGGGATGGCACATTCATCAGACGGATGTGAAGACTGCGTTCCTCAACGGAGTCATTGAGGAGGAGGTGTACATTGAGCAGCCCGAAGGCTTTGAGGTCTTCAGTAGCGAGTCACATGTGTGCAGGCTCAAGAGAGCACTGTATGGGTTGAATCAAGCACCACGTGCTTGGTACACATGGATAGACAACTATTTCACAGGACTTAGATTCTCCAAGAGCGAGGCGGATCCTAACCTATACCAGATTGTGGTGGAGGGTAAGTTGCTTATCATTGTACTGTATGTTGATGATTTGATTCTAACGGGTGATGAGCTGTTGATATTGTCATGCAAGAAGGATCTTGCTACAGAGTTTGAGATGAAGGACTTAGGCCTCCTTCACTATTTCCTAGGATTGGAAATATGGCAGCGCAGTGGTGGACTGTTTGTTTCTCAGGGCAAGTATGCTCGGGAGATACTGGAGAAGTTCAACATGCATGGCTGCAAGCCTGTTGATACTCCTCTTCCTGGAGGTTGGAGGAAGTAGGATGCCACTTCGGGAGAAGAAGTGGATGCCACTGTTTATCAATAGTTGGTGGGGTCACTGATGTATTTGGTCAATACATGACCTGATATATGTTATGCAGTTAACCAGCTTTCACAAGCTATGGTTAAGCCTACCAAGCTCTTCTGTAAGGCGGGCAAGCATGTATTGCGCTACTTGAGAGGCACATCAGGATATGGTTTGTGGTACAGACAGGAGGATGAGGTGAAGCTATGTGGCTTCACGGATGCAGTTTGGGCAGGGAGCCCAATGGACAGAAAGAGCACATCAGGAGGGGTCTTCAGTATTGGATCGACAACAGTTTCCTGGTACAGCAGGAAGCAGAGATCCGTGGCACTCAGTTCAGCGGAGGCCGAGTATATGGCAGCAAGTTTGGCTGCATGCGAGGCTATATGGATGAGGAAGATCCTGGTTGGTTTGTTCAGTTCTCATTTGGATCCTACTGTGATTTACTGTGATAACCAGAGTTGCATTAAACTCTTGGCTAATCCTGTATTTCATGATAGATATAAGCATATTGACATCAGGTACCATCATATCAGAGATTGTGTGCAGCGGAGGATCATGTTGCTTTCATACATTCCAACGGAAGATCAGGATGCTGATATTCTGATGAAGGCTCTCACCAGGAGCAAATTTGAGTACCACCGATGCAGGATAGGGGTTGCTGATAATCCATATCTTGTCGAGAGGGAGTGTTGAGATTGCAACAAGATGATGGAGCTTAGTGAAAAGAGTCGCCTTCACTAAGTGGGCCCGCAGGCAAATTATGGCGCAAGTTCTATTTTTGATCACAGTGTGGATGATCACAGTGTGAGTGATCACAATGTGGGTGACCAAAATGTGGGTGACCAAAATGTGGGTGACCAAAGTGTGGGTGACCACAGTGTGGGTGATCAAAGTCTATTTTTAGACTGGCTGTCAAAAATAGAAAAGTCAAATATTATTGTCTCATAATAATATTTGGACTATAAAATTGATCTTATTCTCTTGGAGCACTTCAATTTGAGCTACAGATGTGGCCCATGCAGCTGTCAGGAGGAAGTGAGATTTTCTTATGAGTCAGTTGAGTTGTTGCATGCATGACTTCAGTTAGAACTCAATCAGTTGAGTTTGGTGGAGTTGATTGTGGAGTTGATGGGGTTGTGTTCAATTTGACTTGGTTAAACAAGTTGTAGTTAGTCTAACTGCAAATTGACTAATGATGAGTTGTTAAACTAATTATTAACTCATAATACAACTATAGAATACATCAGTTAACTCAGTTGCATGTCAGTGCATGTTCAGTTCAGCAGGGACAAGTGTTAGAGAATCAGATTGATATCAGTTGTGACCATAGTTGTGCATCAGATCTTGCACAATTAAGGGATTGAGTATGCCAATGAGTTTGCTCATGTATTTGCCCAGTTTGTAGCTTTTGCTCATGTCTTACACATTGTGAGTGATTCTTTGGAGGTGAAATACGAGTTTGGTAGACCATTCCCATTCATTCTTGAGCAGGTATTGAGCAGTGGAGGCAGGCAAGCAGTGGAATAGATTTGGAGATCAGATCTGAGCTGTATTGTGTGTAACAGGTGGAGCTAGTACTGGATTGCTTGTGATAAGCATTGTACTTTGTAATGTTACATGGTCTCAATCATTAATATACAGATAGTGTGGGGTTTTTAGCGAGATGCTTTCCCAGGGTTACATACTGTGTTAATGTGTGAATGTTGTTGATGTTTTATTGTTATTGATGCTGCTATATTGATGATCAACGTAGAGGAGTTTATGTATTGTGTATGTATTCCGAAATAGTACATGATCAGGATAATCGCTGTTGAATATGTGTTAAATTATTCAAAATTTCTACAATGGGATCGATATGGTTCTTGGACAGTGGTGCATCTTTTCACATGACAGGAGATCGAGATTTGTTTTCTGATCTGGATGAGAAAGATCTTCGAGTGCACATCGAGATGGGCGATGATGGTAGATACAGTGCAACCGGTATCGGTACCATTTCCTTTGAGAGGGAGTCTAGTAAACCCTTCGTATTGAAGGAAGTGATGCATGTTCTAGGATTGAAGAAGAATCTTATCTCTGTGGCGATGTTAGAAGACAAGGGATATGATGTTGTCTTCAGTAAGGGAAAGGTTTTCCTTAGACACATCATCACTAGACAGGTGAAGCAGATTGGTTCATGGGTCAAGAACCTGTATGCTCTTGAGGTTCAAGATTCATGCAAAGCCTTGAGCAGCGAGGCAACTGATGGAGACTTGGTGGTTGAGAGGGAGTGTTTATTACCTCTCAACATGCAGAGCCAAAAGAAGTCTCAGATGATTGTGGAGGAGCGACGATTGGTGCAGTAGCTTCAGGAGGTTGTGGAGCAGCCACAACAAGGGAAGCTGAGAGGAGATCGACTAGAGACATCTACTCATGCAGATGTTGTTGGGAAAAGTATCCAATACAGAATGCCCCTATCCCACTCTAAGAGGTGATATTGCCTTAGCAACAAACAGTTGAACTTATTCGAGTATTCTTCTTTATGGAATGCAAGTGAGGAAGAAGGATCTAACTAACCTGTATCTTCCGCTAGTTTGTCGATCCCAATCACTCCTCTCTTTAGTAGCTCCCAGCTTCTTGCTCCTTCACCGGCCCAGCTTCACCGAATTCCTGCAAGATCACAAGAAAGAGAAACTACACAAAGATACAGATATACATTCATAAAAAGCTCAAGATCAGATTAAGCTAAACATGTAAGCATAACAAAACATCATTGGTATACAACATGTAGGAGAAACTCAAATAGTTTATTGATAAGACAATAAAGTCTGAGAGGAGATATAACCAAGTGAGTTCTGATCCAGCATACCTCCCAGCAATGGAATCCCTTCCTCTCCTCCAAAAAAGCATAAATCACCCAATGTGTTAATGTCAATCTCAAACCAACAGCAATTCTCTGCAAAGTACAAAATTCCAGCTCCCTGAACCTCTGGGTGAGAGATCCATATATAGATGTGAGCAGAGAGGATGAGTCAGCTCATGTTTTGACTTGTGGCTTCTCTCTGTCAGTTCTTGCTTCCACTTGGAGGTTGAGAACCTCTTACTCATCACTAGTCGAATTCATTGAGGCAAGTGTCATTGGAGAAGATTCTGGAAGCTTCCAGGGTCTTTCCACCTCGTTGAATGAACTTGCCATTTGTCATTTCCTGCTCAGCGCACCCTCGTAGTGCTTCTACCTGCATTGCAGTGCACCTAGCTAGTGTAATCTCTGCATTTCAGCGCAGACAGCTAGTGGAGCCTCTGAATTGATCCTGAATTGACTGTTTCTGAGTGGTTTTTGGTGGAGAAATTCTGGGAGAAGCTGTCATTGGTTGACCTTGTTCCTCTAGGGGTAGGAACAACTCATTTAGGGACTTTGGATCCCTTGGATTATGGACATTTAATGCTCAATGCTGTAAGGCACAAAAATGTCTATAACAGTTGCCCCCTAAAGTATGAGGTCGTTTATCGGGTGAAATGCTTTATTAGGAGGATCCAAAGTTCTTCCAATGCTGGGAGGAGACCTGTAATAAGATACAATACAATAGATTATTTTTCATACCGCTTTCATGATCTAGCTGAGGCGAGCATTCCCATGCTCAGCTTTATAAATTCATTTTTCTGTACATAGAACAGACAATCGTCTGATGGTAGACTGATAATTTTGATGAAATCATCATCCTTTTGGTAGGATGATTATCTGCTGCGATGCTGTACATGTCAATGTCTTTATTTTTCCTGAATATATATCGCAGCCCGGATGGATGAAACTAGATCCGGGGTCTTCAATTTCGTCCGATCTTCACTCTAAGTACAACTCAATCCATGTGAGAAATGTTCTGAAGTCGAACATGGAAAGACATCGCTTGATTACCGGTCAATGAGGTAAACCGTTAACAAGCGCGAGAGGAATCACCGATAATGATAATGACCCTCAAGGTACTGCAGTACAATTCACGTGGTGTGAATAAAGGACTTGCCGTCTAACACCACGAAAAATCTTTCGGTCGAAGGTCATTGATGTATACCTATCGCCGGAAGTGAGAAACTTGCCATTGAGGCATGCAAGCTTCAAAGTACTGGAGGGGTTGTTCCTAGATCAACTTCTTGGATAATGAGCTGATGTCGAAAAGAAGCGATCCGTCAAAGGAGGGCCTTAATGTATCCCACATCAGTTACACGGAACAGAGTAAATGATTTTTGATGGAGGTGAAAACGATCTGATGATATATGATTCAGGGTGGCGGTCATGAAAGGATGAAGGATAATGTATGGTAGTGGATGGGACACGGTTGACTTCTCTGGATGACTTCTCTTGAACATATCGGTGACACTTGTGTGATGGATTGGTAGCATTTACCCCAAAGATGCATGGTATTGGCGAGACCATGGTGATGTGACCGGTGAATGAAACAACCCAACCCGACTCAGGCACGGAGTGGAAGTGTCATGTTCAAGAGCGACTTGCTACCAATAAAGTTCTTTGAGTTTCTTCCCAATTTTTCCCCAGTCATTGCTGACCAGTACCTCTTTATTTTTGTCAAGATTGAGGAGGATAACATATGCTTGTTCTATAATTTTCCCTTCGGGCAAACCCATCGCTATGTTTTAACGAGCCTAGCGATAGTGAAACTCGTTCTCGTCTAAAGACAAGTTTGTCGCTATTTAATGTTTTTAACGAGTCTAACGACAAAGATAACTCGGTCCTTTTCATTTTTAGAGAGTCTAAAAAGGTACGTAAAGTCAACTCCGAAGGTCCTTTTTTGTCATCTAATCCCTTAAGTCTGAAAAAGTATAAAATAATACAGAAGGGATGAATTTTCGATAGTTTTAACAAGCCGAACAAAACAAGCGCTCGATCTTTTTGTGCAATAATCCCTCAGGTCCAAAAAGATTAAAATCTATAGGAGGGATATCACTTCCGATCGCTTTAACGAGCTGGAAGGCCAAAACTCGGCAATCTTTTCATATTTTACGAGTCAGATGAAAAGAACTTAAATAAGACTCGTCTTTTGAGGAACGAGTGATAAAACGGGTTAGCAGCTCATTCCAGGTAAGGTTTGGAATTTTCCAAGCACGGCAGTGTCACAAGGATGGCTAGTGAAATCACTCTTCGCAGCTGTTCCTCAAAATGGGTAAAAAATCATATGGAGGTGAACGATCGGCCAATGGAAAAGTGGAGGTGACGGTGCAAACACGACCAAGGCTTTAATGGCTGATAATGTTACATTCACGGTGGTTATTTACCGGAAGATAGTTCATTTTTTAATGAGCTTAAATGCGGAAAAATACTGCTCAATCTTATGTTTGCATGCCCCCAGCATAATAATGCAAATCGAGGTGCACGCATATTGGTCACTATTTAAGCATAGTAACGCTTGAGGTACAACCCATTAACTCGTAGGCTCCTTTTGCTAACACTCGTTTAACAATATAGGGGCCCATCCATAAAGAATTAAATTTATCTGCTCCCAATTTATCGGATTCTTGGTCGTAAAGCAAGACCAAGTCACCTTCTAAGAAGATACGGGACTTGACATTTTTGTCGAACTATGCCTTGACTCGTTTCTTATGGGCTTCGTTAGCCAAAGCGGCATCACGACGGGTTTCATCGAATTGGATTAATTCCAAGAAACGGGCCTCTTTTTCTGAAGTTCCATGGAGGAGATCAATTGCGAGTTTAAGAGATGAGATTTCACACTGGACTGGTAAGACTTCTTCCAGGCCATATACCAGCTGAAAAGGCGTGAACCCGGTCGCATTCCTTACCGACGTTCGGTAGGCCCACAAGGCTGAGTACAGGATTAGGTGCCACCTTCTTTTGTGAACTCCGATCATCCTTTGCAACATACGCTTCAGGACTTTGTTGATCGCTTCAACTTGTCTGTTGGCTTGCGGATAATACGGGGTGGAGCTGTCGTGAGATAACCCTAGCTTGGCAGCTAATTCAACCATCATGTGATTGCGAAAATGCGATCCATGATCCGTACCTATAGCCTGTGGTACGCCAAATCTGGCGACTACATGATTGAAAAAGAAAAGGGCAGCTGTTTCACCAGTGTTATCTAATGTAGGCATCGCCTCGGCCCATTTGGTAAAATAGTCAACGGCGACTATAATATACCCATGCCCCCCGGTCGAGGTGGGGTTACATGTCATGAAATCGATGCCCCATTTGGCGAAAGGCCCAACAGCAACTATTGGCTGTAAAGGTGTGGGTGGTCTTCTGGTTTTGCTATCGAAAATTTGACAAGCATGGAAACTTCTGACTGCGGTTATGCAATATTTGAACATGGTTGGCCAGAAGTATCCTAGTCGTAAGATTTTTTGTGCTATAGCATATCCAAATTGATGCCCCCCACACGCACCTGAATGACACTCATTCAGGGCTTTTTCGGCCTCCTCATGGGTGAGGCACCTTCTCATAACTGTATCGATACCACGACGGTAAAGCGTATCACCGACGATCATGTAGTCTTTTGCTTGGTATCGTATACATTTCTGTTCTGAGTGAGAGGTGTCAGGCTTGAACTTTTGGGTTTGGAGATAAATTATTATACCTCCATACCACTCATTGCTTGTAGATATCAGAAACAAATTCTCGTCCACGATTGATTCTTCGGATGTTTCATCGTTGGACGACGATGGGAGGTCGCATAATAATTCTGCGAGAACTAGAGCTTTCTTTGATTTGGATTTTACAAATTCCAGATCAAACTCTTGAAGGATTGCTATCCATTTTGAATATTTGCCCCCCAGCAACTGTCGCGACAATATATAAGTCATGGGGTTACAATCAGACAAAATGGTAGTTTTCCGAAACAGGACATAGTGTCGAAACCTTTGTATCGCTTGAACAGCCGCAAGCGCTAGTTTTTCAACGTAAGAATATTTACTTTCTATATCATTTAAGTTTCTACTTAAATAATATATAGGGTGTTCGATTCCATCGACTTCTTGAACTAAAACCATTGCGATGGTTGTATCTGCTGCAGCCAGATACAGGTTAAAGTCTCTTTGATAATCGGGTGCATACATTAATGATGCTTTTACAGAAAAGTATCCAGTGGAGTCGCCAATTTGTTGTTGGGAAAAGTATCCAATACGGAATGCCCCTATCCCACTCTAAGAGGTGATAGTGCCTTAGCAACAAACAGTTAAACTTATTCGAGTATTCTTCTTTATGGAATGCAAGTGAGGAAGAAGGATCTAACTAACCTGTATCTTCCGCTAGTTTGTCGATCCCAATCACTCCTCTCTTCAGTAGCTCCCAGCTTCTTGCTCCTTCACCGGCCCAACTTCACTGAATTCCTGCAAGATCACAAGAGAGAGAAACTACACAAAGATACAGATATACATTCATAAAAAGCTCAAGATCAGATTAAGCTAAACATGTAAGCATAACAAAACATCATTGGTATACAACATGTAGGAGAAACTCAAATAGTTTATTCATAAGATAATAAAGTCTTAGAGGATATACAACCAAGTGAGTTCCGATCCAGCATCTACCTCCCATTGATGGAATCCCTTCCTCTCCTCCAACAAAGCATAAATCACCCAATGTGTTAATGTCAATCTCAAACCAACAGCAATTCTCTGCAAAGTACAAAATTCCAGCCCCCTGAACCTCTGGGTGAGAGATCCATATATAGATGTGAGCAGAGAGGATGAGTCAGCTCATGTTTTGACTTGTGGCTTCTCTCTGTTAGTTCTTGCTTCCACTTGGAGGTTGAGAACCTCTTACTCATCACTAGTCGAATTCATTGAGGCAAGTGTCAGTGGAGAAGATTCTGGAAGCTTCCAGGGTCTTTCCACCTCGTTGAATGAACTTGCCATTTGTCATTTCCCGCTCAGCGCACCCTGGTAGTGCTTCTACCTGCATTGCAGTGCACCTAGCCAGTGTAATCTCTGCATTTCAGCGCAGACAGCTAGTGGAGCCTCTGAATTGATCCTGAATTGACTGTTTGAGTGGTTTTTGGTGGAGAACTTCTGGGAGAAGCTGTCATTGGTTGACCTTGTTCCTCTAGGGGTAGGAACAACTCATTTAGGGACTTTGGATCCCTTGGATTATGGAAATTTCATGCTCAATGTTGTAAGGCACAAAAATGTCTATAACAACAGAGACCTCCAGTAGGGGGAAACTTCAATCCAGGTGGGCTGAGGGATCACATGTAGCCTTACCTCTAGGTAGGAGGTGGGGCGATATAGAGTGATCGTCCCAAGGAGGAGGAGCAGGATCCTTGAGGTACCCAACCTCTTGGATGAGACCTTGCTACGGGAGCCCCGATGTGGAGTAGCAGGAACTGACTGATTGGGTAGAGATAGATGTAGATGGAGCGGCAGAGAGAGTGACAGTGCAGGGAATCCCAGGACAGCGCATAGCTAGCAGGCTACAGCAATGCGAGAGGCACAAGTGTTTTGCACAGTGCTAGGTGTCACAGAGAGGTGTGCAATGGTGCGAGATGCATGGAGATATTGCAGTAGTGTAGATGTTAGAGAGGGATCACTTGTCAGTAGTAGGTAGAGCTTCAGCATCAGAGTATGTTCCTAGCTCAACAAAGTAGTCAGTTGGGAGCGTTTTTGGTCCAAGTGTTGTTGGAGCAAGTGGACCGAGCAAATGTGTTGCATGCAGAACATTCCAGAGTTGCAGGATAGGGGTTGCAGATAATCCATATCTTGTTGAGAGGGAGTGTTGAAAATGCAACAAGATGATGGTGCTTAGTGGAAAGGAGTCGCCTTCACTAAGTGGGCCCGCAGGCTATTTTTGGCGCAAAGTCTATTTTTAGACTATGTTTATTTTTAGACTATGTCTATTTTTAGACATATGGATCATGGTCTATGAGTTACAAGATGCTATTTGTGGATGATTGATCATGTTAGTAAAAATAGATGGACTTATATTTTTAGACATATGGGCGGAGTCTATTTTTAGACTGCCAGGCTAAAAATAGAACAGTCAAATATTATTAGCTCTTAATAATATTTGGACTATAAAAATTATCTTATCCTCTTGGAGCACTTCAGTTCAAGATACGGATGTGGCACATGCAACTACCAGAAGGAAATATGCTTTTCTTATGGGTCAGTTGAGCTATTGCATGATGGACTTCAGTTAGAACTCAAGTGATTAAGTTTGGTGGAGTTGATTGAGGAGTTGATGGAGTTGTGTTTAGTTTGACTTAGTTGAACTAGTTGTATTTAGTCTAACTGCAGAATACACTAGTGATGAGTGATGTGAATTAATTATTAATTAATTCACTAATTATTAACTCATAAAGCAACTAAAGAATACATTAGTTAACTCATTGCATGGACAGTTTAGTGGAGACAAGTGTTAGAGGTGAGTGAAAGGGCAAGACAGCTGTCAGTTGTGACTATAGTTGTGCATGAGATTTGCACAATCAATGGATTGAGTATTTCCAATGAGAATTGCATGGTTCAACCAAGGGAAATACGAGTTTTTATCAGCCATTCTCATATATTCTCATGCAGGATTGCGCAGTGGAGGTAGGCAAGAAGCGGAGGAGATTTGAACCTGTGATTGATTCAGATCTAAGCTAGATTGTGTGTAACAGGTGGAGATATTACTAAGTACTTGTGAGGAGTATTGTACTATGTATTGTTACATGTTCTCTATCATTATAATATACAGATAGTTGGGGGTTTTCAGCTGTATGCTTTCCTCAGTTACATACTGTGTTGATATGTGTTATTGATGTGTTTCAATGTGCGCATGCGAATGTTTTGATCCTACAAATTGATGATCAATGTAGAGGAGGTTATGTATTATGCATGCATTCCGTAAATAGTGTATAATCGGGATAATCTCTGTGAATAAGTGTCATATTATTCAAAATTTCTACATAATGACAGGTTAATGAAGGATAAAGATTATGTGGAGAAATTGAATAAGTATGCAGGCAACTAAGCAGGTTCATCTACAAGTGCATCAGGAATAAAGGTATTGCCTATAGGCAGAGTGCTCTACGACAACCTAGAGAAATTATTCTATGTCGAGCATGAACTAAAACACTTGTTCCCAATTCAGCCTACATTTTTTAGGTATATAGAAACAGATGAAACCCTCAGAAAGCTTCAGAAAACCAAAATACCACAGCCAAAATGGTGGGAAGAAATGCTTGAAATTTTGTAATTTATTCTAGATAAAAGGTAAATTCTGATTTTTACTATATTCAATGAAGGTAAAGAGGATGAAAAGAGATCAACAGGTAAATAGTATTAGATGCAGGTAAAGTGTATCAGTAGGGAGGTCAAAACAGAGCAACCATCACATAGTTACACCAAGGACAGCAAGAGGCCAAATCATAGGGCCTAACTCCAACACATTCTCGAAAATAGGGACAACAAACCATTCGGTTGCCTTATCTATCATCTACGAGGTCTTCTAGCCATATTTTCTTGAAGGATATGATTAGTTATCCCAGTTTATATCTCACTTTGTTATGAGATATTTCATTGTAAATTTTTTTGTATAAATACCCCTTCAATTGGAGTACTGGAGGTGGATTCTTAGACATTGTTGTAATATTGATTATTTTGGAATAAAGTGCTGCTGGACCAACTTTTGTATGGCTTGTTGGATGAAGAATTGATGCAAAGGACTTTCCACAAATTTATTGAATCAAACACCGGATCAATAAGTCCTCTATACCTTATGTTTTAAAGTTTTCCTTATTTATTATATCATCTATGTTTCATATCTGAATGATAAATGAAAAAGATTAATTTGGAATATGCTTGATTGCACTCTATTTTCAATCGTTATTATTCTCCATGTTTTCTTCTGAATTAGGATAAATAGTGAAATCTTAATTGCTCCTGTTTTCTAGTTCGTTTGTCTTGATTATTTATTAAAGAATACTTAACTGCTATTTATTAGTAATCATTCAAGTTCCCTCTTTTAATTCTTAATTGCTTTTCATCCAATTTGAGTCCATCCCATATATCCCATGTCTTTATTTGTTCCCTGTTTGACCATCTTGCCCTGTGAAACCATCTTTTGTTAAGAAACCAAATCCAGTTAAGCCATCTTCTTTGACTCCATTAGCCCAATGGCCTAAACTACTCAGTCTTACCCCTCTGCTATTAAATCTCACCACCAAAATTCAAAAAAAACTCTTAAACTTCACAAATAGCCTAATATTTTTCAAAACCAAGCTAAATCATAAAGAGAGAGCCCTCTATGGGTACATATTGGCTAGATTCTGTACCTAAAAGTAGGTTTGTGGTTACCTCGGACCCCTTTCCTCTTCCCAACAACTTAAAGGAAAATCTGGGTGATAACAGTCCTAATCTTTGAACTTCATGGTAGGCACTCAGCCTAGGAGCAGACCTTCAAAAGTAATTCCTTCGGGGAGGAGCGGGGTCTAGAGCACACTATTCATGGCCTCCAGATATTTGGGCGCCCTAACTTTCCCTTTGCACGGAGGGACATACGTGGGTAGCTTCGCTGCGGAAGGAATTGGTGGGATGTCCTCCTCCATGTTGTCTTGCACATTAGTTTCATTAATTAGAGCCTGTAAATCCTTCTCCTCTTCATCCGATTCAATGGTGATGGTGTTTCCTTTTTCTTCCATTGATATCTTGCTGAACTGCAGGTTTCTTGGGGACACACAGACTGGTCCCATAGTCTATTTATCTTTCTTCGGCTATAGCGTCCATGGTGATTTTGGAACTTCTAGCGCAACTGCTGCATCTTTGGGCTCCTCAGTGGTATCTTAGGCAAATTTCATGCTTGGCTTGGTAGCAGTCATCATGGTTGCATGGGATATGTTATGTTGCGTGCTCAAAGATGGTAAGAGTGCTCGACGCTCAATACTCTACAACTGCTCAAATCCCAAACAACCAAGTGTTGTCTCGTAGTTATTCCTTTGAGTTTTATAGCGTCTTTTGATTTTGAATTTGACTGCTCCCCCCACTTCTGAGTCATTAATGCATTCTTGGTGGCAGATCGTCCCAAATCTAGCTCTTAATTCGTGTCTTAATTGCCCACCGCCCGCTCCCTTTTTCCTTAAATTGGACATCTTGTCATGAACAGTGACATCAACGGATACTTCCCAGTTGACCCGCGTGGTAACGTAGCCCCCCATGCGCGAGCACGAACCTTGTACTATGCAGATTATGCATGCACTTCCCTCACCGCGCAGTTCCCAAATAGACTCATTTAGAGTCCCACGCTCTCTTTCAACTATTTGGAGCACTGAGATTGTGCTCCCTGTGGCTAGTCAGGTGGTTGCACCATCTGTGAGACTCCTATTTGCCTTCCAGTCTAGTCCATGGACACTCCTCGATTTCCCTTGCGATGGTCAGCGCAACATGTTCTACCTTATGTGGTGCGCTCACCTTGTTACTGTGTTTGTTAAGGTGTGGTCTCAGCCATGGTAGCAGAGTCATAAATTCTCAGCAACAACCATCTAACACAGCGGTATGATCATCTGTATCTCCCCTTGTCATCCTTGGTTTATGAACAAGACATTCTTGTGTGACCTCATTTTCCAGTCTTTTGATCTCAACATCCATCCACATGCTTTTCTTCCTCAATCATACCCAATCTTCTTCGAGTTTGTGAAGTCTAAGGTTCCCTCGTTGAATGGCTTCCCGAATCCTTATATGGTTGTCCTCGTGTAGCTGTGTGATTCTTTGCGTGATGTCATAATTGCAGGGCCTGTTACGTGTGGATTCCTTTTCGTATTCCCTCCAGAAATCTTGGGTTCTACTCTGTTTCGCACCTTTGGAATCATTTCTGTGCTCAGGTTTTTGCACATGGTCCTATAGGCCCATCGAACTGCTAGCATGTGTAGGTCCCAATCAAGTCGTTTCATTTGGTAAACCTTGTTCAGTACTCTACGCACCCTATCAAATGCCTTGTCATGGAGAATTGGTAACGTGCATTGTCGTTCCTGCTGTTGTGGTTTGTTCCAATTCTCTAGGCTGTGCGCTTGTGTTGGTTGTACAACATACGTCTGTACCCATCGGGAAAGGTGGCTGCACAAGTTCTTCCACCCCATCTGGTTGGCTTTCATTCAAAGATGGGGTTTTCCAAAACGTAGGCACATCATCCTTCTCCATCCACGCCAGTCTTCAAAAGTTCCTTGATGCGTACCCCACCATCGTGTGGGTGTTGCGTGTCGTGCCCACTTTAGTGCATCAAACCGCTATTGTTCTTGTACTGCACTTTTGAATTTTCTTAGAAATTCATCTACTACAGACAATCCATCATATGTCGGTAGCTCCCTTGCCTCTGTTTTTACACAACACAATGATCTGATCATCATGTTGCAGTTCAGTGTTGTTACTTCGTGCAGTCGATTCTGCCATCGCTCTATCTCTTCGTCTGAATCCAAAGTGCAGGAGCTTTAGCACTCCCATGAAATCCTTCCATCTGAGTCAAATTCACCCAATCCTCTCCTTGTTCAGTTATCTTGTAGATACAGTTGAGATCGTCATCACTACTGTCGTCACGCACCGGTTTATTGTATCGCGCTCCTTCGGTTGGCTCCAGTAGTACTACTATGCGTAGCGACTTTTTCTCAAAGATCATTTTGTGCTTATTCATATTTATGACTCCGTTCATATTGGTAGCCCAGTCTATCCCTAGTAGTGCGAGATAGTGATTGCTATCATCGATAATCTCTATCACTTCGAAATCCACCTGCGCGCTTGCACCTTCAATATCAACTGTCACTCCTTGCGATCTTCCCATGGGAAAAATCTTTTGTTGGTTCACCATCCATAACTGAATAGGGGACCATTGCAACGCGGGTCTTCCCATGCGTTCCCACATTTTCTTTGGTAGTACATTCACGTCCAAACCCATGTCTAGGATTACCTAATCCATTTCGTACTTGCCTATTTGTGCAGTCAACCTCATCTCCCTTTCTGTGCGTAATGCATGCTTTCCCAGTTTTCGGACCACACACAGTTCTCCTAACCCCGTGCACCTAGTGATAAGTTCTTGTAGCCCTTTGACTGCCTGGTTGTCGCGTAGTAGTTTCATGCATGTCTCCAACGAGGTAGTGAGCATTGAAGGATCCATCCCTGGTTCTAGTTGATCCTTACTACCTGAAGTGGAGGCCTCCGTGAAGCTCTTCTTAGCTTCCTTGAATGTCTCCTTCGCACGTTCTAAATCAAACTTGGGGTCCTTTGTAGGAGCCTTGTGAACCCATGCACTTTCTCCTAGCTTCTTCCCTTTATCATCTCCCAGTGTCATACCACTCCTGAGCATCATGTTTACATTTGGGTCTTCTTCGCGTGGTTTAGACCTCATCATTTGTAAATTCTAGGTCGAAGGGGGCTAGAGTACCCCCTTTTCGAGCATCTTCGCTATCAGCGAAGGGAAATCTTCCACCTCATGATCAAACTGATTACAGTACCAACATGATATCCTAGTTGGGTTTCTACAATCACAGGCATAATGCCCTGGCCCTCCGCAATTGTAACAGATTATTTGTCTGTGACCCCTTCCTCATCCCATTCCACCTCGACCCTGACCGCGGCCCTGAAACCCAGCCCGTGCCATCCCTGCATTTGGTTTGAGGGCTCGTGTTTCGTCCTTCACCTCCTAGGTAGGAGTTTGATCCATCATTACTTCATAGCTTCGTCATGTGCATTCGTCAAGGCCTACCGACCTGCAGAAATTACAAAACAACTACTGAGACGTCTGCGTATACTTCTGCAACAGATGACAATTATCTGTGGTATGTTTTCCTCCTATCTGGTAGATCGCAGACCATAACGCAGACACCGCGCTTGGCCCCGCCTATGCCTTTGGTATTAATGGAATTGGCCCTCCTCCTGCCAAGTAGTTTGCGAACACTGGACAATGATCTTTGTCATGGCCCTAGCCTTTGCATTTTATGCACCATACTTCCTCACACGCCTTTGGCCAAGGTGCCCTATCCTGTTTCAAACTTTGCATTTCCAGACACAGATTTTGAAGCTACACGTGGATCTATTGGAATCGCAATCCTGGGTCTTGTATAGGGGTCTCATGCAACCTCATTGTTATCTCCAATGCTTTGGCCTGGGTGGAAAGTGTTTGCTGTGACAGTGCCATCCTTAGGTGTGGCATAAGTGAGGCCACAAACCATGTGTGATGCTATGCATCTGTTAATGTCATATTTGCTTTGCGGATCGTACTTTTTAGCCTTTGGTCTAGACACCAGGGGGTCTCACCTGGGAGCATTGTGATCTCTCTAAACCCGATGATTGATTGCGTATCTGACTTTTTCTTGCTAAACTCCCTGTTCAACGTGGTTTGGATCTCTACAATTCCGGCGTTCGGGTGGTCATTAGAATGCTTGATATACCATGTTAATGCGCAATCCTACAGCATGGTCACCAGCGTAGACTTTTTAATATTATCATCCACAACGCCCTGTGCTTCCCATACTGCTCTTACCACGGACCAGAATGGTTTGGGTCTTCATTTCCTACTCCTCTAAATACTGGAAGTTTGATCGCACTTTCCATACTGAACTGCGGAGGTGGCAGAGGTGGAGTGGGTGGAGATGGAGGTGAGGGGGGTGAAGGGGGTGGCGGTGTAGGTGGAGGTGGTAAACGCGGAATTCAATGCCTTATCAAACTGACCGTGCTTCTCGGAGAAACCTTCGCGAGCTCGTCCTCGCTCTCTCGCGAGGATGAAATTAAGGGACTGTTTTCTAATTCTTCACTACTTCTGCTTCTGTAGATCTTTCTGTTCCGCGTAGTCCCAAACATTAGTTTATTCACATAACCCACTTTTCACACAATAGCATCTTAATCCAAGTTTTCAAATATTTAATGTACTTACCTCGTGGTCCCTTGAGAAAACGTCACTCTGCCTCGCTGTAGCTGACGATCGTGTCTACCGCGAACTCAGTGATAAATCCTCCTATTATCCGGTCGAGCCAATGGTCCACAACGCGCACTATCTTATCTTCTAAGGATTCTAGTCTGCGCATTAGTTCCGAAGTCCACACTATTGGTTTGTTGAGCCTACACCTTCCCTGGCTATCTGCTAACTTTGCGATATTCCACTCATATAGCTCAGATGGAAAAGATACAAATAAAATTTCGTGAATTTCAGTGTACAAGTAGCGACCCAGACACTGCTCCTTAGATACTTGCAGATTTCTGTTTTCCTGCACTGCGAACTCATGAATCTTCTTGTCCAACAACTCTTCAATTTCTTTCTTTGTAGGGTTCTAGTGGCACAAGATCAGAGATCCTTTATGCAAATCCCGGTCCTTGCAACAAAACCATTTGTTGGCTTAGTGGGGCCTAACCTAGGTTTAGAGGTGATTTAGCCAAGCAAATCCCAGTACTACTGGCCCTTTTGGAAAAATTCCGCGGAGCGCGGACTGAGGTCTCACTCGAACTAATATGGCAGGGTGCTAGAACCGGGTTTCCGCACCCTAGGGATGTCTGATGGGCTTCTGGAGGTCCGTGATCTAACCTATTGCTACGTGCACTTGTGATCTCTTCATGACCTATGGTGCGGCTTCCGCGCAACCCTACTCAGGGCACGATCCATATAATACCCAAGATCCTTGTTAATTAACCGATTACTTAACTTGTATGTGTAAGATTTAGGGTTATTACAGCATATTGATCAATCATAACAATGCGCACAATACATAAATGAATACAAGCATAAAGAAGATAGTGTGTAGAAAATACATAGGAATATGAATCAACTTCTCTTTTATTAATCTTCAATCTTACTTTCAAACTCAACACCACCCTGCACACTCAGCTATAAGGGTCTGCACACTCAACTGCGGACTCTACTAGGCCTATGTGCACTTAGCTGCAGAGCCTCTTCCTACTACTACAACCCAAGACACTTAGAAATATACTCTAAGCTCAAACCATTCCTTCGCTATTCATCTATTCATCATTCCTTCTTGACTATCTTTACAACTTAGAGCCTCGCTCTATTTATACAATCCCATGGTCCGCGAACCACGGGAAGGCTGACTTTACACTAAATTACAATACAATGCTTAGGGCGGACAACCCTATGACTCAATTGTACACTTCGCGCTCTGTGCCCTCACTTCGCGGATTTTTACAACATCTCTAACCAAAACTTGGGCTTTGAGCCCCAAAACCTGCTGTGGGGGCGATTCCATGCCCAACATAAATAATGGGTGGTTAGTATTTATAAGTTGTTTTGATGTAAATTTGACCTCATTTATGAGAGAGGTTGGAGTCAAATTTAATTGTAGAAGTCGTTTTTAACTTCCCTAGACATTAGGGTTTGGTTAGAACACCTCATGGAACAGTTCCTAGAGTAATTGATTCAACCCCTAAGAGTGGGGAGATGTTTTGAGAAGAATCTTCGGCGAAAATCACATAGAAATATTTTTACCGATGCGTTTTGAACCAACCAGTGTGGTTCATCATCAGGACAAGTTGAATGAGCAGATCTTGTTGTGCATTATAAGTAGATCGGGCAAAATGTCCAATGACCAAATTTCCAGATCAGGTAACGGCTAAAATGATAACAGCTAGATTGACCAGGGAATGGCTAGTTAGACCATGAAGGGCATAATTTATTTAATTAAGTAAGTTCAGTTATTAATTTCTTAATAAATGGACCATTTTTATAATTTCAATTAAGAAATTAATAACTGAACTTACATAATAACTGAACTTACTTAATTAATAACTGAACTTACTTAATTAAATAAATTATGCCCTTCATGGTCTAACTAGTCGTTCCCTGGTCAATCTAGCTGTTATCATTTTAGCTGTTACCTGATCTGGAAATTTGGTCATTGGACATTCTGCCCAATCTATTTATAATGCATAGCAAGATCTGCTCATTCATCTTGTCCTGACGATGAAACACACTTGTTGGTTCGAAACGCGTCGGCAAAAATATTTCTATGTGATTTTTGTTGAAGATTCTTCTCAAAATTGATATGGATCACAGAAGCCTAAATTCTATAATTGAATCCCTTCACGGAGGAGCCATTGCGAGATGTTGTTTTGGTCTTTACGTATTAGTTTCTCAGTGATAGAATGGGTTGGATTTCAGAGGAGAGAACTGTTGTAGCTTGTACTTGGACATTTTCTAGAAATCAAAGGACACAATTTTCAACTATTATCTAGGAATTCATGTGCAGTAAGTTTGTGATGTTATTTTTTCTCTGTTATAGCTTTATATGAAGGATATCAATCTTCTCTTTCCATTCATCAATTATTCAATGGTTTTCCTTACATTTTATAAACAAAATTCTTTGCATAAAGCTCTGTTATGATGGAAAAATTATTATGTGTTACTTTATTTCTTGCTTAATGAATTCATGTTTCATGCTCATTAATACCTTTTTCTTCTTCTAAAAACTAAACTACACTGAAAAACCCTAAGATCCATCACAAAAGTAATGCTACCTTTCTCCTTTTTGTATTTTTTTGTTGTAACCCTTTGATCCTTTGACCTAGCTACCTGGTTTTTCTCCCTTATCCAACAACAAAACCCTAAATTTTCCAAAACCCACTTGAACCTAGCTATCTAGCCTAAAATCCTTTACGTTCCAGTCATCTCTTTGTTGTGGTTTCATAGAGAGAGCCCTCTCTGGTTTGGTAGGACTAGCTACCAAATTAAAATCTTGGTTTGTGATTACCTCCGTCGATCTCCTCATCAGCCTGGGACATTGTGGAGGATAACAGAGGGCATGAAAACTAGGGAGTGCCAAGGTGTTATAGTGAATGTAATGTTTCCAAGTCATGGAAAAATGTAATGCTAGTTGCAAGGTCATGACTGCCAAGGTGTGTTAGGGAATTCTAGGGCATGCTAACATGTACCAGATAGTATGAAGACATGTCAAACAAGATAAGACGTGCCAAGTGCGAAGGCATGCCAAGATGTATAAGGGTGTGACAATGCATGCCAGGGACTATCAAGGGAACAAAAGGGAGGAACAAGTTAAAGTACAAGTAAATGAGCACATTATAGGGTTAATAAGTCATAAATTTACCTTTTCCATGAGGGTCATGCTAGGAAAACCAACATTAGGTGCCAATAGGTGCCAAGTGCCATGTGTCAATGCATTCTAAGTGCCAAATCTTCCTCCATTGCTTCCCATCTAATTTCCAATAATTGATCTCAAATAACTTTAATATTAAACCATGACAAATCATATGAAGTCATCTCAATGCATTCCAACACATGCTAATACTTGCCAAGTGCCAACATGTGCCAAGTGCCAATGTGCAGCAGGGAGTGTGATGCATGCTATGAAGTGGAAGAGCATATCGAAGAGTGCTAAGGTGTGCTAGAGAGTGCCAATGCATGCTGAGGAGTGTTAGGGAGTACTAGGACAACACAAGGGAGCACTAGGTCAAAATGCATGGAAGTGAATGAATATAAGGGTGCGTCAGGGAGTGTTAATGAGTGCTAGCTATCATTCCAAGGAGGTAGTGACAAGGTATGCTAAGCATGGGTAAGGCATGCCAGGTAATATTAGGGAAAGTCAAGAAGTTCTAGAGTGTGCTAGGTATTTTGGGGGTGCACTAGCATGTGCCAAATAGTGCCAAGGCATTCCAGGTGCTAAGACATGCTAGGATGTGCATGGTGCCATAGTATGCCAATATGCGTCAAGGAGTTTCAAGGCAACAAAAGGAATAAACAAAATAAAATGCAAGGAAATGAACACATAAGAGGGTTAATAAGTCGAGACTTTATCTTTTTCAAAAGGGGCATGCTAGGCACACTTATAATATGTTCCAATACATGCCAAGTGCCAATCTGTGCCAAGTTCAAATGTTTTTCAATGCAATATTTTTCCAAGGTGTTCCAGGGCATGCCAACACATGATGGGGGAGTGCTATGCTATGCTAGGGCATGTCAACATGTGCTTGAGCATCCTACTCATGGCAAGATGTTCTAGGTACAAAGATGTTCCAAGACATGCGAGGTGCCAAGGAATGTTAGTGTACTATTCCAAAGAATGTTAAGGTGTGCCATGAGTGTTGAGGAGTGCTAGGTCTCTCTCATTAATAGAATTGATAGAGCTTGATTATGTATTAAATAATATAGTTCCTCCACACACTAGTGGAACTTTATTTAAAGGAAATTTGCTAGATAATAAACCTAATAGAGATGAATCATGTGTTGACTCATAGGAAAACTATATTATTATGACTTAAGGGAAATGATACACACTAATTAATTCTTAAAAAATTGAATGACTATTATAACCACTATGACCTTGGACACATAATAAAAAACACTCCACAACAATGGTCTTAAATCATTATGTTTTGACAAAAGAAATAGTAACAAGTACATAGCTTCATCAAAAACTCATTGGAATGATCAATGATGACGAACATTTTTTTACAATCACCAAAAGTAACGAAAAAGAGCATTGGTGAGGTTCAATAAAATATCATCACTAGAACTGTCACCAAAAAGAGAATTAGTGATGGGCCTTTAACGACCCTCACCAAAAGTGTCACCAAAGAGAAAATTAGAGATGGACCTTTAATGACCCTCACCAAAAGTGTCATTGAAAATGGATTTGGTGACAAACCTTAAAGGACCATCACTATATACACTTACAACAATGATTTGTTAAAGACCGTCACCATATACGACATTGGTGACGGACCTTAAAGGTATATCACAGGCATGAAGTGTTATAAAAAACTCATTGGAATGATCAATGATGACGAACATTTATTGACCGTCACCAAAAGTAACCAAAAAGATCATTGGTGACGGTCAATAAAATATTGTCACTGGAAGTGTCACCAAAGAGAGAATTAGTGATGGGAATTTAACGACCCTCACCAAAAGTGTCACCCAAGAGAGAATTAGTGACGAGCCTTTAACGACCCTTATGAAAAGTGTCATTGAAAATGTCTTTGGTGACAAACCTTAAAGGACCATCACTATATACACTTACAAAAACACTTTTTTAAATACCATCACCATATGTCACATTGGTGATGGACCTTAAAGGCCCATCACAAGCATGATCCTCACCAATGACCTTTTTTCTTGTAGTGCTTATATTGTAGTCTGTGACACCTTGTGCTTCCCATACAACTTTTATCATGAACCAAAACTGGTCCGGATCTTCATTCCCTACTCCCTTGAACACTGGTAGCTTTATCGCGCTAGCCATACTGCTTCATGGTGGTGGCGGAGTTGGTATGGGTGAAGTCAGGGGTGAAGATGGTGAAACTGGTGGTGGTGTGGGTGGGGGTGGTATGCGCAGAATTTTTTTCCTTATCAGATTGATCGCATTTCTTGGTGAAACCTTCACAAGCTCTTCTTTGCCCCCTTGCGGAGGTGATATTAAGGGGCTAGTTTCTAGTTTTGTGCTACCTTCATTTCTGTAGATTGTCCCACTCCACGTAGCCCCAAACATCAATTTATTCACATAACCCGCTTTTCACACAGTACCATTTTTATCCAAGTGTTCAAAGATTTAACGTACTTACCTCATGGTCCTGCGAACTCAGTGATGAATCCTCCTATGATTCGATCAGCTAATGATTGACAGCATGCATGATCTTACATTCTAATGCTTCTAGTCTATGCACCAATTCTAGAGTCAACGCAATAGGTTTGTTGAGTTTACACCTTCCTTGGCTATCTACTAGCTTCGCGATCCACTCGTACAACTCAGTAGGGAATGATGTAAAGAAAATTTCATGGATCTCCGTATACAAGTAGCAATCTAACCACTCTTCCTTTAATAGTCACGGATTCCTATTTTCTCGCACTGTGAACTCATGAATCTTTCTATCCAACCAATCTTTAATTCCTTTCTTGGTCAGATTCTAGTGATACGACATCAAAGATATCTATGCCGATCCCAGTCTCGGCAACAAAAATATTTGTTGGCTTACTGGGGCCTAACCCAGGTTCGGAGTTAATTAGCCAAACAAATCCTGGTACCACTGGCCCTTTCGGCAATAGTACGCGGAGCACGGACTGAGGTCTCACGCAAAGTAGTATGGGAGGGTGCTAGAACCAGGTTTCCGGACCTTAGAGATGTATGATGAGTTCGACTGGTCCACGGTTTGTCCATGTGTGCAAGTTGCTTTGCGCACTTTCCCATTCCTCGCAGCTTGATATACTTCCTTCGTGCAGCCCTACCCAGGAGCTGTGAACCGCGCTCTGCGTTATTACCCAAGACCTTAGTTATATTCCAATATTAGTTAATTATATTTGCCTACTTGAGTGCTTTAAGTTATACTTAACAACATAGAACCTTCATATAGGTGTGCATAGTAAATAAACAGTATATTTGCAACTTATATCAATCATGCATTAACCCAAGAATAGATACATAGAATTATAGAAAAACATCTCTTTATTGATTCTTTCCACGGTTACAGACTCGACTCGCCCTGCGCACTCAACTGCGGACTACTAGGCCTCTGTGCACTCAGCTGCAAAGCCTTCTCCTACTCTACAACCCACAGACACACTTTACACTTCGGCTCACTTACTTAGACTTCATTATTCCTTCATTATTAGTTAGTTCTCTTTTACACTTAGAGCCTTGCTCTATTTATACAATCCCATTGTCTGCAGACCATGGGTAGGTATATCCAGCTGACATTAAATTACAAAACTAGGGCGGACAACCCTGTGACTCTATCATACTTTTACGTCCTGCGCCCACAATTCGTGGAGCTTTTACAACAAGATTCGGTCAAAACTTGGTCTTTGAGCCCCAAAACATGCCTTGGGGGATTCTGTTCCCAACATTTGGCTACCACTATCAACAATTAAATATAGTGGAGAACCCTTCACCTACATCTCTAACTGGAAGAGATGCTCCCCCTCCTTTGGATATTCGGGATAAATCTTCTAGATGTTGGTGGTGGAAAGAATGATGCTAGGTTTTGTGTCAATAATATGCTTCCCCTAGTCATACTCCTTCTCTGGATCTATCTCAAAATAAAAACATTCATTAGACTCTAAAGCTTTCATCTTAGCCACCAATGATTCCTTGGTGCAACACTCATTTGTGTTGTGAGAGGGGATCTTGTGAAACTGACACCACTTTCCCATGTCCTTATTTGGCTTCATGGTGCTCATATATTATTTCATATTTGAAGGGTTGCCCTGGGTCGCTCCACCTTGGCTTTTTCCTTTCTTCTATGGTTTGGGGTCACTCTTGCACTACTTCTGATTTCCAGATCCAAAGTCACACTTCTTTTGTTTAATTTTTTTCTCAATCTTGGAAGCATATTTGTATTCTGCACCAAGCGAGGAGATGTCTAGGAACTCCATTTCTTCTTGAATGTATCTATGCAGACAACCATGGAACCTTAGCTCTAGATGTCACTCAAAGTCTTTGATACCCAACATTTTTCCTAAAGTATGAAAAATATTTGTGAAGTCATGCACATCTTGGTCTCTTTGTTGCAGTGATATTGTTTCTTGATAGCATCTTAGAAAGAGTTCCAAGAGGGGGAGGTTTTAAATAGAGAGGGTTCCTTGACCCTTTTCTCACAGTAGGTTTCTCACTAGTCCTTGACATGGGCGACAACCTTAAGCAATGAAAAATTAATCTTCTCCCTATTGGAGAAACTGTGGGCTGAAGAATAACCTTCCAACATATTCAACCATTTATCTACAACATCTACATCTATTTGACCTTCGAATATAGGGATATTGAAGTTCACTTGTACCTTGAAGGGGGTCTTTCCTCCAAAGTGACTATTGGATGAAGATACGTCACTGATAGGCATCCATCGAAGGAGATGAGAAAATATGTCCATCATCTCATTCCTTCGCCGCTCAAGGGCTTCTTTGAGCAATAGCCTTTAAAAGGCTCAACCATTTCAAGTCCCAAATCCTTATACCTCAACCTCATTGGCGACATGCACATAAAAACAAGGAAAGAGAATATTGCTCTAATACCAATGATCCAAATTTTATGAAGGAACAAAATGAAATACAAATATCAATCAGAAAATAGATATACATAAAAAGTAAGACTTCAATACATTAGTAATAAAGTACTGTAAATTATGTACATGTAGAATGGAAATGAGCTAGCTCAGACAATGGTAGCTTATCTTTGAGAAGATATGTGGTGGCTACATGCATTGAGAACTGTATTACAATGAGGCTTGAAGGTACATTTATTATTTAGAAGAAATGGAAAAACCTAAACATCCAAAAATCTAACTCGAGGAGATGAAGCGCCAAAAGTCTGTGGGCTGCCTTGGGGTAAATTGGTACATCAAATTCCTAGAGTTATAACTTTAACATGCTATCTTCATTTGACGTAGACAATACTTTATTAGAAATATATATCTAAGTAATACAAAATCTAGCTACAAACCCATGCCACTGTTATTAAGATTTCCCATTGTCCAAAAAACTGCTATTTAGGGCCTCAGCCTGAGTGGTTAGCCTTTGTTGTGACAACGCGTTCTGTAGATGCGGTGTTAGTGAGGCTACAAACCATTCGTGGTGTTGCCCGTCTGTTAAGGTCATGTTCTCTTCATGAATTGTGCACTTCAGTCTTTGATCCAACTCCCACGGGATTTCGCCTGGTAGCATTGGGATTTGCTTGAATCCAATGATCGACTGTGCCTTCGACTTTGGCCTGCTAAATTCTTTGTTTAGCGAAGTCTAGATATCCACTATCCCTACATTGTGATTGTCATTGGAATGATTAATGTACCAAGTCAACGCGTGATCTTGCAGAGCGCTGACCAATGTTGCCTTCCTTATATTGTCGTTCATGACACCCTGTGCTTCCCATACAACATTTATCATGAACCAAAACTGGTCTAGATCTTCATTCCCTACTCCCTTCAACACTAGCAGCTTTATCATGCTGGCCATACTACTTCACGGCGATGGCGAAGGTGGTATGGGTGAAGTCAGGGGTGAAGATGGTGAAACTGGTGGTAGTGTGGGTGGGGGTGGTATGCACAGAATTCTTTGCCTTATTAGATTGATCGCACTTCTTGGCGAAACCTTCACGAGCTCTTCTTCGCCCCCTCACGGAGGTGATATCAAGGGGCTAGTTTCTAGTTTTGTGCTACCTTCATTTCTATAGATTCTACCACTCCACGTAGCCCCAAACATCAATTTATTCGCATAACCCGCTTTTCACACAGTAGCATTTTAAAGTTGTGTGGGACCTGATGATGATCATGCCACAACTTGTTCTTGGCATTGGAATTATCCAAGATGTCATGCATCTATTGGTGGATGTGTCAGACGCGTTCAATAAACTAGGTTTCTTTATCAACCTCAGGATATACATGTGTGGTTTTTGTTTGTGTAGTTGCATGAGGCATGGAAACATCAATCAAACACAATGGTTGAAAACCAAGACCCACTTGAAAAACACTGCGGCCAGTCGAGCTATGAAGAATTGTGTTAAAACTGTGTTGCACATAAGGATGGCTCTCATCCCAGGTTTTTGGATGCTTGGAGTTGTACATGCATATGTATGTGCATTATTATCCTTAACAATCTTGGAGTAAACAGGTCTTATGACTAGTATTAACACTATTTTTCCAAGGCTGCGGTCTTTTGATCGCCTGTAAAGCAAAACAAACGGTTAGGAAAATGTTTGGTTGATAGGGAGGGTCATAATGGAATTATCGAGCTTTATAGGTATATGGAGTGAGTCCAAAATTATTTTGGGAGGTAAACCATGCTTTAATTGGTTAGAAAAGGCTTCAAGTGTAGCAGAAGGGTTTCATAAGTTTACAAAGTAGAATGGGCGAAGGGCAAGAAGACATGGGTTCTTGGGTTTTGAACTATAACAGGAAAACTTTCAAAATATGGCGCGAACTAAACAGTGGATGGTTTGTCACATAGCGGGTAGGCAGTAAGCAAGATCCATCTCACAACTTTTGGGAGGTTGGTGGTTTTGGCAGAGGGTCGCACGAGGCCACAAATTGGATGACATGTAGAAAAGTCAAAACAACTTATATCACGTGGTTAATGTTCGACCGAAAGGCCCGCGCGATATAAGCAAGAGCCATCAGATGAGGGAAGGCGGATCGTGCAGTAGTCGGTAGCAGAAAGTGTTAGGGAGTTAATGGAGGGGGCCCGATGGCATAATTAACATAATTAAATTGACTTTAATTATATCGGGGATGATATGATTGGATGAATGAAGGATTAATAATTTTAATGATATCGGAGTGATGGTATTGGCAGAGAGGCTATTAATTAATCTAGGTGATTAATTAATTCCTTTTTAACACATAGGATGGTTTTGGATCTTAATTAATCATGGTTCAATTAATTAATCCAACTCAGTTAACTTTATTATGGTTTATGTTTCAAACCACCGGGAAGGGATATTTATTTATTATGGGATTTTTATTAATAATATGGGAAAGGGTAATTTGTTTTGGGAGTTAAATAAATAATAAGAATTAAGTGTTAATATGACCATGGAAAAGGAAAATACGCTAAGTAAATGTTTCCGAAAATACATTCATCATCCAACATTATGACTTAGGCTAAAATGTGTTTGGGGGCATTTTTTTTAAAGAACCATTTATTTTTCCTAAGTAAAAGAGTGATTTTACCTTGGGAAAAGGATTTGAAGGGAATGAATGAATTATGAAGGGGGTGAATTTTGATGAAGGGGTTTTAGCACTTGGGCCTTGCAAGTTATTGGGCTAAGGGTTCAGTCCTTCCAAAAGTTAGAGAAATGCTCTGAGCCCCTTTAAATTTCAGGTTGTTGGTGCCTTTAGTACTTATGGGAAATTAGTAAAATTTAGGGGAAAAATGAATGAGGAGGTTAATTAGTTTGACTTTTTTCTATGATGTAAATGTCTTCATTGTCATACATATATTTAAGTGCTTTTGATGATGAAATTATATGACTTGATATCTAGATAATAATTCATCACACATATTTCTGCAACCATTCATCTACTTACCCTACCTACTTTATCTTACCATTTTTTCTTCTTTTATTAGGGTGCACTTAAACTTGCAAACCCTCATCAAAACCTTTTCTTTTCTTTTACAATGGTATTCTAACTAAGTCTAACATTATTACATCCAAGGGCTCAGATTAAACTGTTGAGCTCTTTTATTTACTCTACCTATCTACTTATCTGCCAAGATTAAACAGTTTGGTCAGATTTTCATTCTCTATCTCTAAGCATGAAATTGAAAACATGGATTTACCAAGATTACACTATTTTGTTACCATGGATTGTGGCATGAATAACAAGCTGCACACAATCATTATTATGCATAAAAGTAAATTAGTGGTATTTGGACTTGCACACTTTCATGATCTTTTTGTTGTTCATGGGGTTCATATTTTTTTTATCTTTTTTGACCTTTTTATTTCTTTTGTCCTTTTATTTTTCTTTTAGGACATACCCTCTTTACATTTTTTAAATTTTCTTGAATTTTGGAATATGGAAAATATTTGCAGAAAGCAAAGGTATGTACATATTACAAAGATAAACTAAGTTAATCATAAATTATGACACCTATTAGTATAGGAACCTAACAGAATGCAAGATCGAATTTTGAATTTGGGTGATTTTTGGAAATTTTTGAGTTACTCTGCCCTATGCGCAACGCAGTTGATAGAGGTGCAAGGTAGTTCATAGAAGCGCAGCACCTTTTCGAGAAATGCAACGCAGTTCACAGAAGCGCAATGCCTAGGAATATTTGCCAATTTTAGCTAGAAAACGTGTGTTTTTTCCCTTAAGCAGGAGAGAGCTCGATAAAAAAATGAGGTAAGGATGCAAATTAAATATGTTTGAGACTTTTGGGCTTTTATAGGCATAGTATGATCCTCTTTTGAGTGAAAATGGGCCCCACATATCTTTTTCAAACATGACTTTCACTCCTTTTTGAACTTGATCACCTTGGAGATTTGTAACCTGAACTTCTTTTTACCTTTTTGAACAGTGAAACTTCTTTCTTTTGGAACCTTGAGATTGTGGCCATGAAGTAATCATGAAATTACATAAAAATTTATTGAAAAGAGTTGTTGATCACAACTCATCTAATGCTAGGATTTTATGCATGAAAAGAAAATGTAAGTGACCTTGAAACCCTAATGACCTAATGAAGACATTAGACTGAATGAAGTCTTGATGATGATGATTGACATGATGATGAATTATCTTTATGATGATACACTCGTTTGGGTGATGTAAGTGACCGACATGTGATATTTTTGAGAGAATACAGACAATCCTAAACAAACTAACGAGTGACCAATTTTTATTCTTAAAACCTAGTGACATGATAAAATTTGACCTTGATACCCCTAACAAACTTGGTAAAAGCATATTTCATCACTGGTGATAGGTAGAAATGAGTGAAACTAACATTGGCTGCAGATGGGGATGGTAGCTCCTTGGAGGTGTTAAGAACACTGTAGACCAAGTACCCTTATTCATCCGGCAATGGAGTCAAAATGCAAAAATAAAACTAAACTAAAATTGAAAATTGACTGACTATTTGACATGACATGACTCTAAAAGAAAATAAAACCAGCAGCTAATCAAATAAGCCTTATGGCCTTCTCCTTGAGCTTCAAACTCCTATGATACCCACTTCACACTGGGACATGAAAAGTAAACTGGTATATACAATGGTAATGAAAATTTGCAGAAATTTCTTCAAGTATGGTAGTGCTTGAGAAGCCTACCATTGATCAATCCTCTTGAATAATATTCCCCATTCATTTCCTCCAATAGAAAAGCATTCTTTCCTTTGAAAGTTGAAATTTTGTATGGCCCTTTCCATAAATTTTCAAACTTTCCATGTTTTCCTTTTTCTTCATTTCTCGCATCCCAATGTAGAACCACATCACCTAGGTTGAAATTGTCCTATTTTTTCTTGTGGTCATAGATATTTTTTATTATTTCATGAAGTTTAGAAGTATTTTGAAAAACTTCCTCCCTAGTTTGCTACAAATGGATCATCTAATTTATTCTTCGCTGCATATCATTTGTTTCGTTGTCCATTTCCTTCAGAATTTTGATGACCGGGATATCAAGGGATGAAGGAAAAGTGGTGTCAATCCCATACACCAACTGAAAAGGAGACATACTTATCGATTTCTTTGTACTGACTCTATCTTCCCATAAAGCATTTAAATGAGCTTTTTGTGCCAGTTCTTCTTATCGACATCTAAAACTTTCTTGATGATGTTGATCAAATGTTTGTTGGAAGATTCAGCCAGACCATTCCCATGTGGGTGATAAGTAGTAGAATGCCCCAATATAATATGATACTTTGCACAAAACTCCACAATATTCTTTGACTTGAAAGTAGAAGCATTATCAGTGATTATCTTCTGTGGGTAGACAAATCTAGACAAGATATTAGATTCAATAAACTAAATGATAAAAAAATCAATAGCTTGCCTGGTTGGGATTGCCTCAATCCATTTTGTAAATTAATCCATGGCTATTATGATCTATTTGTGTTGTGCAAACAATGACGGATGTATCTCACCAATAAAATCAAGACCCCATTGCTGGAAGGGAGCTGTGACTGAAATGGGTTGCAAGGGTAATGGTAAAATTTTTCTTTTTCCCTAAAAAAATTGACATTCATGACAACTCATCATTGTTTTATATACATTAGAAAAAAGAATGGGCCAATAAAATCCAACTCTTAAATTTTTTTATTTTTTTTTTCGTGGTTTTCCAGAAAAAGTGACTGCCACAATGTCATTTATGGAAATCTCTCATTACATCCTTTGCTTCATATTCAACCAAACAATTTAGCAACACACCACCTGGATCTTTCCAAAAAAAAACACCATGAAGAATACAATATTTAGAAGCCTTTAACTTTAAGAATCTACTTTTACCTTTGGGCACTTCCAGTAGAGGATTTAAATGTTGCAATACATAAACAATGTCGGTGTACCATGGAGATGAAGTAAAAATGTCAGACACCTGTAACTATGAGTCTTGTTCTTCTTCTTATTCTAAAAGGGCAACAATCATATTGATATCTAATGCATGCAAGTTAGATTCAGCCATGAGCTTGGCCAAACCTTTTCCCTTGATGAGCTTTGTGGGATTTATCGGCAAATCATATTCTAGCATGGCTATGATCCATTTTTCTCGCCTGCCATCTAGATCTGTCTGCACAAGAAATTCTCTTACAACTGTTGTCAGAACATAAGAAATGGTGTGAGAATGGAGAATGTAAACTCGTAAATCTTTGAGAGCTTTCACCAAAGCCAAAGCCCGCTTCTCAATTATATTGTATTTTAGTGCTGCATCCCTTATTGTTTGAATGAAAAATTCTATAGGGTATTCATTTTTCTAATCATTCCTTTGCATTAGGATAGTTGCTAAAGTATGCTCAGAGGCGAATGAAAATATGATGAAATCTGAAGTATAATTAGGACTGATCAAAATAAGAGCACTAGGTAATGCAAATTTTACCACATTGAAAGACTTCTTTGCATCTAGAGACCATTTTAGCTCGTTGTCCTTGTTCAGCATGTTTGTCATTTCTCTCAAATGTTCAGCGAGGCGAATGAAAATATGATGAAATCTGAAGTATAATTAGGATTGATGAAAGTAGGAGCACTAATTAATGCAAATTTTACCGCATTGAAAGACTTCTTGGCATCTAGAGACCATTTTACCCTCGTTGTTTTTAGTTGCACCCAATTGGAATTCCTTTCAAGACCCCATCAAGGAACAATATTACCCTATTGAGAGCTATGAAGATAAATACATAAAGTGGACCATGCTATGGCAGCGAAGGGACCAGCATGTGCCAAAGTTTATAAATACTATACATACCCTTCGCACGAACCTGCGTATCAAGGATACTAAGCGGAATTTGGTGCTCAAGTACCATGACTATCTACACAAATACTTTGAGGACAAGATGGAGTTCCTGGAAATTTCCTTGCTCGGTACAACATATCGGCACACTGAAAAGATTGAGCAGAAATTTAAAAATAAGAAGCGGGAATTTGGATATGCGAATCCAAAGCAAGGAAAAGTCGCCCCCAAACCACAGAACAAGTGACCAATCCAAGGCGGGGCTACCCAAGACAACCCGTCGAAGCTGCAACAAAATAACAACACCACGAAGATGAACAAGGGCATGGGAAAATGGTGTGAGTTCCATAAGAGATCCACTCACAATTTAAGTGAGTTTCGGGCCAAGCAATCACTAGTGGTTGAGCTAAAGGCTTTTGAATCAGACGCAGGTTCCGAATCTGAATCGAAACGCGATAAGGGGACTGACTAAGGGAAGAATATCATTGATGCGGAGCCTAGTGCCACAATGGCCACCACAAAGATCCAAAGAATTGAGCCTAAAGATCTAAAGGAGGGGGAACGACTCTTCCACTCATAGATGTGGGTGAAGGGTTCTTCGCTGCAATTCATTGTCGACAATGGGAGTCAAAAGAGCCTCATTTTACTAGAATTCATGAAGTGGCTAGGCCTAAATACTAAAACATATCCAAAGTCGTACACCATTGGGTGGGTTCACCAAGGACGATATCTTTACGTCAGCCACCAATCCTGCCTTCCCTATAGCATCACGCCCCTCACGAATGAGGTATTGTGTGATGTTGGAAAATAAGTTGTACATGATACTTGAGGTAGCCTCACCTATTTCGCTCTCTTTGATCACTACAAAGAAATGCAATAAGATCATTTCCCAAACCAGGAAATTTGTTTTCCTTATGATTTTCCCCCAAGGAAAGAAGAAGGTTGTGGCCACGGCTTCTAAGCAGGGCTCCTCTACGTAGCAGTAACTGATGGACAAGGTCGTGGAGGAGTACATGGATATTTTCACCTCACCCATAGGGGTACCTCTGCACTGTCAAGTCAAGCACTCAGTTGATCTGACCCTAGGTGCGCCGCTACCCAATGGACCAATTGATAGACACTCCGTTCTGGAGAATGATGAGATCAAGAGGCAGATTCAATAACTACTACAAAAGGGGAACATCAGGCCAATCTCGTCACCCTGTGGGAGCCTAATTGTATTGGTATAGATGAAATATTGGACCTCCAGGCTCTGTATTGACTATCGGGCATTGAACAAGATCATTGTCCAGAATAGGTACCCAATCCCTTGGATTGGTGAACTTCTAGACCAGCTCAAGGGGAGAAAATATATCAACAATATTGACTTGAATTCAAGTTATCACGAGGTGCATATGGAACCCTCTGATGTGTGGAAGACTGCTTGCAAATCCAAGGAGGGCCTTTTGGAATGGTTGGTCAAGCTATTCGGATTGACGAATTCCCCTACAATCTTCATGAGACTAATGGAGAACATCTTGCAACCCTTCACCAATGAATTTCTAGCGGTGTATTTAGAAGACATCTTGATCTTCAACCAGAGTTGGGAAGAGCATCTCCACCATATTTGACAGGTCCTTCAAACCCTTCGACAAAACAAGCCATGTGCTAACTTGGAGAAATGAACCTTTGGCCTGACCCAGGTTCAATATCTTGGGTACATCATTGATGAGAAGGGTGTACATGTGGACCCATCCAAGATACAAGCCATTCGGGATTAGCTAGCCCCAACCACTCTAACAGAGCTCCACAACTTTTTGGGTCTTGCCAAATTCTACCATAGGTTCGTGTTCGTGTTCTCTCATATCCCTTGGCCTTTAAGTCTAGTCACTAATGGCAGAGTGAAATTTCTTTTGGTCGGAAACCCAAAACAAGAATTCTTTGAGTTGAAGAATTACCTATGTTCTGCACCAATGCTCACATTACTAGACCTACAACAACCATTTTAGATTGAGACAGATACCTCCGACTATGTTATTGGTGTAGTTCTTACTCAACATGGGCATCCAGTGGCTTACCATAGTGAGACACTTTCAAACATAGTCCAAAGTGCCCCACTTATGATAAAGAAATGTATTCCATTTTGCAGGTCTACCCTCCATGGAAGCATTACATTATAGGGAAGGAAGCATTCATCCACACAAACCATCAGTCTCTATAGTTCATATACATACAAGGGAATTTGCAGAATGATTGTCGTGAGAAATGGTCCACCTATCTGCAACAATTCCATTTGGACATTAAGTATAAGAAGGGAAACACCAATAATATCATTGATTTCCTCAGCCGATGATGATTCATGGCGCTAATCATTTTTCTCGACTCCTATGGGCATGGGACATCGGGGTGGTCGCATCTTTACAAGAGTGATCCAGAATTCGGCAGCATATACCAGAAACTCTTGGGAGGGAATAAAGTTCCAAATTTTCACCTTTAAGATGTGCTGTTACACCACTTGGGACACATATTTTTTTGTTCAAGAAAGCGTGCCAAGATGATTTGGGAGGTGCACTATAATCGGGTTGCTAGGCATTTCAAAGTAGAGGAAACAATGGCAGAATTGCAGAAGTATTTCTATTCACTGGAACTTCGTCAGGATGTTGGGACATACATTAGATCTTGCACTACTTGTGCCATTTCCAAACCAAACATCAAGAAGCAAGGCATGTATAATCCTATACCTACTCCTAGTCGGCCTTGGGAATCTATCTCCATGGATTATATGTTGGGCCTTCCTTCTACTAAGCACAACAATGATTCCATTTTCATGGTCATCGACAGATTCTCTAAGATGGCTGTCATGACAGCCTTCAAAAAGGGTGTCATAGCAAAGGCCACTACTAAGCTCTTCTTTGAGCGAGTGTGGGTACACTTTGGGATCGCACATTCCATTATCTCAGATCAGGACAATAGATTCCTGAGTACATTTTGGTCAAGTCTATAGTCAATGCTGGATACAAAACTTACTAAGTCCGCGGCTTTCCATCCCCAAACTGATGGGTAAAGAAAGTTTGTCAACAGGATAATCGTACACATTCTGCGCATGTACAACTCAAAGCATCCACACACATGGGATGAAAGTCTCCCCTATGTCCAACACAGCTACAACAGAGCTCTCCACAGCTCAACAGGCCACAACCCCTTTTAGGTAGGGTTGGGACTTTAGCAATTATGACCCATTGATGTGGCCATTCCATTTGTTGCCACTCAGGTAAATTCAACTCACGTTCAGTCTGAAGTTGAAAGGGCTAACAATTTCATTTAGCACATTCAACACATCTGCCAATAGGTCCATGATATATTGGACAGAGCTAATGCTAAGTACAAGAAATGCCATGATCAACATCGAGTGCCACATAAGTTCGAGGTGGGTGACAAAGTTTGGCTACATTTGCAGAAGGACTGCCTTGCTAGACCTCGTCGATGACAATGACTCCAAGCTTAGCATCCCACTGATCCTTGGTTTGCACCTAGTGTTCAATGTAGATCATCTTCAACCATACTTTCCACCATTGCTAGACCCATTTGACATTGTAGAATGCCTCACACCAATAGAGCTCAGCCCAGACTATATGGAACAGGCCACAACTGATCAGATCATGGATAGATGGATCAATAACACTCGACAACAAAGGATATAGCTATATCGAGTTGCCAAAGTAGGCCAACTCCTTCAACAAGGAAAATAGCTCACCAAGGACCAAGTTGAGTAGAAGCTTCCTCATCTCATGGAGGAACTCAATGCAATGGGGACCATTGCTTCCTAAGAGGGGAGGAATAATAAAGATGAATATTGGTGGCCACCCACCTATTCCACTTGGACCCTCACCATTGTCTCTTTTAGTTTTTCATTTTCCTTAATTGTAGCACAGTTAACTATTTTTGGTAGTTTTTCACGTCCTGGACTTCTAGAGCCGTTTTGAGGCCCTAAACGAAATTTTACTTTTAAAATAGAAAACAATGATTTCTATAACAATCATGTCAGAATTTGTAGTCCTCAGAGAGACCTTTCCAATGAGGTATCATACACATCAAATAGAGATAATATGACCAAGTTACGACCTCGGAAAGTTGGCTCCCTAACTAACCCCATAAAGGTCCATAAACTCTTAGTGTTACATCTCCTTGGGTAGGGTTTTCTGTTATTGTTCAATAATAAAAAGGCCCTTGAGGCTCATTGCAACTCAGTTCAGAGGCATCTAGATGCCACATCTCTTCTGAGAGATAAGCTACCATCGCCTGAGCTATCTTATTTCCATTCTATTTGTAAGCATAATTCAACATTTTTCTATTAATGAATGAAGTTTTTTTCTGCTGCATCTCTATGTTTATGATTAGATATGTAAATTGTAGTGTTCCCGTTCAAGTTCAAAACAGTGGTATCAGAGCGGTCTGCCCTTTCTCTATTTTCTTTGCATGTCCCCAATGTGGTAAGAGTATAAGGAATTAGGACTCGATCTAGTTGAACCATTGCAGGATTAGCATCGCAAAACCCGACGACCTCCCATGGCGGAAGAGAAGAAAGATGAGGGGGAAGGAGATCCTTTCAAAATGTTGATTGAGTAATCCCTCGAGTGATAGAGGGACGAGATGATGGATAACTTTTCCCAAATCCTTCGACGACTACCCAAAAGTGATGCATCTTCATCTAGCAACCAATCTGGAGGCGCCACTCCTTTTAAGGTACAAGTTAACTTCACTATTCCCATATTTGAAGGCCTAATAGATGAAGATGTCGTAGATAAATGGTCAAAGCTATTGGAAGGATATTTTTCAGTTCATGACTTTTCCAATCAGGAAAAGGTTACATTTTCACTTCTCAAAGCCACCCCACACGTTAAGGACTGGTGGGAAAAATACTTTGAACAAAAGGACGAGAGTGAACCCTCATTGTTTTCAGCTGCACTCACTTGGAATTATTTCCGAGATGCCATTAAGGAACAATGTTACCCTATCGGGAGCTATGAAGATAAATACATAAAGTGGACCACGCTACAACAGGGAAGGCACCAAGATGTGCTAGAGTTCACAAATACTTTCAATACCCTTCGCATGAAGCTATGTATCAAGGATACTGAGCGGCATTTGGTATTCAAGTACCGTGGCTATCTACACAAATACATCTAGGGCGAGATGGAGTTCCTGGGCATTTTCTCGCTTAGCACAATGTATAGGTACGTTGTAAAGATTGAGAAGAAGTTTAAACAGAAGAAGTGATACTTTGGAGCTATGAATCCAAAGCAAGGAAAAGGCACCCCAAAACCACAAAACAAAGGAGAAAGCTAAGGCGGGGCTACTCAGGACAGCCCTTCGAATATGTAAGTAAAGAAAAGCACCATGAAGACGAAGAAGGAAATCGGAAAATGGTGTGAGTTCCATAAAAACTCCACTCACAATACAAGTGATTGTCGAGCCAGGCAGTCACTAGTGGTTGGCCTAAAGGCTTCAGAATCAGATGTAGGTTCCGACTCTGATTGAAACCCGATAAGGGAACTGACAAAGGGAAGCAGATTATTGATGTGGAGTCCAGTGCCACCGTGGCCACCACAAAGATCTAGAAAATTGAGCCTGAAGATCCAGAGGAGGGGGAAAGCCTCTTACACTCACAAATGTGGCTGAAGGTTTGTCCACTACAATTGATTATCAACAACGGGAGCCAAAATAACCTCATTTAAGTAAAAGTTGTGAAGTTGCTAGGCCTAAATACTACAACACGTCCACAGTTTTACACCATTGGGTGGCTTCACCAAGGATGAGATCTTTGTGTCAGTGAGTAATGTTACCTTCCCTACAACATCAAGCCCTTCACAGGTGAGGTACTCTATGACATTTCTCCTCTTGAAGTTTCTGATGTATTGTTAGGAAAACCATACTTGTGGTAGCGCCATGCTATATATGAGTCTAGACCTTGCTCTGTGATTATTACTTTGGCTAATAAGTTGTACAAGATACCAGAGGTAGCCCCACCTACCACCATCTCTCTCATCACTGTAAAGAAATTTAGTAAGATCATTTCCAATACTAGGGAATTTGCTTTCCTTATGATTCTCCCCCAAGGAAAGAAGAAGGTTGTGGCCACAGATTCCAGGCATGGATCCTCTACACAACAACAATAGATGGACAAGGTCACGGAGGAGTACATGGATATTTTCGCCTCACCCACAGGGGTACCTCTGCACTGTCACATCAAGCACTCCATCGATCTGACCCCAAGTGCGTCATTTCCCAATGAATAGATCTATCGACCCTCTATTTTTTAGAACGATGAGATCAAGAGGCAGATTTAGGAACTACTGCAAAGAAGGCACATCAGACCAACCCTATTGTATTAGTAAAGAAGAAGGATGGGACCTGGATGCCTTGTATTGACTATCGGGCGTTGACCAAGATCACTGTCTGAAATAGGTACCCAATCCCACGAATTGATGACCTTCTAGACCAGATCAAGGGGGGCTAAATATTTCAGAAATATTGACTTGAAGTCAAATTATCAACAGGTGCCTATCAAACCCTTTGATGTGTCAAATCCTGCCTTTAAATCCAAGGAGGGCCTTTTCGAATGGTTGGTCATGCATTTCGAATTGAAAAATGTCCCTACAACCTTCATGATACTGATGGACGACATCTTGCAGCCCTTGACCAATGAATTTTTGGTTTTTTATTTATATGACATCTTGATCTTCAGCCAGAGTTGGGAAGAGCACCTCCACCATATTTGACAGGTCCTTCAAACCCTTCAACAACACAGGCTGTGTGCTAAATTGGATAAATGCACCTTTGGCCTGACCCAAGTTCAATATCTAGGGTATATGATTGACGAGGAGGGTGTACATGTGGACCCATCCAAGATACAACTCATTCAGGATTGGCCAGCCCTAACCACTCTAAAAAAGTTCCGCAACTTTTTGGGTCTTGCCAATTTCTATTGTAGGTTCGTGTTGGGGTTCTCTCATATCACTTGGCCTTTAAGGGCAAAGAAAAAGAAAATTTATTTTGATGATAATCCCAACAATGAGTGTTCTTTGAGTTGAATAATTGCCTTTGTTCTTCACCAGTGCTCACATTACCAGACCTGCAACAACCATTTGAGATTGAGACAAATGCCTCTAACTATGCTATTAGTGCAATCATTACTCAACATGGGCATCCAGTTTCTTACCACAGTGAGACACTTTCAGACACAGTCTAAAAGTACCCCACTTATTACAAAGAAATGTATTCCATTATGCAAGTCTGTCTTCAATGGAACCATTATATTCTGGGGAATGAAACGGTCATCCACAAAGACCACTAACCTCTACAGTTGATACAGACACAAGGGAAGTTGCAAAATGATCACCATTAGAAATGATCCACTTATCTGCAATAGTTACATTTGGACATTAAGTATAAGAAGGGAAGCACCAATAATTTCATTGATTGCCTCAATCGACCATCGGTCCTGGCGGTAATCATTGTGCTCGACTCCTCTGGGCATGAGACATCGAGGTGGCCGCATCTTTACAAGAGTGATCCAAAATTCAACAGCATATACTAGACACTTTTGGAAGGAAAGAAAGTTCCAAAATTTTACCTTTAGGATGCATTTTTATGCCACTTGGGAAACTTATGTGTTCCTTCAATCAAGCATGACACGATGATTTGGGAGGCGCACTATAGTCGGGTCGATAGACATTTTAGAGTATAGAAAAGAGTGGCAGTATTGTTGAAGTATTTTTATTTGCCGAAACTTCGTCAGATGGTTGGAAGTACGTTAGATCCTGCACCACCTGTGCCATTGCAAAACAAACCACCAAGAAGCAAGGCATATATACTCCTCTACCTAATCCTAGTCAACCTTACGAATCTATCTCCATGGATTATATGTCGGGCCTTCCTTCTACTAAGCATGGTAACAATTCCATTTTCATGGTCGTCAACAGATTCTCTTAGATGGCCACCATGGCAGTGTGCAAGAAGAGTATCACAACAGAAGCCAATGTTAATCTCTTCTTTAAGCATGTGGGTACACTTTTGGATCCCACAGTCCATCATCTCAGATTAGGACAATAGATTCCTAAGTGCATTTTGGTCAAATATCTGGTCAATGTTGGATACAAAACTTACTAAGTCCACGGAATTCGATCCCCAAACCGATGGCCAAACAGAGGTTGTCAATAGGATGATTGTACACATTTTGCGCATGTACAACTCAAAGCATCTGCGCACATGGGATGAAAGTATCCCATATGTCCAACACAGCTACAACAAAGCTCTCCATAGCTCAACAAGCCACAACCCCTTTCAGGTAGGGATGGGATTTCAGCTATTATTCCCCATTGATGTGGCAATACCATTTTCCGCCACTCAGGTAGATTCAGATCATGTGTAGTCCGAAGGTGAAAGGGCGAACAACTTCATTGAGCTCATTCGAAACATCCTCCAATAGGTCCATGATATATTGGACAGAGCTAATGCTAAGTACAACAAATGCCATGATCAACATCATGTGTTTCACAAGTTCCAGGTAGGAGACAAAGTTTTGCTACATTCGCAGAAGGATCGCCTTGCTAGACCCCACCACAAGCTTCACCCGCTCAAATATGGGCCATACACCACCAAGGCCATTGGTGATAGTGACTTTGAGCTCAACATCCCATCATTCCTTGGTATGCACACAGTGTTCAATTTAGATCGCCTTCGTCCATACTTTCCACCATTGTTGGACACATCTGACATTGCAGAACAAGTCACACCAACAGAGTTCAACCCGGACTGCATGAAATAGGCCACAACTAATCATATCATGGACACATGGATCAAGAACACTCAGAAATAGAGGATACAACTATATCTAGTTGTCAAAGTAGGCCAACTCCTTCATCAAGGAAAATGACTCACTAGGGATCAAGTTTAGTAGAAATTTTCTCATCTCATGCAGGATCGCAACGGAATGGGAACCATTTATTATTAAGGGGGGAGGACTGATCTAGGTGGATATTGGTGGCCACCCACCTATTCTGCTTGGACCCTCACCATTGTTTCTTTCAGTTTTTCAGTTTCCTTAATGATAGCACATTTTACTATTTTTGGCGGTTTTTTGGGTCCTAAACTTCCGAAGCTGTTTTGAGGCCCTAAATGATGTTTTTTTGGAGAAATAAAAATTAGTTATTGCTATGGAAATCACATTAGCAGTTGTAGTCCTTGGAGAGATAATTCCAATGAGGTATCATACGCATCAAACAAAGACAATATGACCAAGTTATGACCTCAGGAAGTTTGCTTTCCAACTAACTCCAATGGGGCCCATAAACTCTTGGTGTTACATCTCCTTAGGTTAGGGTTTTGGTTGTCTAGGATTTTCTCTTCTTGTTCAATAATAAAAAGGTGCTTGAGCCTCATTGTAACTCAGTTCAGAGGCATGTAATTGCCACATCCCTTCTCACATATAAGCTACCATCGCCCCAGTTATCTTATTTCCATTCTTTTTGTAAGCATAGTTCAGTATTTTTCTATTAATGAAATTAAGTGTTTTTGTGCTACATCTCTATTTTTATGATTATATAAGTTGTTGTGCTCCCGTTTAAGTTTGGATCACATAGGCCACTTGAAGCACTTTGTCATATTTTCATCAATTACCTCTTTACCTCTTCTAACTCTAGCCATCCTTCTTGCATTACACATGATCCTCAAGAAGGATCTACTCATCACATCTCATCAAGGAGGTCAAAAACATCCATATACACAAATACATATCCAAGAAGTATAAGAAATAAACATAATCATCATATTCAAAGTTACAAACAAAAGTAAGAGGCATCATATGTAGAGAAATACTTATCTTCAATGGGAGGTGATCATCTCCCTATTGAACCAATCTTCAAGAGCCATTAATGTCCATGGTCCATATACCAATGTTTCCTTTAGTTATCAACCAGGCCTGCTAGGTATTATCTCATCTAGGGCTTCATCAAATCTCTCCCAAGTTATTGAGAATCTTCATATTGACCAGATAGGTTCCATACCTCATATTGTTTCCATAAACCAGGGTTTTATCTCCAACCCTAACCTCATAGAATCCATTAAACCCTAAAAATCAAGTTTCCTAGGATTTTATACAAACACTTATATTCTTTTAGGTCTCCACCATCCTCTTCTTTCTTCCATCAAAGGTGTCATCATCAAGGGGATCTCCATGGATTTTCGTTAGCCAAGATCTGAAACCATGTTAATTTTTCATAGGGCTACATTTTTGTTTTCTTTGATAATTTCATTTAATCATCAATACATTAAGTTCACCCCATATCAACATTACTTTATTCATATATACACAATTATACATCAGAATATGAAATTATATAAAGAACATCATCATCATCATTAATGCAACGGAACACAAGGGAACAATAGAAGAAAAACATGCACACACATAGAGACACCAATATTGGTCCAAGACTAGGAAAAACCCCACTATGGGGAAAACCATTGCAAATATTCTTCTTCTTAGATCGTCATCAAATGATTCAGAAAAAGTGACTACAATGATCCATAACTTTATCTATGCAACAAAACAAGTATGATATCCATGAAACAAATCTAATCATACTTATAATCAAAACCCTAATTATGTCACTAACTATAGGCAACTGTTCAATATTGCTAAACATTTTTGTCATTGAGTGGAATCTTTAGAATACAAAACTCTCATCCATGAGTCCCGGATGTAGGGAGGAGTTGTGCGAGCGTCTATAGCAGATCTAGAAACTCTCTGCATAACTAGATGATTGTGTCCAAAACAAATCTGGATGCTCTCACGAGAAATGGATGAGGGAATCTGGGGTCCAATAATTGCTTCAAGCCCTAGATGCTATTGTAAGGTTGTTTTGCGAGTGATTATGGAAGCTTGGCCACTCTCAAGACCATTCTATGCAAGTGTCTGAGAACAAATACATCTCGATCTATCTCTGAAGCCCTGGATGCTCTCCTAACCCACTGTGTCAGCATCCAAGGCTCCCTAGATGCCTCCATAACAAATTTTTCTAGCATCTAGGGACAAAAATTTCCAGTTTCATTCTAGATTTTGAGATCTAGAAAACCATATATCAATGCGAGCTTCGACCTTGATATTTGAGACCCTTGTGCAAACTTTCCTTTGACAGACCTGTGCAAACTAAGAAAATAAGAGAAGATAAGATGACCTGATCAATGTGTCTAAATGATCTTTAGGTCTCTTCTATTTATAGGCTTTCATGAGGGTCCACTTGGGATTGAGGCCAACCTAAGCAGTTACACATGTGGTAGGGCTAAGCCATTCGATAATACATGTATGAATAAAATAATTCAAAAATCAAATTCCGCTTGACCTAATTGGGTGATCTTTAGGTTGATTTTGGTCCTGTCAAAAGGAGGAATATAATGAAATCATAATCTCGGTCATTTGATCTATCCATGGTGGAATTTTACTATAGTTGAAAAAATAACACTAACCGAGAAAGATGATCAGGGCCCATGTTCAATCTTCTTAGCTTGATGATTACCTCAAATGTGAACTCTTGGAATAGTAGAATCCATCTACTAATCCTTCCTTCAAGTATAGGCTTATTCACCAAGTAATTCAAGGAAAAATGATTAGTGAAGAATTTGAATGGACCCCCCAAATATAGTACTGAAACTTTTGTAGCTAATACACCATCGCAAGTGCTTCACTCTTAGTTGTGGTATAATTCCTCCCTGTTGTGGACAATTTTATTCTAGCAAAATATATGGGGTGATCAAGATTTCCATCTATAAGCTGTGCCAAGATGGGCCCCAAGGTGATACCTAATGCATCAATATGAACATGAAATTGCTTGTTCCAATCTAAAGAAATCACCATTGATGCATTGCTAGTTTTTCTTTCAACACATTGAAAACATCTTCGCATTCATCCAACCATGCAAACCTTCCAAATTTCTTCAATATCTTCTATAGTGGTGCAGTGATCGAGGCATAGTTGCATATGAACCTCATGTAATATCTTGTGTGGCTAATGGTGGATCTTTGTTGTTTAAAACTTGTTGGCAGGGTCATATTCATGATCACTGTGACCTTAGCGGCATCAACACATACTCCCTCTTTAGAAACTTATGGACTGGAAGCTTTCCTAAAGGGACAACAAATATGAACTTCTTTAGGTTTACAGAAATATATAGTTGTCTATAATGGTCAAACATCACTCAGAGAAAAAGAGAATTATTTTTTAGTAAATTTTCGATGATCAATTCATCCATGTAAACCTATAGAAACTTTTCAATATAATTCCTGAAGTTAGTTATTATAATTCCTAAGAATACTACTCTCGTATTCATGAGTCTAAAAGGCATGACATGGTATGCATAGGATACACATTCACTAGTGAATGTTCTTTTTTTCTTATCTTCCTCTGCAATCTAAAAATGAAAGTAACCAGAGAATCCATTTATAAAAGAGTAAGATTTGCTTCCTATCACATTTTTTAGAAATTAATTGTTGAAAGGGGTGGGGAAGGTATCATGAACACAAGCATTGTTCGACTCCAATAATCCACAGAGACTTTAATTTCTTCAGTGTCCTTTTTGTTATGTATAACAATTGGACTGTCCCACTCAGCCTTATCAACTAGGAAGATAAGCCTTGCTGCCAACATCTTATCTATCTCCTTCTTCACCCTCTCTTTGGCTCCTGGGTTTAGCCTATATGGTCGATTTTCCACTGGCTTTACATCAAGTTTAAGAAAAATATTCATCTCCCCTAACTTTCCCTTAATCCATTTAAGCTCTGAAATAGACAAAGGGAATAAGTATTCATATTATCTTAGGAGAATGAAGATTTTCTTTGTACTCTTCTCATCCCAGTAATCTCCAATCGAGGCTAACATCGGCTTCTCATAAATACCAATGTTGTGTTTCCACAACTTCAGAGATAGTAGCTCTGCACCATTATTTACATGCCCATTTCAACACTTCATTCCCCTTCAGTTTCCTTGAATGTCATATGTATAAATTCCTTCAAATCATCTTTATCATGCTCATATTCTATCTTTCCACAAGCTACAATGTCATGGAATCTAGATTCATATATATGCTCAAAGGTGTTATAGACTATACATCCCTCCATTAACTACCATACTGTGAGAAAAACCCTTTTAATAACTTGCAAAACAATTGTTATCCTTTTGCCACTATTTGTGAAGGAAAATTCGTTGATAAATTGAGCTTCCATGTAGTCCCAATCACCAACATGTATTCTTGTCTCTTCCTTTACATACCATTCCTTCAGAAATGTCCCCAAAGTGTGTACAAAGTGGTGCACCCACAAGTCCTCTAGAAGTCCTTCCCTAATCCATATGGCCTTACAATCTTTCAGGTGTTGATGAGGGTTGTAGCTTCCCTAGTACTTAATGAAGTTTGGTGGGTAGTCCTTTGAATACCTAAATGTCACTCTCATCATTGTCTAAATCTCCTTGCATTCTCTGAAATGGTTGTGGTGATATTCGCACCACCTTGTTGGTGGCGCTTGTAAGGTGAAATGCAGTAAAGGAACTTTGTGTACTTCAAAGACGGTTGCATTAACTTCATTAAGAAAATCAGTAACAAAGCCCATGCCATTGAAAATAGGGAATTCTCATATCTCAGTACCAACCCAATTGACACGATGGATCGTGGCGCAATGCCTGGTGTTGATCTTCTGTTGGCTCTGCTACTAGTTATTCCATGTAGCCTCAGATATGACCTATGAGTAGGGAAAATTATAGGGGCTAATATTCACAGATGGGCTAATTTTCCATCCTTTTTCCAAAAAAGGGATTTTCCACTTCCCAAATGTTCCTAAAACTAATTCGCTTAAATTTTATAAGAAAAAAATATTTTACCTTAAAAATCGCCAAAATTTTATAGAGACTATATAAAATCATTAAAAGTTTGAATATTTATACTAAAATATCACCAAGCATTTTATAGTTTTCATATTATGGATTAGTAATATTCGCCAAAGTTTCTAATATTTAAGATAAATTTCCATCCTTAAAATTTTCCCTATCCCTGAGCTCTGGATTCTCCTACAGCTGATAGATCCTCTTGTCATCAGATTAATATAGTCTTCTCTTATTCCTGTCATCAGTCAGTACAGATGACCTAACAATTCAGGTTATTCTCTGTCATCTGTTAGCTCAATGAACAGTAGCCCTTGGTATGGGTTTAGGGGTTGGATCACTCTAACTCCCTCTACTTCAAAAGTCATTGTATCCTTCTTTAGATTGATTATTGCATAATTCTCGAAGGCCCAGACTATTCCAAGAAATGTTGGATAAGGGTCTTTATCCCCCATAATATCCACTACTTCAAAGTCAACATAAGTTTTCACCCCTGCTATGTAAACTTCTACATATTCTAGCCTTCCAACTTGGACTATACAATATTGATTCACCATGCACGACGGAATTTGAGAGAACTCCAAATTTGGCCTTCCCAAGGCTTCCCAGGTTCTCCTATGCAAGATATTCACATCTGAGCCTAGGTCTATGATTGTATCCTTGATCTAAAACCCCACAATCCAAGAACCAATCCAGAAAGAGCTCCATATTCTCTTCTTATTCCTACGCACCCACCTGGATTGTCTTTTGGGTAAGTTAGCATAAATTAATCCTTCCTTGGTTGCCCTACCTGATGAGCCTCAGTATTGCAACAAGAATGTTGCAATGCCTAAGGCTACCAACTACAAACTTAAGAGGTGTTGACCCTATATGTGGAGCATGAAATGCGTACTTGTTTCATTGACCTTATGAAATGAAGTGAATATCATGGAAACAAAGCCTAAACTAATTGGAGAAATGGAAATGTTACTCTATTTGCAAGAAATAGAAATGTTACTTGCTCAAATGTAAACACTAATCCAAATTGCAAGAAGGTAAAGGTTATGATATTTGAGGGAATGAAAATTACTTGTCTATTTGCATAATTTAAACCTATTGCTACTTGCAACAATGAGAATCATTATTCTAATTTCATAATGTGAAAATTTTCCTTGAAAAGAAACTACTTTATGCAAGAACAACAATTTGTAATTGAAATTCTAAGAGCGTGAATTCAAGGAAATAGGCCTAATATACTTTGTTAACAGGAAATTCCTAAGTGGTTTTTGTTCTTCCATAATCATTTATTTATAGCCTAGGGGTAATTATTCAAGACTAAGGGACAAAAACAAAGCTTTTGGAGCAACTATGGTCAAGGTTACATGTGCTACAGGAGGCCCTATTTTGCTACATGAGCGAGATACTTGCCGAATTCCAAAGTAGATAAAACGAAAATGGGATGGTATTTTTTTTATCATTAATTAGGATTTATTATGGATCCAGTCCAAGTGGAATCATTCTGAAATACCCCTTTTAACACGTGAAAAAAAATAGTGTGAAATTACTACTCTAAAAACTAGAAAATTGGGAATTAGTGAGCTAGTTAACCTACCAAATGCCTAGCCTAATCAAGTGAAAATGCTATGGGGTAGGATTTTTTATTAATTTGAATGTTTTTATGTTCCAATATAAGTATAATAAACTCAAATGAATCTCATGAATCTGTTCTAAAAAATATCAAAAACTCACTACTATTTTGCTACAACGAACTTCTAGAAATTCTATATTTGTGACTAGTAAGCCAATTCAAGTAGCTCAATGACGAAGATGAATTAAAAAATTTGTTCTAAGGATGCCTAATTTTTGTGACTCTTTATATAACCTGTAAAATAAATCACTTCAATCGTTTAACCAATATGACCTACAACAAAAGAAGCATGAATAGTCAATGCAGAAATAAGAGATGCAAGTGAAAAATATATTCAAAGGAAATAAAGAAATTGTAAAAGAGGTTTTTGAGGCTCCTGGGATGGCCACACCCAAGGAAAATCATATTCATATTAAGGTAACCAAGATTTATAAGATAAAAATGGCACCAAACTTCATTATTTGAATCAATCCAAGTACATCCTTGCTATAAATGAAAGTGGAGCTACTAAATAACACGTTTTCTCCATAAGAAGACTAAGAAATACATGCCCCTATAGAAAAACTAGAATTGGTACTTATAAAAAATGACGGGGAAGCATTATCCTTGAAATTAGGAAGCTTTCTACTCCAAAATTCCTCAAATAGTGGATCTAGCTCCTAAGACTAGGAATATGCATTAAATGTGAGGGAAAACATTCCCAAATTTTTTCAATCACTAGAGCTTGAGAATTTGTGAAATAATTTCATAATATCTTGTTAATTTATTATCCAATATTTATCCTCCTGTAGTAGGGAGAAAGTCCCTATATTATCTCCTTCTTGAAAGCTTCATAATTTGCCCAATATTCTCACAATATTCCATAAAAATAAATAATATTAGGCACAAATATGCAATTATCTCTAAACCTTCCTAATGAACATATTAAAGTTAAAAAAATGTAATCTAACGCAAAAAGAGAGGTTTAAATTTTTTCATGATGTTCATATGGGCCTTAATTTATGCCTAATTTGGAGGCCCATCATACTCCCCTCCTGAAAGTGTTTCTCATCCTCTGAGCAACATAGTGACCTAATTGTGCCTCATTCATGGACCTGGTGGCCTCCTTAACATCCCAAGCTACCTTAGAAGGAATTTTGACACATATTCTTCCGCTCCATCCTCTTCCTCTTCTTCTCCAGCTTCTTCTTTTGTAGGTCCATCCTTTTCTCCAAGTTTTAATTAGGCTTGTGCTTGTGTATTAAGAAAAGTCTCCTTGTTAATGTCCACAATGCTTGTCCATGATACAATTTTTTGAACATTATCCAAATCATATGTGATAATTGGCATCCTTGATGACTCTGTGGACTCTCTTCAATTTAAACTACTCCCCCCATGATTTTTCACTATGATTTTCCAAGGTTTGGCAAACCAATGCCCCCAATCTGCTACAGGGGTAAAATAGCAATTTTATCCATATTGTTTAGAGAAAGGAAAACTTTAGACTCAACTCAAAAAATATTCCATTTCCTTTCTTATCTTTCTTCACCTAAAAGAAAAATTCTCACTCAATTTTTGTATTCTCAAATTATTATCAAAATTTTGGTTCAAGGAGTGAGAGATTTTTCAAGTTTCTTGTCCATAGATGGAAGAGAAAAATGTGTTCTTACCCTTATCTTATATGTACCTCTTCAAATCTAGGGTACATTTTCTCAAAATGAGGATTTTTGCAGCTCTATGGACTTTTCTATAGCACATTGTCTTCTCTCATAGCAAATTTGTTTCTCATACAACACATATTTTGTCTCTCCCGTAGCATCCTTGTTTCTCCTATAATAGCTATGCATGATCCTATAACACCTGAAAATCAACTTTGTATCTCTTTTGTAGCACCCTAGGCAACCCCTGGTAGCATCTAGCTCGACCTTTGATGTCTTAATGAGCCTCTCTAACTGTTTTTGGAATTAGCATCGATACAACCGAAGTTGAGCCTTGTTGTTTTATTTATTTATGTGGTAGTGGGCTCAATGTGCTTCGTGATATGGTCGTCATTCCTCGTAATGATCACTTTCCCCACTTTTACTTCTCCACGTTTCATGGGTATTTCAGTAAACTGGAGTCTTACTATTCAAGGGTAGCCAAGTTTACTAACCACCTTCAGCCTATAAAACCTTCTCTTGTGTGTATTTAAAACAATATGTTTTAACCATACTATGCTCAACAAGAGAGGTGAAGAAAAAAGCATACCCGTGCCTATGTGTGATATTGAATTGTTGGATACACCTCCATGCTAGAGTTGGTCCTCATAACATGATGATCTTGAAGGTGTTTATTTCCTTTGCTTGTTTCTACACAGGTCTTCATAGATTGATGATTCTTTGACTAGTAAAATTGTTGTGTGTGCAAGTTCATTCCTAGTTTCCAATCTGTTGCTGGTGGAGTGGATGGACTGCTTCCTAAGGAGGGTGTTCCCCTTCTCAACTTTAGAAATGGCTTCATGATGCTCAAGGTGGTTGGATCTTCTACTCCATGGGTGAAAAAAGAATTGATGTTGAGCTTTCTTGTAACTGTACAAGATTCTACACGATAATCTCCTTCCTATAGTAGTCACTTAATTCCTCTTTTAAGACCTCATATTGCATGTACATTTGACTTCAAGTCATAAAATGTGTAAGGACAGGGCTAAAATCATCAGCAAGTTGTGTAGGTGGTGGAAAAATTGAAAGCAAAGTTTTTTTTGTGTTTTCTTTTTATGTATGGCAGAGTGGAAATTGAAGCTGAGTTTTGGCTAGATTGAGTGGATGAGTGATCAAAGTGATGTTGTTGGACCTCTTTGAACATTTACTAAAGAATACATGACCTTTTGGCCTCTTTCTCCATTCATATATGCCTCTTGTAGTAGTTATGGTTTCTCCTGTAACATTTCATGACAGTCTCTTGTAGCATAATTATTTTATCCATATCTCTCAAAAGGTAGACTGGATTAACCTAAAAAAAATTACGATGTTTCCATCATCCTTATGCACCTCCTCACAAAAAATCTTGGCCAATGGATGCACGAATATAGAGAAAAATTAAAAATGACTGTAGGTGATGTAGGTTGATTTCTCAAAACATGTGCATTGGAATTTGTTGAAATTTCTTGAGCATGTTACCATCATCCATATGCATCTCCCCGTGAAACATAACAACCAATCGATGCATGGTTTTCGAGGTATGCTACAAATAATTTTTTTCCCTATGTGTTTTGGCCTCCTATAGCAAAACAAAACCCTCCTGTAGCATTTTAGGGAAATGAGGAAAATGAATGGGAAAGGCTTGGAAATTATGTGTGGATGTTGGAAATGCATGAGGGTGAAGTATTGACATGGCCTTGGTCATGTTGGAGCATCTGAGGAAATGGGGGGTGTTATCACTTAGAACTATAAACATATGTATATAATCCTTTGTCCAAGTTAAATGTCAAAAAGTTGGTGTCAAATGGTTTTTGTCCTATGTTTCTTACTTAGGGTTGAAGTTTTAAAGGTGTTTGATGTAAATCATTCTCTAATCCTATCGGTCATCCTCCATCATGATTGTTAAAGCCATGTCTTGTCTTATTCATGTCACCGATCCTTTCCGTAATTTCGCAGCGCAGTCTCATTGGTCAGTTTTGCAGCGTAATCATTGTTTAGCCATTTCGTAGCGCGTCAGCATCAAGCCGTTTCGCAGCGCATTATGCCAATTCATAACTAACTGTGCTACGAAATCGCAGATTCGTGCATTTTGCAGCGTATATTCCTCAAAGGGTCAAGTCTGTTGATGAGTCATCACTTCCGTCCATTCATGTCAGTGGGCGTACCTCCCAAACACTCATTAACCATCACTCCACCAATAGATTTGTAGGCATGCACATAAATATTATTCAAATGGTTTTTACCGTGCAAGGATTTTTATGATGATCGTAGATGATGCATAAATGACCAACCTGTGTGATGAGATATTTGAGTTTGCAAGCGAGCCCGAGTTTTCAAGTGAGCCTGATTACAAGCGAGCCCGCGTTAAAAAGAATTGAATTACCATTTGAGTTGAAGCTGTTGACCATTCTCTGTGTGAAAATTTCAAAAGCGAAATGGAGAGGAAAGAGCATAGGTCTGGAAAATGTCAGAGAATAGAGCCTGAAGGTTTGGACCTTACATTAACAGATGAAGGCGTGAAGAAAGCCTTCAAGGATGCTGGCTGTTGGAATTTCTGTGAGAAGCTGCAGGGTGGCCATGCTCAGGTAACAAAAGATTTTGCTTTAAACTTCACGGGTTTGAATTCTAAAATAGCTATGTTAGAAGTTCAAGTGTCTCCAGAGTCAATTGCTGCTGTAACTGAGATTCCAAGAGGGGGGCAAGAATGGTTTAAGAACTTTAAATTTGATATGAACCCCTGCAAAGAGTTCTTAAAAGAGGCATATGTGAATGAAGACCTAACAAAAGCAGTGCCTAGAAACTATGTTAAGGAGCACTATGCCCTTCTTCTCACCTGTATTCAGAAGTACTTAACCTGTGAGGGAAGATACAATAAGGTCTATTCCTATCACTTCAAGTTGCTGTTACATTTTACTGGTAAAGCATCCATAGATATTCCCTTTTACTTGTTTCGCAGTCTAAGCAAAATGTGTGACAAAGTGCAATTAAGGAAGGATGACTGTGAAACATCGTTATTTCACCATGGTTTGGTTAAGTTGTTGGTTTTGGATGGTCTTCAGAAAATAGGTAAGGATTGGAACTCTTTCATCTTCATGGCTGGTTTCCAGAGTAAAACAGGTCTTACTCCACAGCCGGTTAGAGAAAAAGAAAAATCAGTTGAAGAACCCACAATAGTTGAGCTTCGAAAGGAGGCAAAAGATAAAAAGAAGGCCAAGTTACAGTTGAGAAAATCAGTGAAGCCACTGATCATTAAAGAGCAACCTCAGCCATCATCAAAAGAAGAAGCTAAGCACAAGAAAGCTGTACCTGGACCAAGTGGATCTGAAACAATGTCAAGAATTAGGACAAGGAGTCAAATAAGCAAAGAAAAAGGCAAAGCATTGGCTGTTGAGGAAAGCCCGATATCTAAGGCTAGCTTGAGTGATTTGCTTGAGGCCATTGAGTTTGAGCAGGTTGAACCGGTGCATATTGAACCAATGCACATTGATTTGACTCAATCATCACCAGAAAGCACTAAGAAATCTAAAGTTTCAAAAAGACTGAGGTTTGATGAACCAGGTGATAAATTTATCTTCAAACCAAGAAGACCTGTTACAAGAAAACAAGTAAGGGAAGCTGAGAAACTGCCTAGAGCAGAGGAAGTTGAAAAATTGCCCAGAACAGAGGTAGCAAAGGAATTGTCCAGAACAGAGGCAGAGAAAATTAAGCAAAAGGACAAGAATAGAACAGTCATTATTTCCCAAGGAGGTAACATTATAGCTATAAAGAACCAGTTGGAGGCAGCAGAAAATGTAATTGCCAAGGTGAAAAGTGCCACTAGGGAGTCTGCAGTCAGGTATGCAAATTATCGAAAAGCTGTTTTGAGAGGAAGTAAAAACTTAGTAAGCCAGGTGGATTCAGTAGCTGATGTTTACACATGGACTGTTCCAGCTCTCAAACAAGCTAAATCCATTAGAAAAATAAACATGCATTTAAGAGCTGAAAACAAAGCCTTGAGGAAGGAGGTTGCAGACTTAAAGGCACAGCTAGGTCAAATAGTTGCTAACTGATGTTGAGAAAGGTGTTGTTCTAAGTTTTGTAAAATTTTGCTTAGTTTCATTATTTTGAAGACATATAGATCTCTGCCACATGTAAAGGAGGTTTAAAAAATTAAAGGTCCAGCAGTGAAAATCTCAAGGAAAAGATAAACTGTTTAAACAGTTTCGCAGTTTCGTAGCGCGCTACGAAACTGCGAAACTACTGTAGGTGATGTTTTTAATACAGGCAAATAGTTCGATGGGATAATCAGAAATTTTCAAAGGGAACACCTAAGTGACATGAAAGAGATCAAAGGAAGCTACCAGGCCATTCAAATCATGACAGGTGTACCTTTAACAAAGGTGAAATGTTTTGACCTAAGTTTAAAGTTTTTGATTATAAAGTCACTTTATTATCGGTCATTAGGGTTTGGAAGGAGCTGCATACGGGGAGTTTTGGTTGGCACACCTGTTCATCAAAGAAGCCTCCAGCACATCAGGAACATGGTGATGCTCTATATTCTTGGGCTATTAAAGAGCTGGAGACAGGCTGCTGCATTTTTGAATAAGTGGTGGAAGACTGGAACCGGAAAAACAGGGGTTTTCTCCTAACATTACTGAACCATCAAAGCATTCAGCATCCAAAGCTAGTATGGGACATTGAATCCTTTCCTCAGCCATCTCGGCCAAACTAAAAGGAGACAGGTGTCAGAGAACAATAAAGAATCATTCTACGAGGAGGATAGAATTAGAGTTATAGATAAATTAGGACTCTTTAAACTCCAGTTTAGCACTTATTGCACTTAATGAGTTAGTTCAATATTGGATAGGGGTAATTAGTGGTAGTCATCGAGCCCCCCTCATGCTGGAGGAGGAAGCTCAAAGTAGTTAAAGTTATGTTTCTATATATAGTTGAAACTTTTATGTAATGGGGGTTGGATATTTGAGAAAACAGAGTGTTATTTTGGCTTGTGTACAAACTCATTTTCAGTAATACAAGTGACTGCTTTTCTTCTCAGGATTCATACAGTGTTTCAAATGCTCAAGATATGTGGTTTTGTTTTATCCTTTATGTTTTTACAGTTGTATAGATACACAATCACTCAGAATTCACTTTGCTGCTCTGATTTCCTGTGTGTATTTATAAGCTGAGGTTTCTATGAGATGTGTTTTGAGTATTTAAACATCACATGCCCTGACTTCTATGTATGAGCAGTGTTATAGTTTACTGAAGGATGATTAACTCCATAAGCCCAATGGAAGTCTTTGTAATGTCTGTCCAGCCAACATATTTGTTTAATTCACTTTGCAAGAGTTAGCCATCTCATCAATAGTCAAAATCAATAACCTTTTGAGAGAGCCCTCTCAGGCTAAGGAGGCTAAGCCTTAGTCAAAAGATTGGTCTGAAACAGTTACACAGAGTCTACCTGGTCAGCAGCCTTCCAGTGCTTGATTTTGTGATAACAGGGGGAAGCCGAAGTTTGACTTTCTTTTATTAGGTTTTTGATCATTTTTTTCTTTTGGTGCTAAATTGTTCTTGTTGCTTGCAAAGGTTGGAGAGCATCTACATTGATCAGAGAGAGATACATGGAGGAAAGAAAAAATTATTTTCATTTTTTGCTTAGGCCTACTAGTTGTATCAATGAGGTTTTCAACTAGTAAGTCTCCCTAGGTGCCTCAAAGGAGGTTTTCAACTAGGATTTTTTTTTCTTTTTCTTTTTCTATTTTTTCCAACCCATTGAACACCTCATGGATGTTTTCAATAAATGATCCAATTTCAGGCACCTCAAAGGATGCTTTCAAAAACAAAATTTCTTTCAAGTATAGGAATACTTCCAATGGAGTCATGTGCACATCAGGATGATAGATAAACTCATGTGTAGGCTTGAAATATATGCTTTGACATGTACTTAGATTTTACAAACCAAATGCTTTGACTTTCATGATATAAAGCACTATTGAAGAAGAGAGTGATGCTCCATCTTGTTGATTTTCTGGAACCAAAACTCAATATAACTTTGATGCCCTTTGTTTGATTTCTCATTTGGATCATTCTTCATGTATTATCCTACCATGAAATGCAAATATTCATCTTTTTACTTATTATTCTCTTGAAAAAATGGATTATTTGATGGTAAACATGAGGGAAGTTTCTCAATATTTCATTCTAATGACTTCTCTTCATCTAGTGCAGCCCATGATTCTTTGGTCTTCTCATTTGAATCTTCATTTTATGAATATTGTCCTTTAATGACATCAAGAGAATATCATTTTTGTAATACTCTTCCTGGGATATGATGAATACTATTTAGATCAAGAGGGGATGTTTGGAAGTGTGTTACCTCAACATTGTAAGTGGGATGAGCTACTTCCTTGTGTGGGTTTGGAAATGGTGGTATAGATAGTTGAGTGGGAGTGGACCTTTGAGATGGATGTGGTTGAGGTTGTGATTGTCGTGGAGGTGGATGGTAGGGATAGCATGCAATTGGGTATGGAGGATGTTGAGGAAAACATTGAGGATATTGTGTATTTCTCCCATAAGTTCCTTGCCAACCTTCTTTCCAATATTCGTTTTGGGGTTGAGATGGCCAATGTTGCCAAGGAAAGTGTGTGTTCCAAGTAATTTTAGATGGATGCACATATCCTTGAAATTTTGAATTATGTCCTTGCATCATACCAGCTTGACTAGGTTGTCATGGTCTTCTTGGAACTACATATCATAGTTGCTTTGCTGATTGACTTCCGCCATTGTTCTCCTAGTAAAACTCATTCAACCTTGGTAATGATAGACAATATTTAGTAGCATGTGATTCTTCATGGATAACACAAATATCGACATCTTAGTTTTTCTCTATTTGCATTCTTAAAAATTTTACCTGTTTACTTAAATTGCTAAGAATTTTTGTTTTAAAGTTATCAAGAAAATTTCCAACTTCAATTTGACTTACGAATCTTGATTTTGATTTACTTACTCTTTCCCTTCATCTTGATATGTGCTTGTATGTTTCACAAATTTCTTCAAATGATAATTGATATACATCGCCTCAGCTCATGAGCTCAAGGATATAAATCCACTCATCCCTAATTGTTCTAAGTAAGAGGGTTTTTAATGTGACAGATCCTGAATGATGTCATTTTACCCTCTTAACATTATACATAAATTTGTTTATTAGATCCTTAAGGCTCTCATCTTATTTTTGAGTAATTCTAAATATTTCTGATTGACGATCATGATATTTATATTTTTCTAGAAATATATTTTTCATATCATTCCATGATCTTATTGGATTAGTCCCTAAACTTATAAACCATTGAAGAGCTCTATCCTTGAATGTTGCCGAAAAAAATCTCAAATTTTTAGTGTTTAATAAGTAACCATAAGATATACAAAGGACTTAAACTTCAAAGAGAAAGGATTTTGGATCCTCTAACCTCACACCATGGAATTTGGGAAGGAAAGATGGAGGCATGTTGTTCGTATGCACATTGACATTAGTATATTGAATGGGAAATCCAAGATGATCTTCTTCATTGTCATCATGTCCATCCATTTATTCTATCTTATTTTCCACCTCATCTTCTTCTACCTACAAAAGTGGATGGTGATTTGGTCCTTATTGCACCACATGATCAAATGGGGGGGTTTGGTGTTGGAGATTTTTTTTATTTTTTTTAGAATGAAAATGCTAATGCAATGCAATTTTATGTTTTTGAAATGAAATATGCCTAGTGCAATTTTTTATTTTTAATGAAGTAAAAGAAATAAATCAACTAGGTAATAGAACAATGCATGCTTTGGCACCTCCCAGGAAGCTACACCAAAAAGTTATGAGCCTCGGTATTGCAACAATAAGGCTACAACTCCCAAGGCTATGAACTTAAATTATCAACCCAAGGTTCATACAAACTTAAGAGGTGTAATCACTCTATGTGCAACATAAAATGTGTCCTTTGATTGATCTGATGCAATGAAGTGAATATCATGGAATCAAATCCTAAACTAATTTCAGAAATGGAAATGCTACTTGCTCAAATGTAAATACTAATCCTAATTGCAAGAAGGTAAAGGTTATGCTATTTGCAGGAATGAAAATTACTTGTATATCTTTAGAATGTAAAAATTGTGATACTTGAAAAAATGTGAATCCTTATTCTAGTTCCATAATGTGAAAAGTTTCCTTGAAAAGAAACTAATCCTATACAAGAACAACAATTTCTAATTGAAGTCTTAAGAGCATGAATTCAAGGAAATGGGCCTAATATACTTTGTTAAAAGGAAAGTCCTAAGTGGTTTTCTTTCTTCCATAATCATAGATTTATAACCTAGGGATAATTACTCAAGCCTAAGGGAAAAAATCCAATCTTTTGGAGCAAATCTGGTCAAGTTTATACGTGCTACAATAGTGCTACAAGAGGTGCTACAGGAGGCCCTGTTTTGCTACAAGAGTGAGATACTTGCCGAATGCCCAAGTAAATCAAATGAAAATGGGATGGGATTTTTTATTTATTAATTAGGATGTCTTATAGCTCCATTCTGAGTGGAATCACTCCAAAATAAACCTATTAATATGTGAAACACAATAGCATAAAATTACTACTCTAAAAACTGGAAATTCAAGAACTAGTGAGCTAGTTCACCTACCAAATGCCTAGCTTAATCAAGTACAAATGATATGGGGTAATTTTTTTTATTAACTTGAATTTTTTTATGACCCAATACGAGTGTAATAAATCAAATGAATCCTATTAACACATTCTAAAAAAACTAGCAGAAAAATACTACTATTTTTCTATAAGGGATTCCAGAAATTCTCGATTTGTGAACTAGTAAACCAATCCAAGTAGATTGGTGATGAAGATGACTTATCAAATTTGTTATAAAGATGCATAATTCTTATGAATATGTAAATAAAATTCAAAATAACTCATTTTAATTGTTTAACCATTATGACCTACAACAAAATAAGCATGAATAGTCAATGGAGAAATAAGAGATGCAAATAAAAAAGACATTCAAAGGAAATAAAGAAATTGTAAAAGAGGTATCTAAGGCTCTTGGGATGACCAAGCCCAAGGAAAATTAGAGTCCTATGAAGGAAATCAAGCTTTATAAGCCAAAAATGGCACCATTTTCATTATTTGAATCGATCCAAGCACATCCCTACTACAAATGAAAGTGGAGCTGCTAAATAACACATTTTATCCATAAGAAGACAAAGAAATACACGCCCCTAGAGGAAAATTAAAATTGGTAATTATAAAAAAATGATGGGGAAATATTATCCTTCAAAGAATGAATTTTTCCCCTCCAAAATCCCTCAAATAGTGGATATGGTCTCCAACAATAGGAATCTGTATTAAATGACATGGAACACATTCCTAGATTTTTTCAATCACTGGTGCTCTAGAATTTGTGCAATAATTTCATAATATCTTGTTCATTTATTATTCAATATTGATCCTCTTGTAGCAGGGAACAATTCCATGCAGAGTTCCACAACTATTTTGTTTTAACACCCTTTTTCCTCCATTTTCCTCCTTTTATCATTGTTATTGTTATCACCTGGATTGAACCTCAAGCTGAAGGAAGGCAATGCCAGGGTAACCACAAGCCACAGTTAGCTAAGTAGCTAGCCCTACTAGACCGGGAGAGGACTCTCTCCATAAGGATCTTAGCCAATATGACTGGATCAGGAAAAGGATTTTAGGCTAGGTATAGTAGCACAAAAGTTTGGCTGGATTTTGAAGGGATTTTTCCAGATCAAGAGGAGCTAGACAGTTTAGGTCTAGGGAACTAGGTCAGAATTGCAGGTGTTCAATGGGGCAAGGTAGGAATAGGCTTTAGCACTCAAGATCTTGATGGGGTGAGATGCTTTAGACTAGTGAGAAGCTAAGAAAGGCATGTGAAACCATGGATCCTTCCTACACTGCAGAAAACATGAAATGGTGAATGGTTTCCCAAGGCAGAGCACTGATGTAATGAATTATACCTATCAACTTGAAAAAAATTAACTAGAAGCAATGAAATGATTAACGGAATACATAAAACACATGATCACATAAGAAGAAACTGTACCAAAACTCATACCACATGGATCTCATAAAAATAGTTGAAATTCTTATTAATCTCCTGCCAAACTGCTGACAAAAGGTGTACAATCAAGCTCTGAGCATCGAGATGAGTCCAACCCTTTACAATGAGAAAGAAGAAGAAGATATAGACATGAATTCAACCTCCTCCCATCCTCAGAGGTTGAATCCCTAAGATGAGGAGCTAATCTAACTAATACTGAACAAGAAATAGGAATATAGGCATCATCAACGACTTGCCTCTAAAAGTGAAAAACTGATTCATTTGAGCTCAAACTAACTTCTAAGGCAATGAATCTACCCTCTATCACTATTTATCTATCATAGTTACATGCCAAGTCATAATTTACAATGGTGAATCATCATCCATGAGAGAGAATCCATGAACACAGTGAAAAACTTGAAAAATAGCTATCCTGAGCAAAACTGCCCTACGCGCAGCACCACTGGCCCAACGTGTAGTTCCACTTGAAGGTCCATTTTGGAGGCCTTCCTGACATCAAAATTGAGATCATGATAGCTCATTGGAAAGGAATTCAAGTTTACTTTCTAAAACACCTAGAATTTCTACATTTGAAGCTCATTTGACCCCAAAAACTTGATTCTACCAAGACTGCTTCTTTGTGTCCAAAAAGTGGGAGAAAGGTCATTTGTAGGGTGTTTTTTGACCTTTTGGTGGACCAGTTCTACCCAAAAAAATTTCAAAATTGCTAGAGTGCATGTCCTCATCACTCTGAATCCAAAAATTTAAACCATTTATTCATTGATTGACTCGAGAAAAAGCGCAGTGCCACCGGCCGTTTTCCTGTGTGTAGAATTTAAAAAATTGCAAGTGAAAACATTTCCTCCAAAGTTGCCCAAAAGTGGTGAGAAGCGCCATCATCAAGTGTCCTGATGATCCAAGGAATCTTCAACAAGAATCCTAAGACTATCCTCTTCCTTTTTTCCTTTCAAGGCCTGCCTTATCCTAGCTTTCATCTTTTTGACCCTCATATTGCAAATCTTGTCTTGAGTCCTGTAATGATAGGCCATGTGTCTAATCATCTAATTGTCTCTATTGGCCTTTTGTAGCAGCTTCTCAAGGTGCAAGTTGACCCTCTCAATCCAAGTCTCACTATTGCCTTCAATCTCTTTCTCAATAGGAGTCAAAGTGGCTTGTGCCTCTTTGCCACTTTTTCGTTTCATCTTAAGCATTTCAAGCTCCATGAGGACTTGTTTGTCACTCAATTACTTGTTTTCTTGCTCCAAATGTGTGATGTCATATTTGGCCATCTCTAAATTTTCCGCCAAAGCTTGTACTTGAGCTTCCCTCTCTTGTATGATGATGTCTTTGATGGTTTCTTCATCCTGAGCCTGTAAGTCAATGATTTCAACTCCATAATTGGTATACTACTGCTCCGGCTCATCATGCTCAGTCAAGTCAAAGTCCCTTTCCTCCTCATCATCAAGACTCTCCTTTGGCATCTTTTCCTTCCCTTTATGCAACTGTTGCATCTGTACCTCCTGTGTTGATGAAGAAGGCAAAGCCCCTTCCAAATGATGTGGAGCTAGCATTTGCCTATAGGATGATGAAGAAGGAAAGGTCCCTTCCACATCCCGTGGAGAAAACACTTGCCTACCGGCTGCAATAATCTCCTTGTGCCCCTATGATATGTCATGTAAATGGGCACCTCAACAGTTCTAGTCTCCTTGGCTTCCTCATTCACCTGAACACTGCTAGAAGGTCCTCCTACTTCTTGAGACACTAGCGGAGGAATTTGAGGACCCCTAAATATGTCATGAGAAATAAATGTCTCCCAAAAGATGTTGAGGAGACTAAGATAATGAATCACAATGATCTTTATCAGGGAGTAATGAAAGAGACTGCTCATCTGTTGAGGGTATGGCTTCTTCTGGACAAGATGAGCCATCTTCTCAATATTCCTGAACAAGAAATAAGGAATTTTCAACATCGTCACCCTGGTAAAATGCATGATGAGCCTGATGTGATAAGTGTACAACCTGGAGAATCTGCCCTCACAAGTGAAATAGTTCATGATGATTTTCATCATGGGGACATATTTGTCTTCGATAAATCTAAAAGGAAAAAGTCTCTTCACCTCATTTCTATGTTGTGGTTTGATATAAGGCTCATAGTATTGTTCATCCAGGTCCTGGGCCTTGTACCACTTCTCCCATACATTTGGAATCCTGGTGGCATCTGAAATGATGGATTGTGATATTGTGAAGGTTACCCCAGCAAGAGTTACCTTGTTGTCCTGAAGATGATCCATAAAAAGTCTAGTGAGCTCCAGGTGGTATTGAACTCTCTCCACCTACTCACAGAACTCATAGCAATAAAGATATCTAAAACATGTAACAACCAACTGAGAGGCCTACAATTCCCTAAGGTTTGATGGCTCTTCTCTAATAATCCTACCTCCCTTGTGTGGTTTTCTTTGTTGTCTAGCTCTATCTGTTGAGGTGTCACTGCCTGCGTTTTCCTCCTCCTCATAGTCTCGGTCCTCTTGGTCCATGTTTGCAAGGTTGAGGTTGTATGAAGGGGATGAGTGAAAGTGTTTTAGGAAAGAGGGAATGGGAAATGAATTTATGGGCTAAAAACGAATGAGGGAGCAAAATGATAGGAAGGGCTTGTTTTGAGAAATTTCCCTTGGGGAAGAGGGGTAAAAGGAATGTAAATGATATGGAATAGGGGTAAAGGGATAAAGGGATAGGGAAAGATGGATAGGGGAAGAGTTTAGAGCTGTAGTCATAGGTGATAGGGTGAACAATGAGGGTTTAGGGTTTTAGGCACCACTAGGGATATTTTTAGGGTTTCATGTTTATCACGGAAAATTAGGCTTACAAGTTTGATTTTCAAACCAAAACTGAAGTGAGGGATGTCAACTTACTTGCAATGATGGAAAGTGAGAGAAATTTTAGGTTTGTTGGAATTTTTGAGGCTTTTCTAGCCTTCCTGCTCAACGCACAGTGTCAGTGCCCAAACGCACAGTGCCACCCTAGAAGCGCAGCGCCACCCTCCAAAAGCACAGTGCCAACCTTCCTTCACCCAAAACTCACTCAAGCTTGCCTCTTCTTCTCATTTTTTTGACTCCTTGCTTGCGAATAAGAATAATGAACTTGGAAATGAAATGTGGGAGCTTAAATAGGAGTAGATTTTGATTTTTCATTTGAAAAACCCATTTTCTAATGTTTCTTATCCTTTTTCAAAACTCTGTTTTAATGCCTTTTCTTCTTTGCGTCTTTGCAGGTGGATAAATGCTCAACTTGAAGTGATTTTTGCAGTGTTTCTTTGACATGTAGCAAGGTGAGATGATCTGGTGCAGCTGGGATCAGTTATTACATATAATGACTTAAAATCACATATGAAATACAAATAAACTTAAAATACTCAGTTTTCACCTCAAAAACATGTTTTTGAGGTGAAAATTACATTAGGTTAAAAGATTATTTTTCATTGGCTATGATCTATAATCCATCATGTTTGACTTATTCATCATCCTCATATCCTTGCTGACCTTTATGTACACTTTAAAATCAGGCATCTTGACCTTGGAAATGAAACCCTAAGACCTAATGAAACATGCCCTACGACCTAATGGAAAGCGTGATTGCAAATTGACCATGAAACCATAACTGAATACAACCTGAAGAAGGGTCAGCAAGTATACTCTATGAGGGAGAAATTGGACTTCCAGAAGAGAAGACAACCATCAGTGGATCAGTTTGACATGACCTAATGGAATGATGTGAAAATTTTCAGTATGGGACCCCTAAAACAACAATGCAAAGAGAAAATTTTGATCCCTGATGGAAGTATGCAGATACTGACACTAACATCTATCACCTCAATAAATGTAGTAAAAACATAGATTTTGAAAAGGTTAAAAATCTCATATTTATTATTTTGGATATTCATAAATGTTGTTAGAAAATTATATATTACAGAGCAATGGAACACAAAATATTGCATAAATATAAACACAAAAAACGCATAATACAAGAGAGACACAGATTTATGTGGTTCACCCAGTTTGGGCTACGTCCACCCCGAACAGCTAGTCCTTCCTTTCTATTATCCAACAAAATGAAGAGACACAACCTACAGCAAATCCGCTGTAATACCCTCTGTTTTCTCTCACAGTCTTGCCTCTCTGTTTCTCGCTCAGAGAATACACATCTATTTTACAGCCTCAAATACAATGCCCTCATACAAAGAGAGGGGGTTTCCTTCTAGGGAAAAAAACCCTAAACTAAACATAAGTTCTACTGTCAGATCATCCGCTTAATGAACGACTAGATTGACTAGAAATTACTATACTTTTACAAGGCAATTTTAGATCTATTTTTGGCTTCGGGGGCACTGCCCCTGAGTCCCCGCCAGGGACCGCTAGCCCCCAGAACCCCCAGATGGGGGGGATCGGCCCCCCTACAACCCCCCGTGTGGAGCGGTGTAAGAACTTCCTGGGGTATACATCCGACTGAAACAAAGGCCTCTGAACAATCATGCTCCACACACAACAATCTCCCACTTGGAGAATGATTGTAGCAACTCCACCGCTGCTTCATTTATTGGACAATGACTCCTCTTTGGACCTGGTTGTTTCTCATCTTCATCATAATCCTTGAATGCCAATTGAAACTGAGCATATTCTCAGTTTCTCCCTGGTTACAACTTTTGTTAGCATATCTGCAGGATTCTGGCTAGTGTGTATCTTTTCTAGCTTCAACTCTCCATCTTCCAACACTAATCGTATGAAATGGTACTTGAGCTGTATGTGTTTAGTCCTGGAATGAAATTTCGATTTCTTTGCAAGATGAATGGCACTTTGGCTATCATTTTATAGCGTGCCCATATCATGCTCCTTACCCAATTCACCCATAAACCTTTGTAACCAAATCATTTCTTTACTAGCCTCTGCAGTAGCAACATACTCTGCTTCTGTTGTTGAAAGTGCAACAACACTTTGGATTTTTGAAACCCAACTGACAGCTGTTCCACCAACAGTAAATACATATCCTGTAGTGCTCCTCCTGTTATCTCTGTCACCTGCCATATCTGCATCAACATATCCCTGTAGAGAAATGTTTGAAACACCAAAGCATAATGCTTGATTTGTGGTACCTTTCAAATATCTGAGAATCCATTTCACTGACATCCAATGTTCCTTTCCTATATTTTTCATGTACCTGCTTACAACTCCCACTGCATGTGCAATATCAGGCCTTGTGCAGACCATTGTATACATTAAGCTTCCAACTGTTGATGCATATGGAACTTTAGACATATAATCCATGTCTTCTTGGGTTTTTGGGCACATTTCCTTACTAGGTTTGAAATGGCTAGCAAAAGGTGTACTAACTGGTTTTGCATTGTGCATATCAAATATTTTCAACACCTTTTGTATGTACTCATTCTGAGACAATGTTAATTTGCAATTTTTCCTGTCTCTAGTGATTCTCATACCAAGGATTTGTTTTGCAGCTCCCAAATCCTTCATTGCAAATGAATTTGCCAATTTTCTTTTGAGCACATTTATTTCTTGCATGTTAGACCCTGCAACAAGCATGTCATCTACATATAATAACAATATAATATAGCTGCGATCATTTTGCTTTTTTAGATAAACACAATGATCATAGTGACATCTAGTATAACCTTGTTCAGACATAAACTTGTGAAATTTTAGATACCACTGCCTTAGAGCCTATTTTAAGCCATACAAGCTCTTCTTCAACCTACACACTAGTTTCTCCTTCCCTTTCACCTCATATCCTTGTGGCTGCTGCATATATATCTCTTCCTCCAAATCCCCATGGAGAAAGGTTGTCTTTACATCTAACTGCTCAAGGTGCAAATCTTCAGCTGCTACTAGACTTAGAATAGTTCTGATTGAAGTCATTTTAACAACAGGAGAAAATATTTCATCAAAATCAATACCTTTCTTCTGTGCAACCCCCTTCACCACAAGTCTAGCTTTGTACCTCTGTTTTCCTCTATCTTCTTCCTTCAGCCTGTAAACCCATTTATTCTGCAATGTAGTTTTACCTATAGGCAACCTGACTAAGTCCCAAGTCTGGTTATGCATTAAGGAGTCCATCTCTTCTTCCATGGCTAGCTCCCACTTCTTCCTACTTTCAACCTACATTGCTTCTTCATAACATTCGGATCACCAGAATCAGTCAACAATAAATAATATAATGAAGGAGAGTATCATTCAGGGGGTCTACTTATCCTGGTAGATCTTCTAACACCACTTTCAGGTGTTTGGGGTGCCTGTTGCTGTTGTGGTGGTTGCTGTTGTTGTGGTTGTTGATTATTATTATTTTCAGGCACCTTTATTTTTTTCAGTGATTTTGTCAAGAACTGCATATTCCTTGTTTTCTTTTTCTTGCTTCTTTTCCTGCAACTGATTCTTATACAAGACCTTTTCATTGAACATTACATCTCTGCTCCTAATGATTTTGTGATTTTCGTAATCATATAAATGATAACCAAAATCATTAACACCATATCCAATAAAGGTACATTTATTTGACTTTGCCTCAAGCTTTGTTCTATTTTCTTTATCAATATGGACAAAGGCCTCACAACCAAAAGGCTTTAAAAAAGGAGTAGTTTACCTTTTTACCCATCCATGCTTCCTCTGGAACACCAGCATCCAAGGAACTTGAAGGCCCTCTATTTATTAGATAAACAACAATATCTACAGCATCTACCCAAAACTGTAAAGGCAATCCTGCATGCAATCTCATGCACTTTGCATCCTCCATGATTGTTCTGTTCTTCTTTTTTGACACACCATTTTCTTGTGGTGTTCTTGGAACTGTCTTCTCTCTGCGAATTCCATGCTCTAAATAGTACCTATCAAACTCTTTGTTGCAATATTCACCTCCATTGTCTCATCTGAGACACTTCAATTTCTTTCATGTCTCAATCTCAACCAAAGCTTTCCATTTCTTGAAAGTATCAAATACATCAAATTTATTCTTAATACAATAAATCCAATTTTTTCTAGTTCCATCATCAATGAAAGTAACATAATAACGAGAGCCACCGAGAGATGATACCTGAGCAGGTCCCCATACATCTATATGCACAAGATCTAATTTTTCACTCTTCTTTCCTATCCCAACTCTGAGAAATCTGACTCTCTTCTGTTTTCCATAAATGCAACTCTCACAGAAGTCCAAATCAACATTATTCAAACCTGACAACAAATTCCTTGAGTGAAGAATCTCCATCCCCTTTTCACTCATGTGTCCGAGCCTATGATGCCATAATGCTTCATCTTCTCCTTTGGAAGTTAAAGCATTTACAGAGTTAGAAATACCATTGCATAAATACAATGTACCAACCTTTTCGCCTTTTGCTATTACCAGGGCTCCTTTGGTGACCTTCCAAGCTTTATCTGTGAAAGTTGTCACACAACCTTCACTACCTAACTGCCCTGTTGAAATCATATTTTTCTTCAGATCTGGAACATGCCTTACCTCCTTTAGTAGCCATTGGTTTCCATTCTACTGTTTTACAAGAACCTTACCCATTCCAACAATTTTACAAGTTTTATCATCACCCAAACGAACTTTTCCAAAATCTCCTTGAACATAGTCATGAAAGTATTTCTTATCCGGTGTGGCATGGAATGAGGCCCCTGAATCTACCACCCAGGAATCGGTAATATTTTTGGAAGAAAGAATCAAAGCATCTTGTAACACCTCACTTGTCACATTTGCTTCATGATTTTTTTCTTATTATGCATCTCCTTCTTTTCCCTTCCGAGATCTACAATCTTTCTTTAGGTGGCCTTTCTTTTTGCATTTCTAGCACACTATCCCCGATCTAGACTTGGATCTACCTTTTCTTCATTTACTGCAATATCCCGAGCTCTTTCCTCTTTCCATTTTTCTTCTCCTAGACTCTGCACTCAAAACATTACCTGATGTCTCATTGGATCTTTTCCGTCGCATTTCCTCACTAAGGATAGCACCGACAACATCATCAAACTTTAAAGTACTAGATCCAGAGACAGAGTTACTAATGGCCATTACTAAACCATTCCAACTTTCTAGCAATGAGCACAAGAATAACAGAGCCCTAACTTCATCTTCAAAGTTTACCCCTACAGAACTTAACTGACTTGTAACTGTATTAAAATCATTTAAATGATCTGCAACAGATCCACCTTTCGACATCTTCATATTAAATAATTGTTTCATAAGAAATACCTTGTTTGAGGCCAAGGGTTTTTCATATAGTTTCAACAACGCCTGAATCAAACCCTCTGTCGTTGTTTCCTTCGAAATGTTGAAGGCAACTGACGCAGCAAGGCACAAGCATATTGTTCTGAGTGCCTTTCTATCGAGAAGGTTCCATTCTTCATCTATCATAGCTGTCGGCTTCTTTGTTTTTCCGCTCAATGGTAGGTATAGATCTTTCTGATACAGATAATCTTCCATCTGCATCTTCCATAACGAGAAGTTTTGGCTGTTAAATTTCTCGACCCTAAACTTACCATCTTTCGCCATTGCTCCCACTCGAACGAGGAACCCTTCTTTCCTGCGAGTTTATCAGCTAAATAAACCTTCGGCTCTGATACCCGTTGTTAGAAAATTATATATTACGGAACAATGGAACACATAAAATATTGCAGAAATATAAACACAAAAAATGCATCAGACAAGAGAGACACATATATACGTGGTTCACCTAGTTTCGGCTACGTCCACCCCGAAAAGCTAGTCCTTCCTTTATATTATCCAGCAAAATGAAGAGACACAACCTACATCAGATCCGATGTAATATCCTCTGTTTTCTCTCAGAGTCTCGCCTCTCTGTTTCTCGCTCATAGAATACACATCTATTTAACAGACTCAAATACAATGCCCTCATACAAAGAGAGGGGGTTGCCTTCTAGGGAAAAAAACCCTAAACTAAACATAAGTTCTACCATCAGATCTTCCACCTAATGAACAACCAGATTGACTAGAAATTACTATACTTTTACAAGGCAATTTTACATCTATTTTTGGCTTCGGGGGCGCTGCCCCCGAACCCCCACCAAGGGACCGATGGCCCCCAGACCCCCTCGCGTGGAGGGGTGTACAAACATCCTGGGGTATACATCCAGCTAAAACAAATACCTTTGAACAACCATGCTCCACACACAACAAATGTGTATTATTATTATGTTAAATATTTTATTAGCTACAGAGTTAACATTATTCCGCAACTATTTTACAAATCTGTAGCTATCTCCATGGTTTGTAGGGTTCTGGTGCGTAAACGAGGCAAAGAACAACATGGGCTATTGAGGATCAATCCCCTCATGCATATCCTCCTATTTGCTTGAGCCAATTCACTGAAATAATCACATAGTGGTACGGGTCAAACACATAGCAGCAGATGTCTAAGTGCATCACATTTCTCTGATTTTCTTTCCAAATAGCCAATCGGCGAGATAACACTTTTTCTGTTTAAGTTTCAAGTTTGAATAAGGATTGATTAAAAGACCTGTAGGCTTAGAAGTATCAAAACTTTGAGCACACGTTTTATATATAAATATGTATCCTCTGTAAATGATAACAATGAAATAATAGTCAATCTCTGAAAAAATTGTGTGAAATAGACCTTTGTTCCCATATTGAATTAGAGTTACCTTTCTATTATTCGATGAATATGTGAGCGTGATTTACACCTACTGTATGTGGAGGGCCCCTGTAGATAGTCGAGGTTTCATTTATTTCATTTTATTGCATTTTCATTTCATTCTAGCTTAGTTTCCTTACTTCACTAGTTCATCATTTCATTATAACTCAGTTAAATCTCGTTATTTTGTTTGCACTTGAATTTCTTCACAATCGTTTAATGGTTTAGTTTCTTCAATGTTTTCACTTAACTATAGTCAATGTTAAAAGGTTGTTTTCATGCCTTTAGAATCAGAACTTGTATATACTCTATAGTCATCATCAGAAGATTACCTTCATGCTTTTTAGAATCAAAATTTGTATATACTTTGCATACAACGTTTAAAGGATTGTTTTCTTGCTCTTAGAATAATTTGAATTTCAATACTTTGTTTTATTGGAGCAAGGTATTTAGGATAGGTTCATAATTTTATAATGATTAACATAGGATGTTTTAGAATGATACTCAATATAGATATGACCTCATTGATTATTCTAATAATAGCTCAACTTCCACTCATTAATTTGTAGAAATATAAATCTATTCTAATGCTTACAAATAGGAACCTAGATAACAACGAAAATCCCCAAAACAAATATAACCATTATCTTACAAACTAAAAGAAAAGTTTCTAGCAAATATAGTGCACATTCACTTCATAAGTTTACCAACTCCGGTCGATAATTTATGCTTGCAATTTAAGAACATTAAATTGACCAAACATTTTTGCGTTGTTGTCGGAGAAGTGTAAATAGAAGCCTTAAAAAAAATTCAAATAAAAACATGATATCCATAGGGAAAGAGACTCTAGAGGTAGGTTTATAGGTCAAGGAAGAAGTCCAATTCCCACATCATCACTCACTCCACCACAACCACATAGTGCTACACCACCCACATAAACTCGAATTTTACCCATAGCAGGCCAATATAGACTTCCTGAAGTCTTGAGACCCGAAATCCAACCTAAAGTTTCACCAACTTCATCAACAAAAGATGTAATCAAAGTGGATACTACATCCCCAACAACAAGAACAATTTTCCTATCTTCAACTGGAGAGTGACTTCTAGATCAAGAGCTGGAAGTTCCTATTGAAGAAGAGGAAGAAGAAACCTACTTCAAACCATTGATAGAGGAACCATAAGAACTAGAAAAAAAGCTAGATAGTCTTGTTATAGAACTAGTTATTTATTCTGAGGAGTCTGTCATGGCTGAAGAGGGAGAAGGAGAAGTACACAATGTCAATGGTGAACAACATAGGATTGGAGGAGGCAGAGGAAATAAAGGAGGTGGTAGAGGTAGAGGAATAGGAGATCCATAATATTTTGGATTCCCTATCCTTGATGAGGATACAAAATTAACAATGAAAAACATCTCGCCTTCTATCCTCCCTAATTTTCATGGAATAAGAAGTGAAGACCTAGAGGCATTTCTCTTTGAATTTGAAGTACTACGTAGATCATATGATTTTATGCATGATGCTCAAAAACTAAAATTGTTCCCTGCCACCTTAAAGGATTTAGCATTAAAATGGTTTATGAGTTTAGGAAGGAATTGCACAAGAAAATGGGCACAAATGAAAGAAGCATTCTTGGAGAAATACAAGGATTATTGTATGCCACATAGCATTAAATATGTAGTCTTTAAAATGGTACAAAAAGAAGATGAAAATCTTGAATATTTTGTCAAAATATTTCTTTATAATATTAAAAGGATAAAGATGAATAATCTGGGTGAGGAAACTTTGAAAGCTCTCTTACTAAAATCCATTAAAGATGAGTGGATTGATATTATCAATCTAATGGGAAAATGTGATATTTCTCAGTTACCATTTGCTGATATTTTTTATCTATGTGTACATATTTCAAGAGGTAAAGCAAGAACAAGAAAAAGCCCAAGGGATCCTCTTTTATCAAGACTAAATAAATCTACAGTTGAGACAATAAGTAGGATAGAATTAGATATTTTTCTTCATAATTTTAATATATATATTTTAAGGAGTCTCAGCCAGCAAATTGACACCCTTAAAATACAGAACAAGAAAAAAGCTAAAAATGTTGCATTATCCATCTTTTGTCCTAGGTGTAGAAAACAACATGCACTGAGAGAATGTCCTTTAGATTTAAAAAGCATATAAACCTGTGTTATATGTGTACAAAATCACGATACAAAAGAATGTCCCTCTATACCAGGTCTTAAGGTTGTGTTCAGTGAAGAAGGAATGCCAAATCAGGTAGACTCTCTTTATTTTATTGCCAAAATATCATCGTAAAATCCTCAAGAAAATAAAAAACAAATCTTTAATCCTCAACAATTTGCACAATATTCACAAACTAATTGGAATCCACCTATGCCACGATAGCCTTGGTCTCAACCACAATCTTGGAATCAAGGATGGAAAAATCGTTATTGAAGATATTCTCAATATCAACAATATCCGCCACCTTATCCAAATTTTCCACCACAATACTTCTCTCAACCCAACCAGTTACCTCAAACTCAAGCTCAAAATGAAACTATACAACTTTCTTTGCCATTTCCATAAAGAAAAAATCAATTACTGGTTCAACCACTCCTAAATCCAAACAATAAAACTTCACAACCTATTTACAACTTAGAAGGACATAATCCTCAAACTTATGATAACTCCATTAGATCTAAATAATGTTCAATTAAGGTTTTGTAGGGTATTAGAAAGGAAGAAACCATTTGTTGTTATTCAGGAAATGGAAAATAATTCCCAAAAAGATAATAATGACTCTGAAGAAGAGATCCCCCTTCCTTAGAAAGAAAATATTGAAACAAAAAAAATCCTATACATTCTAATAATACTCCTATTATAGAACAACCTTCAGTATCTGTCTCAAGACCACCTTTTCCTGAAAGGTTAAAAATCGATAAAGGAGTAGAAAAACAAATCATATTGCCTCATTATGATATGTTAGATGAATTGAAAAATGTATGTATAAAAAATTATTTATTACAAGAAATAAAATAAATATTGATTTTTTCACAAACAATTAAGGAATTGAGCACTCAAGGATCAGGAAGAAAAAAAAAGAAAAAGAATTCAACTAGTTGAGAGAATTGTAGATATCATTATGGGAAAGATGAAAATTCAAAAATATTTAGAGCCAGGAAGCCCCATTTGTGAAAACACTCATCAATGGAACTGAAATACCAAACGCACTGATTGATCTAGAAGCATCTATAAATATAATGAGAAAACAAACTATGGATAAATTGAAGCCTCCAAATCTTCAATACACACCAACATTGTTACAATTACTAGATAGGTTTGTAATTAAACCTGATGGTGCGTTAGAAGATATATATGTATCCTTATATTCTTGGGAATATCCTGTTGATTTCATGATTTTAACACCCAAGAATAATTTAGGAGGACATCCATTAATTTTAGAAAGGCCATGGTTAGCTACAGTCAATTCTTTTATTAGTTGTAGATGCAGACACATGTTTATCTCATATGGAAGCTCGACAAAGAAATTTACATTGTACCCACCTACAAAAACAATGATAGAAGTATAAAATTAAGAATGGATAGATGATGATAATGATATACAACTAGTTTTCACTATTTCACAAATAAATGAAGAGCATCAAATTTTAAATTTGATAGAAAATAATGAACCCTCTTTATATTGTGACAATAGTCTAGATTTTCAATAACAATCTAATATTGAATATCTATCATCTAGAAAAATGTGTTTACATTCTATGGAAAAATTTGGAAATTCTTCAATAGAAATTTTTCCAGGGAAAATTTTGAATATAAATGAAAACCTGGAAGAATTATAGAAAAAGAAATTGGTAGAAATATTGCAGAAACACTCTGCTGCATATACATGGGAATACACTGATATGAAGGGAATTAATCCTAAAAATTGCATGCATCATATTTATATGGAATCAAATGCTAGACCAGTTCGACAACCACAAAGAAGAATGAATCCAAAACTTAAAGGAAATTGTCAAGAGGAATTGCAGTGATTGTTAAATGTAAATTTCATTTATCTAATAGAAGACAGCCAATGGGTTTCACCCCTAGTAATTGTTCCTAATAAAAATAGAAAATGGAAAGTGTGCATTGATTACAGGGAATTGAATAAAGCTACTTTGAAAGATAATTTTCCACTTCCTTTCATAGATCAGGTTTTAGATACATTAGCAAGAAAATAATATTTCTCATTCTTGGATGGTTTTAGTGGGTATAATCAAATTCAGGTATCATCTGAAGATCAAGACAAAACCACATTTACCTGTCCATGGTGGACTTATGCTTACCCAGTACTTCCTTTTGGATTATGCAATGCCCTAGAAACATTCCAAAGAGCAGTACTAGGAATTTTATCTGATCTTATTCATGATTGTGTGGAAGTATATATGGATGATTTTACAATTTATGGAAATTCTTTTGAAGAAGCACTCAAAAATTTAGAAAAAGTTCTCATAATATGAAAAGAGGCAAATATTTCATTAAGTCATGAGAAATGCTTTATGATGTTTAATGAAAGAATCATTTTAGGTCACCATATTTCAGGAAATGGAATTAAGGTAGACTCATCTAAGGTGGAAATTATTTCCAAATTATCAATTCCAAAATGTCAAAGAGATGTTCAGAGTTTTGTTGGTTTTACTGGATATTATAGAATATTCATAGAAAACTTCACAAAGATTACATCTCCACTCTTCAAATTACTCACCAAAGATTGTGAATTCAATTGGAATTCTGATTGTCAAAAGGATTTTGAAACTTTGAAAAAGAATATCTTTGAAGCACCTATCTTAAAAGGACCTAATTGGAAATTTCCTTTTCATATATCAACTGATGCTTCAGACACAACTCTAGGAGTTGTGTTATGACAAAAATATCTCGTTTCTTATGCCATTTATTATACCAGTAAAAATTTAACTCCCGCGGAGCTAAATTGTATTGTAATTGAAAAGGAGTTTTTAGCTATCATTCATGCCATTAATAAATTCAAACATTACATCACTGTGTTACAGGTCTATTTTCGCACATCACTACCAACATTTAGATCAGTACAATTAGGGCTTATCAAATTCAGTTGTTACATGCCCTAGACAAGTCATCAAATTGAATGCTTCCATTTATGAAGGTTTCCTAGTCTAAAACCCTGAATGGGCCTACCTTCTCTGCAATGCAGTTACCCCTAACCAAAGTTGTGCTTGTATCCCAAGGATGCATTTTATCAGGGTTTTAGGCTAGGAAAATTTCATTAGGGTTTGATGAGCCCTAATTGTACTGATCTGAATGTCAGGAGTGATGTGCCCAAATATACCTATAACAGTTGCCCCCTAAAGCATGAAGTCAAAAATGAGAATGTCGAGTGATATTCTTTACGATGTGATGGGGAGGATCTGAAGCGAACGGTCACCTACATTGATTACAGTACATAATATCATGATATCTTTGAATTTTTTCATGACTTGTCAAGGGAAGTCATACCCGTACTCAGCATATAATATTTTCATTACATGTACATAAATCATATAGTCATCTACATATATAGACCCATGATAAGATGACCATTTGTGTAAAACCATCGTACAGATGATTTAGTACTCTCCTAAAATCACAGCATGGATGGATGAAACTAGATCCAAGGTCTTCTATCTCATCCAATCATTTGCTCAAGTACGAGTCTAACCATGTGAAAATGTTTTTATATGGTTATGTGTAATCCTATTCAACTATTTATGTGAATTGAAAATTTACTTTTTACATGTGTCGTAAATGACTGTTTAACACATAGTTTGCTAAAGAATTTGTAAATGTGTTAAAGTTCCTGGAAATGTGTTGATATTGAATGTAATCAAAATGTCTTTCCAGGAGACAAACTCTAAGGAACATATGATAAAAAGTTGGATTTTGGATGGTATAAACATTTGTAAGTTGCAGTACGACAAGTTGTGAGTCTAGCCTAATGATGATTCGGTGAATTCCAATCGAAATGACATCAGAGAGGAGTTTGATCAATGCGTTATACTCAATGATATTTTTCATAGAACAACCGATAAAATCCCTTGAAAACTCACTAAATCTCCACTTGGAGCGAATATGGCCGATGCTGCAAAATATAGATTCTGTGTACTACAACTAGCACCATTAGCATAACCAACAAATGGTTCCAAAGATTCTGACATTTGTAACAAATCAAAAGTGGATTACTTAACCACATAAAAACTCTAAAAGTCACACTGTGACACATACACGCAATCAAAGCACATATACAGTGAAATAGATAGATGTTTAAATTTTTTACAAAATTTGTGTCCAAGACATGTTGGTCATCTGACCTCAAAACTCAAAATGCATACTTTAAATTATCCTAAGTAGATCTAATGATTCTCATGATAACAAGTCACTACCTAAGCTATCATGTGGAATACCCTCATCCAATGGCTAGGTACACTAATAGTATGGAGATGTTGCCTCATCGGTAACTCCTTGATCAGGACATTCAGTATACCGAGGGTTAACCCCTCTATATGATCCTGCAACTTTGACAGTGTCTCGGTCAAATCCATATCCTGGAGAACTGATATTCTAACATTTCTTCATGCTGGTTCACCCATCTACCATTGATGACCCATTAGTCGAATAGTCCCAACATCTATATGCATGAGAACAGTTTTAGTTTAGTCTTGGAAACATCAAAAAATACAAAAACATGTAAGAACTTGAAAAATCAAAACACATGGTCAAACCAATTTACCTATAGCACCCCATTGAGCACCCATTGGTAACCTCAAATCTGGATCTACATGAAAATCCATCCCTACATATGGATGCTCCTCGATGAAAATGTGTTTTCGACTGATCTAACTGAAGAATGTAGGAGGAAATGAGATTGATGATTGACCAGCATGTCGAGCCATCAACTCAACCCATCTCCGCATCCATGGATCTCTGGGACCAGTCAAACTCAATGACACAAGTTGAGGTTGCATCAATGGAATTATCTCTAAGGTAAAAGCAACCAATATTGAACCATAGCTAAAAAATTTCGTCTTGGCGCTCTTTACTTTGGTCAGCTGCCCTTTCATCGAAGAGAGTACTGCCTCACACCAGTTGAATATAGTTGGCTCAAGACACTCAAGCTCATACTGCATGTATGATCTGTTTTCCAGATGAAGTGTCACACTACCCACCAACTTTGTGATAGTGAAAAGGATTGTTCGTAAGGGAAAATCATGAACATCCCTGATGTTTATCTTCCCATATTTGCTAGGTTGGGTACTTGGCCAATAGAACTGTTGAATGTAGTCCCTCACAAATTCAACCCCACAGGAAGAACTTGAAAGAGATATGGGTGCACCACGTCTCGACAATCCTGTAAGGAAGTAAACATCATTGATCAATATAGGGAGCATTTTGGCCCTTATGTGAAAAGCTTGTTCTACTGGATCCCATGAATGAACCAAGAACTAAAATAGTTCTAGTTGTTGCCTCATCTAAGAAAACCTAAAATATTTGAGTAACCCACAGTCTCTGAGGGCTTCAACAGTACTAGGATCATTTAGGGCAACCATATCCTTTTCTTCATGTTCTATTTCACGCCAAGTAATAGCCATTCTAATCTGATGAAAGTCTGAAATCAAACCATAGGCTTACTTAGGATCCATTTCATGCAAAAAGCTAGAGATTTTTTGGGTAAAACAAAAGAAACAAATTTCTAAACTCTGCCCAGCGCATCCCTGGCCTTGAAACAGTGTGCTGCAGAGAAGGTACCCTTTCTACTTGACTGCACTACAATGTAGTTTTCGATGTGTTAGGCTGCGTTGATCCTAGGGTGAGATATATTTTCCCTAGGGACCTCAAAACCCTTAAAACTTTCCTGAATCTGAAAAGAGTGACCTTAAATGAAAAAGAAGAGGTAGATCTCCTACCTAGTCTTTACGGCACAAAGAATGATCCACAAATCTCCCATAATTAGGTGCTGAAGTTTGAGGTAAAAACTGGTTCAGAGCACAAAAACTGAATGGTAAATATCAAATGATAAAAATGACTTGGTAAATTCTTTTTTTATGGTTATTTCATGTTCATTAAATGAATAAGCTATAGTTTTTACCTATTTTTACCTATGAAACGGGTATGTTTAATCCGTTTGGTGGTTCTTTGAGTAGGTTTATAGTTGACACAGTGAATTTGACATGCATGATCGTGAATTGTACTTTTGACCAAAAAGCATACTTTTATCTCTTTTTCAAGATCTATTAAACATCAAAAGAGGAACCCCCCCAGAGTCCTCTTTAAGCTCTTTTTAGACTCTCAAAATATGAAAATATTATTGAGCCCTTCTCCTTTTCATCTCATAAACGGATTAGAAACAACATCTAATAGGTATAAGTTTAACCCTTTTCCAGACTGAGATAGATTACTTATGAAAAAGGAATACGTTGATCGAACGTGGTCAATAGGTTCTCTCTTGTATTATTTTATGCTTTTTCAGACTTGAGAGACAAATTTATGAAAAAGAACTTGTGGAGTTTTCTTTTTGTCCTTTTTCAAACTCTCTAAACATGAAAAGGACCATGTTCTCATTGTCGTTAAACTCGGTAAAACATGAAATAGTGACAAACTTGTCAATCATGGCAAGACTGAGTTTCGCCTTTGCTAGACTTGTTAAAACATCACATATCGATGGATTCACCCGAAGGGTGGAATTATACTACAAGCATATGTTACCCTCCTCAAGCTTGTTAAAAAATAAAGAGGTACTCGTCAACAATGACTAGTGAAAATGGGAAAAGGGATAAATCACTTTATGGTAGAAAGTCACTCTTGAAGATGACACTTTCACTTCATCTTTGTGACTATTTGGGTTAGGTTATTTGCTTGATGGTTATCATACCTATGGTCTATCACACCATCCATCACTTTGGTTTTGGGTCAATTCTTCCAATTCATTCAGTGTCACCAACATGTTCAAAAGAAGTCACTCAGTAAAATCCATCCTTTGCAATACTCATAAACCTTCATTTTGATGACTGCCATTCCTGAACCTTGTGTCATCAGTCACATTCTATCTTCAAAATCATTACACTCATTTCATTTCGTTGATGGGGGATACATCAAGGCCCTCCTGCGATAAGTCACTTCTTGTCGACATCAACACATTATCTAGGAAGTTGACATAGAAACACCCTTCTAGTACTTTGAGGCTTGCATATATCAATGGAAAGTTTCTCACTTCCGACGACAGGTTGAAATCACAAGCCTTTGAATTAAAGAATTTGTATGGTGTTCGACATCAAAACATCTATTCGTACCATGGATAATGGACTGTAGTACCTTGAGAATCATTATCATTATCGGTGATCTCTCTCGCATATGTTAACAACTTACATCATTGGCTGGTAATCAAACGGTGTCTTCCCATGTTCGACTTCAGATCACATTTTCACATGGTTAGACTCGTACTTGAGCAAACTATTGGACAAGATAGAAGACCCCGGATCTAGTATCATCCATCCAGGCTACGATTTCAGGAGAGTACTAAATCATCTGTACGATGGATTTACACAGATGGTCATCCTATCATGGGTGTATATCTGTAGAAAACTATCTGATTTATGTACATGTAATGAAAATTTTATATGCTGAGTATGGTTATGCCTTCCCTCGGAAATTCATGAAAAAATTCAAAGATATCATGATATTACATATTGTAATCGATGCAGGTCACCACCCGCTTCATATCCTCCCCATCACATCGTAAAGCATATCACTCGACATTATCATTTTCGACTTCATGCTTTAGGGGGCAACTGTTAAAGTTCTATTTGGTCACATCACTCCCTACATTTAGATTAGTATAATTAGGGCTCATCAAACCCTAATTATGTTGTTACATGCCCTAGACAAGTCATCAAATTGAATGCTTCCATCTATGAAAGTTTCCTAGCCTGAAACCCTGATAAAATGCCTCCTTGCGATACCAGTGTAGCCTTGGTCAGGGTAACTGTGCTAAAGAGTAGGTATGCTGATTCAGGCCTGCACTATAGTGCACTTAGGTCCTCTTTGACCTGCACTGGGTGAGAATGAGTGAAATTCACATTGGATTCTTGGAATATTCTCTGATTCTAGAGCATTCTAGAAGTATGCCCAACTCTTATCTCATCCTATGAGGTCGAATTTGGATAGGCTATGGATCAATTAACCCTCTCTCCTCTCATCCCTTTCTCCATGGAAACTAACTCCAATTTTGGAAGTCCATTCAATGCCCAATTTATGGCATAACCACCTGCATTTCCCTATAAATTGACCACTCATAATAGTGATCAGGAGGCTGGAATTTGACGATTGTAGAGAAATACTGTTGGTTTGAGATTTGAGTTCATGTCAAGTAATGTTATGCTACTGGACTGGTGTGCTTTTGGTGTGACGAGGGCTGGACTGAAGCTGGATGAGTGACACGAGATCGAACTGCATTGGGTGAAACTCTTCCTTCGACATTAATAAAGTTGTTTACTCCTTTTCTCATATTATTTTTCATATGTATGATGATTATGTGTTTCAATGTTTCCAATTCCACTAGTTTATAGTAGATAGATCATGTATTCTTTGATTGTTTTCATTTTCTGTTTCTATTGATAGGTACTAATTGATGAGATTTAGTTCAAATGGGAGCGACGAGAGCAGTTCAAAGGATATCAAGGAAGCAAAAGACTACAAGTAATTTCTTTCATATCATCTATCTATTATAGGAAAAGGTTAAACCACTTTCTTTCTATTGTTCTAAGTGTAGCTACCCACTTAGGGAAAATGTGTTTATCTGTAGATACAAATTCCATATAACACAATGGCTATGAAACTTCCATTCATATGGACCATTCCACCATTATATATTTAATGAAAAATCTAGTTACTGATGGTAGAGTAACAAGATGGCTATTACTATTACAAGAATTTAATATCACCATTCTAGACTGGCCTGGAAAACAAAACACAATCGCTGACTTTTTATCTAGAATTCAAAATGATAACAATGATACACCTATAGAGGATAAATTTCTTGATGAGTATCTTTTTGCAGTATTTAATAAATCACCTTAGTTGAGATATTGCTAATTATTTGGTTATAGGGAAGTTACCCTCCTATTTGTTTCCTAGAGAAAAGAGAAGAATAATTCAAACAAGTGCATCTTATTCATTGATGAATGAATAATTATACAAGACATGACAAGATATCATCATCTGAAGGTGTGTAAGAGAAGATGAAATACTTGAGATACTTAAAGCATGCCATGATGAACCATGTGGAGGTCATTTTGCTGACAAAAAAACTGCTTATAAAGTCCTTCTCTTAGTATATTATTGGCCTTCCCTTTTTAAGGATGCCAAGGAATATGTTAAGATGTGTGATTTTTGTCAAATAATGGGGAAACATGTTCCTTCAAATGAAATGCCACTATAACCTCAGGTACTCATTGAACCTTTTGAAAAATGGGTTTTGGATTTTGTTGGACCAATTAATCCATCTTAGAAACAAAAAAAATATATTCTTGCATGCACTGATTATGTTACAGAATGGGTAGAAACTAAAGCACTTTATTTTCCTACTAAAAATGTTGTAGTTTCATTTCTTTTTGAGGATATTTTTACTCATTTTGGTGTCCAAAGAGAAATTGTAACAGATCAAGGAAAAAATTTACATTTAGAGTAGTGAAAAATATAGTGGAAGAATATAAAATCAAGCATCATAAGTCTACTCCATATCTTCCACAAGAAAATTGACAAGTAGAATCTAAAAACAAAGTAATTGAAGAAATCCTCACCAAGAATGTTCAGTACCACAGAAGGGACTAGGAAGAAAAGATTTTAGAAGCTTTATGGGCCTACTGTACCACATGGAGAATCACTACAAGACATACTCCCTATGAACTTGTTTATGGGAAGCAAGTCCTATTTCCAATTGAGTTCTCAATTCAGACCTATAAAACAACAATCAAGTTGGGACTTGACTTATCAGAAGCACAAAAGCAAAGAATGGGACAACTAAATGCAATTGATGAAATAAGGAAAGATGCTATCTAGAAGACTAGTTTAGTCTAGCAACAGAGATCCATATGGCATGATAAATACATCAAAGAAAGAAAATTTCGGCTAGGAGACTGGGCATTACACTTTGATTCAAAGTTCAAAAATTTCCAAGGAAAGTTTCAAGCTCACTAGCTTGGGTCTTATGAGATTGAAAATGTTTTTGATAATGGAGCGGTGAGAATTAGGGCTATTGATGAAGAAAAAGTTCCTCTCTTAGTGAATGGACATCGACTCAGGATCTATCATAAGCCAATGAGAAAGGAAGAATTTATACAGATTTTCCAGAACAAATCTGATTTGAAGTTGGTCAAGAAGAATTGTTCTTCTTCTCCACCTTAAAAAATTTCTTTTTCATATATATAAAAATAAAAATAAAAATATATATTATATAAAAAATAAAAATAAAATAAAAATAAATAAAAATGTATAAACATGAAAACCAATAATTTTTGGCATGTTTATGTAGAAAATTCAAGGTGAAAACCAAGAATTCTTGGCATCTTAAATTTTCTTTGTATCCCATTTTCTAACGGTTCCATTTTCTTGCATCCCTTTCTTTTAAAAATAAATGGCTACAAAATTGTTTATCTTCTGCAACCCTCACATATTTCTACAACAAATTTGATAGAAACTTCTGATGATATAATTGAAGGAATGATTGAATCCCTCCACTCCAAAGTACCTGAAGACAACATAAAGAAAAAGGGAAAACAAAGGTTAGCAACCAAACAATTCAAAGGTATGAAACTCTTTAATTTAATAGTAGGGATCAAAGCATTACATATATGAATTATATAGACATGGTAGTACCAAAAATCAAAATCATTACTACTAAGAGTTGATAGTGTCATGTCAAATCATGTATAATCTTCCATTCACTCCCTCACAACATAACTCATATTCTGACTCTTATCTTGATCCATTGATTTGATTGCCCAAATCATAAACATGAATGCTCTTAACAGTTAGATTCTACCTGACTCCCTTATACCCTCACTACCTATACTCTCAATATTCCATGACTCACACCCTCAACCTTTATTCTCTAAAAAACCTATCAAGCCATCCTACCCTGTCAAACAAAACATTTTTTAAATGAAGCTTCCCGACCATGGGAGTGATAGTCATAAAAGAGCCAACAGGGAAGAAATTTTTCGAGGGGTATCCATAGACAAAAGAACTGTTGCAAAGGGCATAGTGGCTAGAATTTATAGAGAAATTCGATGGCTTCCATAAAGAAGTGATGAAATCCTTCACCAAGGATTTAGATGTAGTCAATGTGGAGATAGGAGACATCAAAATCATAGTGACAGAGGCGTTTATAGCTGACGTTACTGGATTGTCGCGGATTGGAGAAAAATGGTTCAAAAATAGAGGTATTGAAAGAGAATACTAGAAGGTTTTCCTAAAGAAACCAAGAATGGACACCACCATTTTCAAGAACGACATCCCAAGCACGACATTAAAATGTAAATGGAGGAATTTGCTTCTAATAATCCAAAAAATTGTTACCTGCGAAGGAAGGTTTGGATGTATGTTTTTTTTATCATATTCGGCTTCTAATGAATTTTCTTGAAGAAAATGAGATAAATATTCCATATTTCTTGTTGAATAGTCTAAGAAAGATGTCAGGGAATGTTCAAAGGAGAATTCAGTTCATGGATAATACAATGTATCACCATGGTCTAGTCAAAATACTTGTTGAATTTCATCTCCAAAACGTAGGTGATAATTGGGAAAGTTTTTAAGTAAGGAATCACTTTAAGGAAGATGCTCATGGGTAGCCAAATAGCAGTAGACCTAAGAGGGGAAGGAAAAGAAAAATTGATAGGACACTGGAACAAGAACCACAATAGTCACAGGAATTGTAATAGGATGACATTACTCTTGCATAAACTTTAGAGAAAATAAGCAAAAGAGATGTTAGAAGAAAGAAATCCAGTAAAGAGACATATATTTCACCTCAAACAAAGAAACCTAAAATAGAAAGGAAGAAAACTCAAAAGACCCCCGTCACAAGTGTAAGAAGGAGTACCAGACTTAACTCAGCAAAAGAATTACCCTCAAAGAGCATAGAAAATATCAATGAAGAAATGGAAGAAGATTAAGGAATTTATTCAAGAACATCTCCAAGAGTTTCATCACTGAGGGTTTCATCACCAACTTTCACCTTGCCTCCTCAGAGTCCAAGATGAAGAATGCCAGAAATTGATCCTGTGCAGCAAGACATTTATGATTATATTGAATCCTTGGATAAGAGGGATGTAGCAAGAACATCAATTCAAATTCAAGAAGAAGAAGAAGTCTAGTTTAATGAACCATAAGAACCTCCAATAACCAATGTATTGAAACAGGAGATTATTTGAACCGGACAAATTAAATAGGTACATTAAAAATGAAAATCAAGCCTTGAAAACACATAATGAAATCCAAATAGCTAAGACTGGCAACCTCCTTTTACATCTAAGTTTGTTCTTTAAGAAGAACAAGAATCTGAAGAAGAAAAGTAGGTCTTTACAGAGACAGGATATAAATTTGAAATACAAGATCCTCATGAGAAAACCAAGGATGGCAATCACTGGAAAGAAAGTGAAAAGGTTGAAGTTAGATGTATTGGAAGAAGTGTCCAAGCAAATGTATTAGTTCAACAAAAATATCAATTCTATGTTTTCTATGTGGACATACAAAATCTTTAGTGTGGGGGAATGTAGAGTTCCATAACTATGTTTTTTGACACCATTTTCCCTCCATTTTCCTCCTTTCATCATTGCTATCAACTTAACAAAAGAAGTAAAACCATAGATTTTGATAAGGTAAAAAATATCATATGTCTCATTTTTCATATTCGTTAATGTGCCTTATTATTATGTTAAAGATTGCATGTAGCTGCTTAGTGCACTACCGACCTTGCAGCAGTTTGGGAAGATCTCTACACTGACAGAGTGACTCGAGGGTGAGTCACGATGTTTGTGTTGGGGTCCTATTGGGCGCAAGATCCCCCAAGGGAAGTTTTGGGGCTTAAAGCCCAGATTTTGACTAAATTTGATGTAAAGACTCAGCGTTTTGTGGGTGTGAAGCGCAAGCTTGTAAATGAGAGATAGGGTTGTTCGCCCTCATTTTTGTAATGTAAAGTCGGCTTTAGAGATCTACCCATGGTCCGCGGATGATGGGATTGTATAAATAGAGCGAGGCTCTAAGTTGTAAGTGAAGAGGATCTAATGAAGTAATAGATGGAGAATTGAGTCTTCTCTAAGTGTAGAGATGAGTCTTGGGTCGTAGGGTAGGAGAGGGATATGCAGCTGAGTGCACAGAGGCCTAGTAGTCTGCAGTTGAGTGCATAGTGCAAGTCAAGTCTGTAGCCATTGGAGAAGTAATAAAGAGAAGTTTCATATCATTTTTGTGTATCTTTTTCCTATTTTTTGCATTAAATGTATTGTGTATAAATTGCAATTTCATTGTTTATATGGTGCACGAACTTATATGATTGTGTTGATTAAGTGAATATAAGATAAAGTATCTATTTACGTGAAGTTAACTAACAATTATAAGAATATAAATAAGATCTCTGGTGTAACTTGGGGAAATAGCACAGATCGTTGCTTTAGCAGTGCGAAAGCACCTCAGCCCCTGGTTAGGGTTGTGCGAAGGCAATTATAAGAGATTGTGAAGGTCTCACAGGTCAGGAGAGTGCGCGAAGTGACCTGCGTGAAGGTGTTCATAGTTGGACTAAATCAACCCCTCAAACATATCAAGCGTGTGGAAACTTGGTTCCAGCATCCCCCCATACTACTTTAGGTGAAACCTCAGTTTGCGCTCTGTGGGCTATAGCCGAAAGGGCCAATAGTGTATGGATTTGTTTGGTTAATTAACTCTGAACCTGGGTCAGGCCCCCTCAAGTCAAAAAATGGTTCCATTTCCAGGACCAGGATCTGCATAGAGATGTCTTATGTTGTATCGTTGGAATCCAACTAAGAAGGAAATTGAAGGTTGGCTGGATAGGAGGATTCACGAGTTTGCAGCGCAGGAGAATAGGAATCCACGACTGAGAAAAGAAGAGTGGTTAGACTACTACTTGTGCAGAGATATCAACAAAATATTATTCACATCTTTCCCTACTGAGTTGTACGAGTGGATCACGAAGCTAGCAGATAGCCGAGGAAGGTGGAAGCTCGACAATCCTATTGTGTGGACCCCAGAGTTGGTGTGCATATTCGAAGCATCAAAGGATCAAATTGTGTGCACTGTTTTTTCCGGGGAAAATAGAGTTCGTAATTTCTATTAAGGAGTAAATAATAGAGATTACATGTTGTTGATGCCAAGGCATATGCGTAAGTGTGGTATTGACCACAGTTCTGAGATATTACAAAAAACTAACCAGTAGGTGTCTCTTGGATACGAAGGGGCTGTATCCATACCGTATAAATAGATAAAATAACTTAGAGTTCAGTAGAGAAGTAAAGAGTGAGGTGTAACCTCCGGCATGTACAAAAACAAAAATAACAGAACGGTCAGGCAAAGCCGATTATGTACAAAAAATTTCTGTATATCCAAAATCTTTAGTTGGGGAGGCTGCCCCCTTGTTGGAGACCATCAATGTATGGACGATGATAAAACCTGTGCATCCCAGCTGGACTGTATTCTTCGATCATCCAATCACCTAAAGGTCGATCCGCTGCTTCTTTCGAGAGCCGGTCAGCAGTTGAATTTCTTTCCATGTAGATATGAGAAACAGTGATCCGGTCAAAAAATGTTTTGAGAAAAACAATTTCTTCCAAGATATGTTTCAAAGAATAAGTATGACAGACGGATTTATTATTTGCCCAGTCAATCACTATCTTTGAGTCCCCAAATATTTGTATTTGTCGATAATTTTTAGATAGTGCAAAGAATAGAAGATGTCTCAGTGTAATAAGCTCAGCATGATTATTGGTACCCCGCCCGAGTCCCAATCTCAGGTGGAAATAATGTGTATCAGTGACATGAAAAAGAATACCCCCGCCACAACCAAGATCCGATGCGGCCCCATCAAAATAGGCCCAAGGCATGTCCCTGTTGATGATTTCGGGCATGATATGTCTGGGTGGATTTGGTTTTGACTCAAAAGGGATTTCTGAGTAGGCTGCGCAGATGGAGGGCGGAAGGAGCTGCCAGTTGACCCTGCCCTGCTCGAAGATGATATTGTTGCGGTTGATCCAAATGTACCAGGACACAACTAAAGGTAGATTTCTAGCCTTTTCCGAGGACACGGCAGTCCACCAGTGCGTCCAGGCAGCTTGTATGTCATTAGCATGCCAGACAGTGGGGATATTGAGGGACTGAGTAACCTGCTGCCAGATCGCAATAGTGGTCTCGCAAGTTAGAAAGAGATGTGATGTAGATTCCTCCGCCTTTCTGCAAAGAACACACCAGTTCGGACCCGCAAAAGCTCTTTTTTTAAGGTTGTCCCCAGTAGGTATTTTATTTGCCAAAATATTCCACATTAAGAGTATGGTCCTAGGCTGAGCATGTAGCTGCCAGATATCCGACCACCAGCTAATGAGAGTTTCAGGCTCTCTGTCTTCAATGAGCTTTATGTAGCCCAACTTAGGTGCATAAGAACCAGATTTGGCCGGAGCCCATATAAGTTCGTCATCCAGCTCATGTAGCTTGATATGAGATTCCGTGAGAGCCTGTATGTATCTTTGCCAAATATTAGACCATTCGTCAATCAGATGCCACTGTGGATCCGTGACCCATGCCTGAGTGAAAATGGTGGATCTGTGTGGATCACCAACCTGTGCCAGATGTTTGATGCCCCTATTGTTGAGGTGACGGATAAGGTCGTCCGGCAAGAGATGAGCGTTCCCAGACCCAGGCCATGGGTCAAGCCCAATACGAACTTGAGTACCATTACCTATTTTCCATAACAGATTATCCTTGATGAGAGGCAGTGCTTTTAGGGTAGCTCTCCATATAGCAGAAACACTCTGATGGTTCCATGAAGGTCGGCGGAGCCAATCAATGATGTTGGATGGCCAGATGTATTTATAATGAATGACTTCAGCCCATAAACTATCCATCTTAAGTAGAGACCAGCCCTGTTTTGCTGTTAAGGCTTGAGCAAATTCAGAGAGGGATTTAAGTCCCCATCCACCCCATTTCTTAGGCATGGATACGAGGGACCATCTTGTCCAAGCAAATACCTTACCCTTTTTATTTCCATTCCACAGGAATCTGTAGCAGAGTTGTTGTATTTTTAGTAATATGCCCTCTGGAATCCATGTGAGGGACATCCAATAAATAGGTGTGGCCTCCAGTACAGATTTGATCAACTGTAATCTGCCTGCTTTTGACAGGAAACGATGGTGCCAGCATGTAATCCTTTTTTCAATTTTGTTGACCAGCCATGCCCAATGTTTCGATTTATATCCATCCGGCCTTAATCTGAAACCAAGATATTTAATACCTTCTAGCAGGTTATTTTCCAGATATGGGAAGAATTGTTCAGCCAATTGAGTTTCCTGTTGTGTACATCTCGTCAAAGATCTGGTGGACTTGTCCCTGTTAATCTCCATTCCCGTGGCTTTACAGAAGAGAAGGAGAATGTGATATAGAGCAGTGCTATCTCTGATACTGCCATTAAGGAAGATAAGAATGTCGTCAACGAATAATAAGTGTGTTATGGAGAATTGATCAGTAATCTTGAGGCCGCACAGCTCCCCATTCTGTTTTGCATCCACAATAAGCCTACTCAGGCCCTCGATAACTATAAGAAAGAGTAGTGGAGAGAGTGGGCATCCTTGCCGGATACCTCTGTTGATGTAGAAACGATCAGAGGCTGCTCCATTTATGAGAATGGCAAACGAGACAGAGGATACACATCCCATGATCCAATTAATAAACATATGAGGAAAGCCCAGATGGGTAAGAATCATTTTCAGATATAGCCAGTTAACCTTATCAAAAGCCTTTGAGAGGTCAATTTTTAAGGAAACACCTTTTAGGTTCTTCAACTTAATGGAATGTAATGTTTCCTGGGCAGTACCAATAGCTTCTTGAATATGGCGGTTTTGTAGAAAAGCAAATTGTTCAGCAGATATATGGGAGGAGAGAATCGGCTTGATGCGATTTGCAATAATTTTGGCAATAATTTTGTAGAGGCAGTTACAGAGGGATATAGGCCGAAAATCATTGAAGGATGTGGGATCATCGGATTTGGGAATCAAGGCAATGAAGGTCTGGTTCATTGGAGGGTGGATGTGCCCCGAGATCCGGCTTCCCTCAACAACTGCTAAAAGATCCTCTCCCAGAAGTTCATAGAAGGCCAGGTAGAATTCGACAGGCCAGCCATCCGGTCCCGGGCTCTTATCTCTCTTGAACCATTTAAGTGTACTTTCAAGTTCCTGTGCAGAGACAGGATTGGTAAGGTCTCCAATATCATCCTGACCAACGAACCGAGGGAATTTTTCTGCAACTCTAATGATATCTGGAAGGTTAATATCATTCGGAGCCATGAAGAGCCTCTTGAAATGTGAAACCCCTAAGCCTGCCAGTTGCTGGTGTGTGGTAGCCCAACCGCCTGATTCCTTTGGAAGCCTCCATATGGTATTTGAAGCCTTTCTGCCATTAGCCATGTTATGAAAGAATTTAGTGTTACAGTCCCCTTCTTTGAGCCAAATGGCTCTGCTTTTAAGTCTCCACTGCTCCTCCTTTTCTTGTAGTATTTTTGATTTTTGCTCAAGCAGTTGTTGTAGAGAAGTTTTGGAGGCTTCCAAGAGATAACCCGTCCCGTTCTCATCAGTCAATAAGGCTATCTGTGCTTCGGTATCTTGCAGAGTCTGCTCATCTCTGTGCCTCTTTGATTTCGCCCAGTGCTCGGTTAAGCCTGTGAGTTTTCTGAGTCTCTCACAAAAATCAGAAGCTTTTCTCTGTTCCCTCAAAGGGGGCTGAGATGCCCAGAAGTCCGAGACCATCTTGATATAATCCGGTTCTTTTAGATACCCGGCAAAGAATTTAAAGGGGGACCGAGGCTTCGAGTTATGCTGACTGATCTGTAGAAGAATCGGATGGTGGTCAGATAGCCCCCCTGAGCCCACCCATTGTCTGTAAAGGGGGCATATCTGAATGAGTTCCTGATGCATCATAAACCTGTCCAGACGCCGCCCCAGAGCAGCCTCACCAGTGCGCTGATTGTGCCAGGTAGGTAGCTTCTTGTTCATGGGGATGTCCACAATGTGATTTGAGTCGAGGAGCAATTGCATTTGATCCGCAATGGGATCACATTGGGCATTATAACCCCAGGACTCGCCAGCTCCTAATGAGAAATTGAAATCCCCCCCCAATACAGTATGCTGAGTAATGTGGCCACCATTGAGAAAATCTTGCCAGAAGGGGAGACGATTCTGGTTTGGCCCATAAATATTGATAATTCTGATTGGTATACCCAGATCACCTAGGATAATGTCCATACCAAGAAATCCTCTGCCCCCCCAGGCCGATAGGGGCCTACATTTCCGTGGGTTGATACTAATGAGAAGTCCACCAGATCGCCCACACGCATCTAGTCCGTGCAGAGTCCATCCAGGGAGCAGGGATTGCAAACAACGCACCGCCGCCTCAGCCGAGCAAAGAGTTTCTTGGAGGAAAATAATATCACATCTAGAAACAAGAAGAAGTCTCTTCAGAGCCACACGCTTTTTGGGGTTGGCTAATCCCCTGCAGTTGAAAGAGAGCCAGATCATGGATCACCACAGGTCATGGGCTCGATAGCTCTAAGTGCCCGTTCAATAGTAACCTGTCGCCCCATGGCGACATCAGCAACGACATTTAGCTTTGCCGAAGATAATTGAGAGGGTCTACCACGCTTCTGTTTAAGATGGCGACCAGGGGATGATCCCAGACCCAAGGTGCGGAGGCGAGCTCGTGGTCTAAGATGGTAGTGGTGTGAGCCGGATGCACCCGGAGAGGATGGGGTGTCCGATCCACCCATGATCAGATCGTGCGAGGGAGGGGTGGTAGAGAAGGTGGGTGGAGGGGGGGCAATGGTACAGAGAATGGAGGGGAGAGACACATTAGCAGATTGTGGATCTTGTACAGATGAATGAACGAATGAATGCATGTTCATAGAAAAAGACTGAGAGAAAGTGGGAATGGATTCATTACTCGGACGAGAGAGAGCAGTCGCTGCAGGTTGAGAAGCATTTATAGCAGTCTTTGAGCGAGTCCTCGGCGGTCCAGATGCAGCCAAGTCCTTCCTGCGGGTAGCTTTTGAAACGCTGTCCCATTTCTTCGTGGAAGGGGTCTCCTGTTGGTTCTGTGCCTGCTCCATAGGATTGTTATCTCCATCATGATGAATTTCAGTGGCCGGTTGACGAAGTCCCTTGGCATCCTCAGTAGTCACCTTCAAGATCAAAGGGCAATCCTTGTAGAGGTAGCCAACTTTGTGGCACCTTCGACAATGGTAAGGAACACCTTCGTAATCGAGAGGCTGCTTGCGAGAGATGTGATTGTGATGCAGAGTAATTTTTTCCACCAATCCGGGCCTGATATCCATATGGACTAGGATTTGAGCCATAGTCCTATTTCCAGTCTGCTCATATGACCTGTCGTGCTCCAGATAGGTACCAAGTGTGTCCCGAATTAATTTGAATGTGTACTGGTTCCAGAATTGCCATGGTAGCCCAGGAAGGCGCACCCAAATGGGCCCTTCCCCCAATTTTTCACATTCAGGATCAAAGAGGGGATCCCATCGCTTGAGTAAGACCGGGGCGAGCTCAATGTGCCAAAATTGGGAAAGAACCCACTGTGTGTATGCGGGCCTCTGAAAATGGAGAGCGAACCAGCCTCTAGTGAGCACCATTACCTCTGGAAGTTCTTTGAAGTAGGGTCCCCAAATCTCTTCTACCCAAAGTTTGAGTCGCGCCGCAGAGTAAGTTCGGCCTCGAACTCTGCCAACCAGAACCTTGTTGGCGGCTTCCATAACGTCCGGAAGAGGAGCTTCAGGCCCGATGTTGATGATATAGTCCGGGTCTATAGAGCGGAGGCAGCGGCCATGCGTTACCTTTTCAGAGCGTCTGTCGAAAGGAAAACCCCTCAGTGAATTGCGGCACGGGTCCGAGGTGCTGTGCTGGGCGGATGCAGCGGAGCGCACCGGCAGAGGTGGAGTGTTAAAGGCCCCGGAGAGAATCGGAATGTGGGGTGAAGTGTAACTAGTTCCAGGTATGAGCGATGCGGAGGGATGGATGGAGTGATGTTGCGCCAGCGGCATAAATGATACGGATGGAGAGTGAGAGCTCGATGGAGGTGGGGGCGGAGGGAGCGGAGGCGGAGGGGGCGGAGTTGAAACAGGTCTAGAGTGATACTGCAGAGGGGCGTCAGGGAGAGGAGAGCTGAGAAAGCAGGAGCCCAAGAGTTGAGCCGTCGCAGGGGAGAGGGGAGGGCAGTCGAGGGGCGAGGAATCCACGGGAGGTAGAGGCGGAGCTTTGTTTTTCTCAAATGCGGACAAGTGTGGCAGTTGAGACGGAGCACCCGTCGATAATCCAAGTGCAACGCTCCACGATAGCATTAGCGGCGTCCTTGTATGAGCCCAGATGGCTTGATGCGGCATGGGGTCCGCTTCATAATCGACAAGCTCCTCGTCCCCCATCATAAACTGTCGGTTGAGCGGCGGAGACGGGGTTCGATTTGGGGTCCGTTCGCGGGAAGAGAGGGAAAGTCAGAGCGACAAAGAGTGCACAGGGGGGACCGCAGGTAGAAACAAAAACCCGTGAAAACCGAGAGAGATGTCGCGACTATGCCGAACGTTCACACAAAAACCGGAATCCATACCTGTTAACCGCCATGGATCGAAGATCTGCTGTAAACCCTAGCTAGGGTTCCACCATATCGATTGTGTGCACTGTTGATAAGTCGCTCGATTGAATTATAGGAGGATTCATTACTAATTTCGCAATAGACACTTCAGTTAGCTACAACGAGGCAAAGACACGCTTTCTCAAAGGACCACGAGGTAAGTACGTAAAGTCTCTGACTACTTGGATTAAAACGTTATTGTGTGAAAAGAGGGTTATATAATTACCCTAATATTCGGAGCTATGCGAAGTGGAAAAACCTACGGAAATGAAGGAAGTAAGGGACCAAAGAATAGCGCTTTTATTTCACCTCCTGGAGGGAACGAGGAAGAGCTCACGAAGGTCTCTCCGCAAAGTACAATCCATTTGATAAGGAAGAGGATTCCGTGCATACCACCCCCATCCACACCGCCACCAGCTTCACCACCATCACCCCCATCTTCACCCGTACCACCTCCGCCACCACCGCAAGTCAATATGGCAAGAACGATAAAGTTTCCTGTGTTCAAGGTAGTAGGAAATGAGGATCCAAACCAATTTTGGTTCATCATAAAATCCATATGAGAAGCGCAGGGAGTTACAAATGATAATATAAAGAAAGCGGCATTGGTGAGTGCTCTGCAGGAACGCGCACTAACCTAGTATATTAAGAACTCCAATGATAATCCGAATGCGGGAATCGCAGATATCCAAGCAATGCTAAATAGAGAATTTAGCAGGCCGATGTCAGCGGCACAGTCGATCATTGGATTCAAAGAGATCAGAATGCTACCAGGCAAGACTCCTTGGGATATGGATCAAAGGTTGAAGTGTACGATTCGCGAAGCTAATACGAATCTAACAGATGGACAACACCGTGAATGATTTGTAGCGTCACTAACACCACATCTGACTCGAACAATGTAAAATTTGAAATGGGAACTGATATTGTTACTCATTTTGTAGAGATAGCAAAAAAGTGACCCGATTTTGAAGAGTGATGCAAAACACACATGTTTTTTTTAGAGCATAGTTTTTGGCACTATAATTTTTTTTATGTACATTGCCTTTTAGAATGGTAGTGATTTTGATGTTGATTTTAAAAAGTGGTAATTCTACACCACGCCCTTTTTTTAAAAGGTTTTTTTTTACTTTTAGTTTTATAATGTATGAAATGTAAATAGTTATTTTGTAAATTTAATAATTTTGGAAGTGGTCTTCTTCTTCATATTTGCTTGTTTTTATTTTATTTTTATTTTTTTTGTAGTGAGGTTTTTATTGTTTTGCATATTTAAAGAAGAAGGTCGATATTTTGCATTTTTGATATTCTACATATTTATACATCGTTAATTAATTTTTCAATCCACATGAAATAATTGTCTCTAAAAAACAAATATAAAAATATATATAAAAAAGACAAAAAAAAAAAAAAATGTTAAAAAAAATTATCTCATAAACCATAAAAGAATTTGGAATATATATATATATATATATATATATATATATATATATATATATATATATATAAGTAAAAATAGAGAAATTAAAAAAGTGAATTAGAAAAAGCTAGGAAAAAAATAAATAATTAAAAACAAACTAGTTAAAAAAAAAATAGAAAATTAAAGAAAAAAATTAAAAAAATAGTAAAATTAATATCAATAAAAACAAAAATAAACTCAAATTATAAAAAAAAAAAAACCAAAAAAATATGAAAATGACATAAAATATGTATTTTCAAATGAAAATAAATAAATAAATAAACATTTACAATTTATAAAGAAATGCGTATTTTTTATTAAAAAGAAAAATTAATTATTTTTTATTAAACCTTCAGTTTTTATTTGAAAAAAAATTGTTTTTTTTTTATTAAAAAAAAATTATTAATTTTTTTTTTCTTTTAAACAATTTTTTTTTTCTATTTAAAAAAACAAATCGTTAAATTTTTTTTTTTAAACAAATTTAATTTTTTAATTTTAAATTTTAAAAAAATTTAAAAATTTATTTAAAAAAAAAAAAAAAAATTTTAATAATTTTTTAATGTTTTTTTTATTAAAAAAAAAAAAAATGGGTGTGGTCCCTCTGCTCGCCTGCCGCTTGTGGTGGCGCGGCTGTGGGTGGAGGGGCCTGCACATAGGCCCTCCACCCACGGCCGTGCGAGCAAAGGCGGCCGGGGGGCGGGCAATCGATGAGCGCACTTGTAGAATCTATGAGTGAATGATGGATATAACTCCCACCTGCAGAGTTCAGGCCGAATTGTGGCCCCTAGACCCGAATGCAGGAGTGGCGCAAACTGGATTTTAGGGGCGCGGACAAGGCAAAGGTGGAGAAGGACCTGGAAGAGTCCCGGACAACTGATATGCTATAATTGCAAAGGGCTAGGACATTATGCCCGTGATTGTACGAACCCCACGCATCCATCATGTCTGTGTTGTACCTTGTTTGATCATGAGACAGAAGATTGTCCTACACTAATAGCTAGGATACGCGACAAGGCTGTGCTACCACCTCCCCTGACTCAGAACCTATAGATGATGAGGTCTGGGCTGTGTGAGGAAGATCTGTATGTGCACATTATGCTCGAAAGTGGAATCGCGATGGGAGATGATAAAGGCAAACAACCGGAAGATAGTATTTGGGTTCACAAGGCTCTGATGAAAGAAGTAGAGTTTGATTTGGAGTGCGCTAAGGAAACTTTCATGGAAGCTAAGAAGAGCTTCACTGATGCCTCCACTTCAGGAAGCAAAGATAGATCAAATGCAGAAATGGACCCATCTATGCTTACGGTGTTCCTAGAAACATGCATGGAGCTACTACGCGATAGTAAGGTTGTAAAAGGACTACAGTAACTCATTAACAGATGCGCTGGGACCATGCTAGGAGAACCGCGTGTAATCCAGAAGATTGGAAAGCATAAGACGAGGATGGGAAGAGAAATGAGGCTAACCACACAGATTGGAGAATATGAGATGGACCAAGTAATTCTAGATTTAGGATCGGACCTGAATGTTCTGCCGAAGAAGACATGGGAGTGCATGGGGAGGCCTACTCTACCGAAGAAGACATGGGAGCACATGAGGAGGCCTACGGTGCAATGGTCTCCTATTCAGCTGCAAATGGTGAAACAACAAAAGATAATACCTATGGGGCGATTGCATGGAATCACTGTGGATATTGAGGGAGCGAGCGTGCTAGCAGAATTTGAAGTAATAGAGATTGGTGATGACAGCAATCCCTACCCTGCGCTCTTAGGAATTGATTGGGCCACTTACATGAACGGGATGATTAATTTGAAAAAGTGCAAGAGAATTTTTGAAAAAAAAGTCTCTACGCGTAGTTATACCCTTGGACCCTGCTGAAGCATCATGCTATACAGAGCCGTTGCATGGCTATGAAAGTGATTATGATTTGGATTGCATCTACAAAATAACTGTTCAAGAGCAAGATTGGGTGAATCCCACTGCGGACGGATAGATCTCATGGGAGTACGAAAGCTCCTGTACTTCTGATCTAGATGAGGAGATAGAGTGATTGGAGTACCTATTACACAAGGTAACCACACTTAATTGTAACATGATGACAAGATCACTGCATTGTGTATCAACAGAAGTGAGAGATCTCCCTATTTATGATGGGTTAAGTGAGGTAGATAATTTCTTGGATAAATTTGAAAGGGTGTTTCCAGAAAATCAATGCTTTTAGGCCTTGAATTAGGTACTGCGCGCTACGCCCGCGAGGTTGTGTGGTACGTGCAAAGGGAGATTTAAGGACTGGCATGAATGCCGGAGAATAATGTGCACATGGTTTGGAAAGCATAATTTTCAACTAACAAACAAGTGTGATGGACAAGATGATCTACATACACACCTGGCCAAGTGGACGAAGGTCTGTGGAGAAAATCCACAACCTGAGTGGGTGCACTTGTTCTATCATACCCTAGATGTTAGACCCATGATTTGGTATATAGATTGGAGCTCCACCATGGGACAAGTGAATGGGATATCCTACGCGAAGGATTCATGGTGACCTTCAGTTTTGAGGATAGCTAGAAGGATAGCATTAATGAAGTGCTACAAGAGGTAAAAGTAGCTATCTTTAGGATACCACAGGAGTCGGTAGAATCGATTCAGCTTGAATGGGCTACTCAGTTGAGTTGTGCGCTGAAATGTTAAAATGTAATCGCTAAATAAGAAGACAAAGATCCATAGAAAATTAACATTCTAGAAAGGAAAGGCTATCACGAGGTTCAAGCACCACAGATTGATAACCCTGACATAACTACACCAGTAAAAAAGAAGCAAGTGAACATTGGTATGGAGGCCGAACCTAAGTTTGCAACACTCGGCGACTACTGGGATGACGTGATGGTGGATAAGGTCATTGAGTTACTATGCAAGTACCAAGACTTATTGCCGACCAAGTTTACGAAGTTAAAGGGAATCATCAGAGATTTAGGAATGATGAGAATCACGTTAAAACCTGACGCGAAGCTAGTTAAGAAAAGGCCATACCACTTAAATCCGAAATACAAGGAGAAGGTCCATGTGGAACAAGACAAAATGCTCGCAACAGGAATTATTGAGCCGGTGGAAGAATCCAATTGGGTAAGTCCAATGGTGGTGTAGGAAAATAAGAAGAAGGATGAAATAAGAATATGCGTGGATCTCAGAAAATTGAATGACGCTTGTGTACATGATCCATTCCCAACTCTGTTCACAAATGAGGTATTGGACAATGTCAGTGGGTAGTGAGCATATTCTTTCACTGATGGGTTCTCAGAGTACCACCAGATCAAAATCACACCGGAGGATAGGAGCAATACAACCTTTGCGACTGAGTGGGGTTGCTTTCAATACACTATCATGCCATTTTGGCTAAAGAACATGCCGACCATATTTTCGCGTGTGGTTATTGTAACATTCAAGGAATATATTCACAAGTTCTTGGAGGTTTATTTTGATGATTGGACTGTATTTGGGCTAGTTAAGCACCATGTAGCGAGCTTACTCTTAATGCTGGATACCTGCCGAAGATACCAAATCACGCTTAACCTCAAGAAGTGCACGTTCCTCATTCCTTTTGGGAACCAGTTGAGACATGTGGTTTGCAGATAGGGACTGGTGGTAGATCCCGTGAATATTGTGGTGATTCTGAATTTGGAAGCACTGCAAAGTGTGAAACAGTTGCGCGGTATTGTGGGACATACGGGATACTACAAGAAGTTCATCAAAATTTATGCCTATATCACCACACCGACGGAAAATTTGTTGACAAAAGATGTCACATTCTACTGTAACGATGACTGTAAGAAAAGTCTGGATGTATTGAAAGAAAAGATGGTCACTGTACCGATCCTGGTCTTCCTGAACTGGGAGGAAGAGCTTCATGTCCATGTTGACACGTCGAGTATAGCATTGGTGGCGGTATTAACATAGGAGGGTGGAGAAGGATTGGATCACCTTATAACATTCACAAGTCGTAGATTATCTAAACCAAAAAATAATTATTCCACCATTGAATGCGAGGGACTTGCTATGGTGTATGTGCTCTAGAAATATCGGCACTACTTGCTAGGGTGACACTTCAAAATGTATATAGATCATTCCGCGCTGAAATACTTGGTCAATAAGCCTGTGTTGGGGAGGTGCATATGCAGATGGCTTTTATTGTTCCAAAAATATGTTTTTGAAGTTGTTGTGAAACCTAGACGATTGAATGCAGGACCAAATCACCTGTCACACATTGAGACAGGAGAGGAACCTACTAGTCTGGAGGAAGGATTACCGGACACACGGCTCTTTGCTGTGCACATAGCGGATAGACATTTTGAAGATATAATCCACTTTATTATGACTAGAATTGCGCCAAAAGAATACTTCGTCCAGTAGAAGATGGAAATAATGGTGCACATGGCAGATTTATCTGTCATTGCGTGGAACCTATATAAGATCGAGAATGATGAGATACTGTGAAGGTATGTACCTAAATTCGAACAAAGAAATATCCTCACGGACACTCATGGGGGCACTGTGGGAGGACATTATGCAGGGAGAGTGACCGTGCAGAAGATTCTTCGCATAGGGTTGTCGCGGCCGACCCTTCATCAGGATTCAAAAGCACATTGCAAGGCTTGTCATGTATGTCAAAGAACAGGTAAACCATCACAGAGGTACAAGATGCCTTTGAATCTGAAAATGACGCTGCAGCCCGTTGAAAAATGGGCAATCAACCTTGTAGGACCTATCAAACCTCAAGGAAAAATGAGTGCGAGATATATTATCACTGTGACAAAGTACCTGACTCGTTGGGCAAAAGCGCAGCTGGTAAAATATTGCACAGCCGTGATGGCCGCAAAGTTTCTATTTGAACACGTATTGACATGATTTGGATGTCCAAAGATCTCAATGAGCGACTGCGGTACACATTTAAAAAAGTACTAGAGACTTCGCTAACCAAAGTATACAACGCGCAATGAAGTCATTGGGACCTGTGCATACCTGCAATATTATGGGCTTATAGGATGACATGCAATAAAATGAAGGGACATACACCTTTCTAGCTGGTCTATGGAGTGGAAGCCATAATGCCGATGGAATACATCGTGTCTAGTCTATGCATAGCAGCACTCATAGGTATGATGGACCACAGAGCCTTGGAGGAGAGGCTCGCATAGTTGGAGGAAGTCGAGGAAGAACAATTTTTGGCTGGATTTCACCAACAGATACAGAATCAGTGCGAAAAGGCCTGACATGATCGGCATATTAAGTTGCGCACCTTCAAGGTGAAGGATTTGGTGTTACTATATGATAGTAAGTTTGATAAATTACTGGGAAAATTCAAAATTCATTGGCTCAGACCATATGTTATTAAGGAGGTCACAGAAGGAGGCGCGGTGCAGCTGGTAAAGTTAAATGGAGAACCTTTCCCAGGAAAAGTAAATGGCAGTCGGTTGAAGGCATACAGGGGTGGCCTAGCTATCTAACTAGCTGACAGAAGCACAGTCCTAGCGCTCCAAGTAGCTGAAAGGAGGTGCAGGACTATAAACAGGTGCATGGCAGCAGTTCAGCTATAGTAGTCTCTGAACAACATGTTCAGGAGGTATAGCAGGCAGCTGCTCAGTGCACTGCCAACCTTGCAATGGTCCGAGCAGAGTTGGGAGGTCTCCGCATGAAGATCTCCTCATCGACAGAGTGACTCGATGGCATGTCATGATGTTTGTGTTGGGGGCCTGTTGGGCATGGGATCCCCCAAGGGAAGTTTTGGGGCTTAAAGCCCAAATTTTGACTAAATCCAATGTAAAGACTCCATGTTTTATGGACGCAGAGCGCGAGCTTTTAAATGAGTCATAGAGTTGTTTGCCCTAATTTTTGTAATGTAAAGTCATCCTTAGAGATCTACCCATGTTCCGCAGACCATGAAATTGTATAAATAGTGCGAGGCTCTAAGTTGTAAGTGAAGATGATCTAATGAAGTAATAAATGGAGAATGGAGTCTTATCCAAGTGTAGAGATGAGTCTTGGGTCATAGAGTAGGAGAAGGCTCTACAGCTAAGTGTGGAGAGGCCTAGTAGTCCACAACTGAGTTCGCAGGGCGAGTCGAGTCTATAACCATTAGAGAAGTAATAAAGAGAAGTTTCATATGATTTTTGTGTATCTTTTTCCTGTTTTGTGCAATGAATGTATTAGGTATAAATTTCAATTTCACTATTTATATGGTGCGCAAACTTATATGATTGTGTTCATTAAGTGAATATAAGAAAAAGTATCAATTTACATGAAGTTAACTAACAATTATAAGAAGATAAATAAGATCTGTGGTGTAACTTGGGAAAATAGCGCAGATTGCTGCTTTAGCAGCGCGAAAGCACCTCAGCTGCTAGTTAGGGTTGTGCAAAGGAAATTATAACAGATCACGAAGGTCTTGCGAGTCAGGACAGTGCGTGAAGTGACCTGCGTGAAGGTATTCACAGTTGGACTAAATCGATCCCTCAAACATCTCAAGGGTGCTGAAACTTGGTACCAACATCCCCCCATACTGCTTCAGGTGAGACCTCAGTCTATGCTCCATGGGCTATTTCCGAAAGGGCCAGTAGTGTAGGGATTTGGCTAATTAAGTTCGAACCTGGGTCAGGCCCCCTCACGCCAACACTTTGTTATTTGATGTGTATGTGAGAGTGATTTACACCTATTGTATACGGAGGGCCCCTGCAGACAGTCGAGGTTTAGTTTATTTCATTCTATCGCATTGTTATTTCATCCTATCTTATTTTCCTTACTTCACTATTTCATCATTTCGTTATAACTCAGTTAAATCTCGTTATTTCATTTGCATTTGTATTTCTTCATACTCATTTAATGTTTTAGTTTCTTCAATGTTTTTCGCTTAATTACAGTCATTGATAAAATATTTTTTTCATGCTTTTAGAATCAAAACATGTATACACTCCATTGTCAGTGTTAGAAGATTACCTTCATGCTTTTTAGAATCAAAATTTGTATATACTTTGCAGACAACTTTTAAAGGATCGTTTTCTTTGTCTTAGAATCATTTGAATTTCAATACCCTATTTTATTGCAACAAGGTATTTAGGATAGGTTCATAATTTTAGAATGATTCGCATAGGATGTTTTAGAATGATACTCAATATAGATATGACTTGGTATATTAGTCTAATAATAGCTCAACTTCCCCTCATGAATTTGTAGAAATATAACTCTAATATCATTCTTACAAATAGGAACCTAGATAACAACGAAAATCCCCAAAACAAATATAACCATTATCTTACAAACAAAAAGAAAGGCTTCTAGCATATATATTGCTCTTTCACTTCATAAGTTTACCAACTCTAGTCGATAATTTATGCTTGCAATTTAAGAAAATTAAATTGACCAAACAGTCCCTAGATTATCTCCTCCTCCAAATCTTCATAATCTGCTCAATATTCTCACAATATTCTAAAAAGATAAATATTATTAGCCACAAATATGCAATTATCTCTAAACCTTCGTAATGAACATATTAAAGTTAAAATCATGTCATCTAATGAAAAAAGAGAGGTTTAATGTGTTGAAGTATGGTCAGATCGGACTTAATTTATGTCTAATTTGGAGGCCCATCACCTTACTTGGCAACAACTTTAAGACCTTCCCAAAATTTTCAAAGCATTTAATCAGCATTCACATTCTGCAAAAATAGCCTAAACCATTCCATTATGGGTTAAGTATTGAGTTCTAATAGGTCTAGGCTCCTAGCTTTCGAAAAACTTGCATGTACTGCTTGGGGCTGCCAATTTGTTAAACGTCTCTGTGACTTCTTTGTAGTACTGCTTCTACTTATCATAATCATATGAGTGCTTTGGTGAGGCCGGTTTTATGATTCTTGGCTATTCAGTGGCTCCAAAGTCAACTCTGGTCTTCTTCCATCCTCGAGTAACTATATTAATTTTTGATAGGGGAGTTGTCTCAGGTACCCTTCATTTAGCATTGATTAAATTTTCTCCCCTTTGGCGGTTTTTCTCTTCCCATACAAAAATAAGATCTAGACAGTCTTCCATCACATGTGTGTTGATCCTGCATTGAGAACATTAGGGTCTTCTGGGTAGCAGGAAGTCTATTGTGACATGCCCCTCCTTATCACAGTTGTAGCAATGGATCAGAACTCTACCTCATGTTCTTCCTCCCTTGTTCCTCCACCTCCTCATCCTTGACGAGTCTCATAAGTCTGAAAGGTAGATTGGTTGAATCGATCAACTAGGGTGTCCAACACTCTACACTGATCAGTATGGTGAGTTGGCAAGCCAGAAAATTCACAAAATGTGTTTTTTGTAACATTGGAATATTTCTATAGAATTGGAAAGAGACAAGGGAGATGTCCATATGTTCTTCATATTTCATAGTACTCGATTGTTGCTACACTCTACTGGTTTGGAAATGCATGGAACTAAGTGTACCCTATGTATATACCTTGTGTACCAATATGTGCAACTCCAATGATAGGTAAATATGTGGATAGCCCCACCAGTACGGAGGGAGTGCTAGAGCCTCACAACCTTGGGCAATCCATGGTGTGATTCCTGTTGGCTTGAAGCAGCTTGGACCAAGGTTCAGAGTTAGCTATGCTAACCAACAAAACCCTACACTATCGGCCATTTTGGCAACAACCCACCTAGTGCAAGCTGTAGTCTCACCCGAGCAAGTATGGAGGGATGTTAGAACTAGGCTTCTACATCCAAAGTTATATGTGATTTGTTTTTGTTATATTTAGGGATTTATTCTGACCTTCGCAAACCCTAACCCTTAAAACCCAAAAATTACAGTAACTACCAGTTAACAGATTCAAACCCTATGTCGATTGCGTTAAGCATTCATAACATCATGTAAACTAACATATCTACCTCTTTTGCTCATCTATTAAGTACTTTTCATGATAAATTTTAGTAAATAGAGCAAACATATAGTAATTTCAAAAGTAAACAATAACACATAGATACATAGATAATGCTCCAAAACAACCTTTATTATGCTTAGATATTCAATTTCATACTCTTCCAACCCTACACACAAACTTGCAGGGGCCCGCACACTCAGCTATGGACTTACCAAGGTCTCGTCGTACATAACTGCAGGAGCCTTCATCTTTTCCTAAGTATAGAAAATAGACTTCTATCTCTTACTTAGATCATTCACTAATATATTGATAGATAGATCTCATGACTCTCTATGACTTCTTTTTATATCATTCTCTATTACAATACCGTGGTCCGTGAACCATGGGAGGGTCACAAAACAAAATTTTCTTAACAAACTAAGGGGATTTGACCTTCCTAAATCCCCTTTGAATCCTATAGACCTGTGCGCTCCACTCCTCAAAATGCAGATACTTTACAATATTATCAAAAATTTTACAAAATTTAACCCTAGGGGACCCTGTGCCAACAAGCCCCCAACACAAAATCATGACTCGTCCTGAGTCACTTTGATGGCATTGCCTCGATCTTCACCTGCAAATTGCTCAATTCTTTCTTCAATGCTTGAAGATTTGTTTCTCCCTACGTAGTGGCCTGATGAACCTCTTCAACCATTTCATCGGTGTTGGACCTTCAACTACAAGGCCCATGGTTATTTGTGTCTGTTACATAGCCTTCAGCTTTCTCTAGACCATCAGTGTCAATTGGCTTGCCTCATCATCCCAGGGTTGCGTCCTTGAGGATATGATGTATGCCTTCTAACGCAACTCATCAATCTAGGTCTGGATGAACTTTCCCTCTTGTAGTTTGGTGAACCTTTGCATTGGGGCTAAGGTCCATGTTGTAGCCCTGATCTCATCGAACTGCACCTAATTTTCCTGGATATCAGCTTTGATTTTTTGCAAGTGTGGATCCTCCTATAGCGAGGTCCACATCTACATGGTTTGTTCAAATAACTAGTTGCAAACCTTGACTGGAACTTCCAAAGTAGTCATGTATTCTTTAATGGTAGCCTCGCACTGATCTATGAATTATGGAGGAGTAGTTTGTTGTAGCTTAAGTTGAAGCTCAAATATCTACATCTACAACACAAAATGGACCTTACCAATTTCCTCCTTTGACTCCTTCACCGCGATAGCTAGCTTCTGGATTTTCTCTGTGGAGGTTGCTTCTGCTAGAATTCCTAGCTTAGGAATCTCATTGCAAGCCTATGCTATTGCTGCTTCCAGCTGCTGACTACACAAAATGACTTCTTCGTGTTCTTTGATTGCCTACACCTTTTCCTCGAACATTTTCTAGTTGTTGGTTTTGACTTTGCTAATAACCAACAATGCCCATTGTTCTTGGGCTTTGAGCTCATCTGAGATGCCTTGATGCAACTCATGGAATTTCTAAATAGGGAGTGACATGAGGCTAATGTTCAAACTCTTTAGATGCAATAAGCATGCCCTTTCCTCTCCAGTATCAACGTGTAACTATCCCTCTGGTAACTGTACTGCATGGAGGTCTGTGGTGATCTCTGCTTTCATGCTCACCTACTTCAGGCTCACTTGTGCTACGCTCACTTGAATAACCCCTGTTTGGACTTGAAATTCTCTCAAGCCCTGCTATACCTTGTCCAATGTCTCATGGTATTGGTCCTCAATGTGGTTTTGTTGGGCATGGAATCCCCCCAAGGCATGTTTTGGGGCCTAAATCCCAAGTTTTGACCAAGTCCTTTGTAAAATCTCCGCGAATTGTGGGCACGGAGTGCAAAGTCATAATAGAGTCACAGGGTTGTCCACCCTCACTTTTGTAATGTAATGTCAGCTTGATAAACGTATCCATGGTCCGTGGACCATGGGATTATATAAATAGAGAGAGGCTCTAAGTGTAGAAGATAGCATAAGATAGCTAATAGAATGGAAGCATGGTGAGTCTAAGAGATTGAGTCGAAGTGTAGAGTGTGTCTTTGGGTAGTAGAGTAGGAGAAGGCTCTATCGCTGAGTACGTAGAGGCCTAGTAGTCTGCAACTAAGTGCGCAAACCCCTGCAGCTGAGTGTGCAGGGCAGGTCGAGTTTGTAACCATTGGAAGAATTAACAAAGAGAAGTTTACCATATTTCTGTGTATCTGTTGGAGGGAAATGTTCCCCTAGGGCTTTTTGGGTTGAAAACCTACCAGACTGAAAGTTATCTATTCAAAGAAACACACATTCACACAACCATTATGCTATTATAAGCAAATTCGATTGTAAAGGGTACGTACCTTAGGTCCTACGTTTGAGAAGGCCCTTAGGGTCCAAACCCTTCTTGGAGTTCCCTTCCTCTCTTTTGTCCTGCAAAACAACCAATTCCAAAGAACACATCAGTATATGGACAAAACCTTATAAAGAAACCATCTTCATGTTATAAACAAAGGTAGTTAGTTATGAAATCCAAACAACCATTTACATATGAATTCTAAACATCAATATCATAAACATAAAGAAGATTCATATGAGGAACCAAGACATGTGTTTATTTTATTATAGACAAATAAAGTACATAAAAAGGAATAATCTCACCTGAGTCACCTTCAGCAGGCTCCAAGCAAAGCTTCCTTCCGGATCCGTTCCAGCCTCAAGCCTTTAACAAACTCCTTCCATGCCTTACTCCATGATGTCATAAATGGTGGATGAGCATCAACACACAAGGGAACAAGGGTTTCCTGTACAAATGGGGGAAGTGCAGAAGGCACAAGGGACTTCAGACATGGTCAGGGGAAAAATCTTAGCATAATAGCCTTTCTCTCTCTTCTCTCCTCCTTTAGGCCTTCCCATTGAGGTCTTTTTATACCTCTCCCAAAGTAGTTCTTTAGTTGGGAGTTGGTTGGGAACATTTGGGCCATGGGCACTAACAGGTGATCAGCAGGTAAAACCCACGATCTCTGCCTGAAAATAAGGAGTTTTATATTTTTTTTAAGTGTTTTAATACATATACGCGGGTTGGGTATACACAGACCCGCATATACATGTGTTTAACTCAGAGCAATGTCGCGTATAAGGGATAAAACACTATTTTTTAAATTTTAGGACCAGGTCTGGAAGGAGGGGTTGCCCTAGGCCATGAGTGCAGTATCACAAACAATAAGAGTGATATTTGGAGCTATAATAGATGCCCCCTAATATATGAGGTCAGAAGGGGTACATGATGGCCAAAATGTATTATGCAAGTACATGGAAAGGAAATATGTCAAAAACTGAGGAGGACTTCACCAGAATTCAGCTTGCAAAGCCACCAAAGGAGATCAGAAAGAAACACTGTCTGAGGCGGGCATACCCATGCTCAAAAAAAGTAAAGCATGTTCGCATATCAAGTACAAGAATATCTACTAAGTATACAAGTATAAATGAATGGAAAATACATAATGGATCATCTGATCATGATCGAACAAGTACATGTCTGAATATCACATATAAGACTATCAATGATGCTGAAAGATGCAACAGATCATTGATATCAAATACTGATCCCAAAAGGTACCAACTGAACATGATGGAATAGGATGTTACTACACTGCAAACTCAGGTGCTAGCATATAGAATGTCGCCATGACTGACTGCAACATATAAGGTGGAATGGTATCAACTAGCAGCAACATGAGCAACTGTCAAGTGAACCAATGAATGTTGATACAACCTGAGGTCTTCACCGACCGCGATGGTACATTTCTACACCATGGGAATAAATGATCTGAAGTCGACCATGTGAGAAATCATTTGATTACCGGTCGTTGATGTATACCGTTAACAAACGCGAGACTACTCACCGATAATGATAATGAGCGTCAAGGTACCCAGTACAATCTAACAAGTGTGAATAGATGAACTGGAGTCGAACACCTGTAAGAATTTAACGATCAGGAGACAATGATGGTTCCCCACTGTCGATAGCGAAGGATCTGCCACTAATGACTGCAAACCCCAAGGTACTACCAAATGGACTCTAGATCTTTGCCCCAGAGCAATGAGTCGGAGTCGATAGGGAAAGATCTGCTTGAAGGAAGGCATTAAGGCATCCTTCATCAATCTAGCGCGAGTGTAACCCGTAGGCCAATAATGTGGAAGGAATCGGATGAAAGAGATGTAGTAACCCAATCGAAGTACGTTTCCGGCGTACACAAGATGTGGCTAGCGCTTGACAGAAACCCTCTGAACCAACCAATAATGAAAGCTGACACAGAGGCGAGGTATCCACCAATAGGGTCAAATGGAAACCAAGGTACTCCACGAATCCCAATGTGTGATAATGTAAGCTGATGTCGAACACAAGGGAAACCACTCAGTCAAAGACCCATGATATTGATCGATGTTGAGCACAAGGTGACCTATCAATAATGAAAATAGGGCCAGGGTGCAGCTCTAGGCCTGTCCTCAGAGCAAGATGTTGTCGTCGATAAGGACAAGACCAGCCAACAAGAAGTCAATGGGGACCTTCTCAAACCGGCACGAGTAAAGGACCAATATAGCTGATGTGATGATAAACATGACACTGACAACCAGGGATGGTCGACTAAATAATGAGTCAAGAGACACCGTAGAGAAGCCGACTCAGGCTAACTTCCCTTGAACAAAAGCACAACTTAATGTGACTATGTGGCAGCATATGATGACTCTGTATAAGTTCGTCATGCAGGAGGCACGAACGAACCCTCCATATGATTGGAAGAGATAACCAATCGGGGGAGAAATGACTCGATAACAAGGTTAAGGCTTACCTAAGTCCAACTAAATATTGCCCAAATGGAGGAGACTTTGTTTTGAGTGCTTTGTTCAAGGGCGACACGACTAACTCTAGCTGCCAACAATAAACGGAAATATTGTCCCGTTCCCGCTCTTTTTTTTGGAATATTTAATTTTTTTGTCTTTTTCTGTTAAGCTTGAAAAAGAATAAAATAATTCTATGGTATAGTGGAAAGAATGAGTGTCGGTGAAACAGATGATCTAGTTCCTGGGAATGGAATGTTCCTATGCTCAATGCAGGGAGGCGAAAACTGGTCAGTGACACTAAAAGGTGTGTTCCTTCCATGGGTCAAGGTGTGTCAAGCTACAGAAGTCAAAGGTATGCAAGGTTGATTTTGCAGTCGTCATGGTAAAAAGTTGGCTTAAACACGAGTCCAAGTCAAGCCGGCTCTAGGCCAAAAGGTGCAAGTGGTCAACATGCAATGCAATAGTACAACTCAACACAAAGGAGCCTCTAGGGTATAAGGCCAGAACGAAGCGAAGAAGCAAAGAGGAATGAGTCTTCAATGCATAAGTGATGATGGGACTATAGAGGACTCCTGAGCCTACTCAAATCGGAGCAGCATGGACAACAAATGTCAGTGAGGTGCTAACTATGATGCCCATGTAAAGGATGGCTCTACCATCATGTCATGATTTAAAGAATTGGCGAGTGAAGATGGCTTACGAACCATAACACGATGGGGTCGACCCTATGGCAGATGTATCGGCAAATGGAGGCTAGTATGCATAATGCAACGGAAAAAGAAGAAGAAGAACAAGCAAGCTGTTGGATCTGCAGGGGGAGAGGCTTTAGCTTCTCAGTTTGAGCTTGATTTTTCATTGATCGCATGCTTGGTTTCAAGTGTGATGGGATCAGTGTGGTTCCTGGACAGTGGTGCGTCTTTTCACATGACGGGAGATAGAGATTTGTTCTCTGATCTGGAGGACAAAGATCTTGGAGTGCACATCGAGATGGGCGATGATGGTAGATACAGTGCGACCGGTATCGGTACCATTTCCTTTGAGAGGGAGTCTGGTAAACCCTTTGTATTGAAGGAAGTCATGCATGTTCTAGGATTGAAGAAGAATCTCATCTCAGTGGCGATGTTAGAAGACAAGGGGTATGATGTTGTTTTCAGCGAGGGAAAGGCCTTCCTGCGCAGCAAGACAACTGGTGAGACCCGGAAGATAGGGGTTCGAGTGAGGAACCTTTATCAGTTGCATGTAGATGGATGTGCAGCAATGGTAGGCAAGGCAGAAGGATTGGTGAGCCGGGATGATGGCGAGTTGTGGCATAGGAGATTGGGTCACCTTCACCATGGAGCCTTGAAGATACTGCAGCAGATCACTGCAGGGCTTCCTAAAGGCACACTTGCGTAGTCAGATCAATGCAAGGGGTGTACTTTGGGGAAGTTTGTGAAAGCCACCTTTCACGAGAAGGATAGTCGCGCCACGACGATCCTTGAGAGAATTCACACAGACGTGTGTGGACCTTTCTCAGTTGCTTTGATAGAAAAACACAGGTATTATGTGATTTTTGTTGATGATTTCTCTCGTAAGTGCTGGATCTTCTTCATGCAGAAGAAGAGCGAGACATATTCAAATTTCTGTGAATTCAAAGCACTGGTCGAGAAGGAGTCGGGAAGAAGGTGAAGGCTCTTAGGAGCGATAATGGTGGTGAATACATCTCGGACGAGTTCAAGGATTTCTGCAAGGCAGAAGGGATTCGTAGAGAGCTCATAGCTCCCCATAACCCACAGCAGAACGGGGTAGCTGAGCGGAAGAACAGAACGATTGTGGGTGCTGCACGGGCAATGTTGCATGATCAGGGCCTACCCCTTCACTTGTGGGCGGAAGCATGCAATACAGCAGTTTATGTGCAGAACCGTTGTCCTCATAGGATACTTGGCATGAGTACACCCGAGGAGGCTTATTCTGGTAAGAAGCCTGATCTTTCTCATTTGAGGATTTTTGGTGCTAACGTTTACATGCATGTGACGAAGGATGCCAGAAAGAAGTTGGAACCGACTGCAGAGGTTGGGATATTTGTGGGGTACACTGATATGCCCCACAACTATCGTGTGTATTTGCCAGATAGTGGTAAAACTGTTGTGCGACGGGATATAAAATTTCAGGAGGAGAAAGCCATGAAGTGTTCGCTTGAGAGGGAGCTACACTTGCATGCAGATGAGGAGCTATTAGTTCCTAAGGATGAGCTTCAGGACGTGGATCAACCACAGGACGAGGTTCATGGAGTGGAAGAGACCACTCATGCAGCACCAACCATCAGAGGGCGAAAGCGCTTGACGAAAGCTGAGCGACTGGCTCAAGATGCAGAGAAAGTTGTAGGACCACCTACAGCCCAACGCAGGCAGAGACAGTCACCTGATCGGTACACTGGATACATGGCTCTTATGAGCAAGTGTGTTGTGACTGAGCCATCCTCTTTCGAGGAAGCTGTGGAGGATCCGGCATGGGTAGACGCCATGGTGGAAGAGTATGATTCTATTGTCAGAAACAGTGCATGGGAGATTGTTCCTAGACCGGAAGGGAAATCAGTGGTGGGTTCGAGATGGATCTACAAAGTTAAGCAGGCAGCTGACGGGAGTGTGGAGAAGTACAAGGCAAGATTTGTTGCCCGAGGCTTTTCACAGATTGAGGGGATCGATTATGAGGAGACCTTTGCACCTGTCGCAAGGTATTCTTCCATACGGACGATTCTTGCTCTCTCAGCGCAGATGGGATGGCACATTCATCAGATGGATGTGAAGACTGCGTTCCTCAACGGAGTCATTGAGGAGGAGGTGTACATTGAGCAACCCGAAGGCTTTGAAGTCTTCAGCAGCGAGTCGCATGTGTGCAGGCTCAAGAGAGCGCTGTATGGGTTGAAGCAAGCACCACGTGCTTGGTACACACGGATAGACAACTATTTCACAGGACTTGGATTCTCCAAGAGCGAGGCGGATCCGAACCTATACCAGATTGTAGTGGAGGGTAAGTTGCTTATCATTGTACTGTATGTTGATGATTTGATTCTAACGGGTGATGAGCTGTTGATACTGTCATGCAAGAAGGATCTTGCTACAGAGTTTGAGATGAAGGATTTGGGCCTCCTTCACTATTTCCTAGGATTGGAAATATGGCAGCGCAGTGGTGGACTGTTTGTTTCTCAGGGCAAGTATGCTCGGGAGATACTGGAGAAGTTCAACATGCATGGCTGCAAGCCTGTTGATACTCCTCTTCCTGGAGGTTGGAGGAAGGAGGATGCCACTTCGGGAGAAGAAGTGGATGCCACTGTTTATCGACAGTTGGTGGGGTCGCTGATGTATTTGGTCAATACACGACCTGATATATGCTATGCAGTTAACCAGCTTTCACAAGCTATGGTTAAGCCTACCAAGCTCTTCTGGAAGGCGGGCAAGCATGTATTGCGCTACTTGAGAGGCACATCGGGATATGGTTTGTGGTACAGACAGGAGGATGAGGTGAAGTTATGTGGCTTCACGGATGCAGATTGGGCAGGGAGCCCAATAGACAGAAAGAGCACATCAGGAGGGGTCTTCAGTATCGGATCGACAGCAGTTTCTTGGTACAGCAGGAAGCAGAGATCTGTGGCACTCAGTTCAGTGGAGGCCGAGTATATGGCAGCAAGTTTGGCTGCATGCGAGGCTATATGGATGAGGAAGATCCTGGTTGGTTTGTTCGGTTCTCATTTGGATCCTACTGTGATTTACTGTGATAACCAGAGTTGCATTAAACTCTCGGCTAATCCTGTATTTCATGATAGATCTAAACATATTGACATCAGGTACCATCATATCAGAGATTGTGTGCAGCGGAGGATCGTGTTACTTTCGTACATTCCAACGGAGGATTAGGATGCTGATATTCTGACGAAGGCTCTCACCAGGAGCAAATTCGAGTACCACCGAGGCAGGATAGGGGTTGCTGATAATCCATATCTTGTCGAGAGGGAGTGTTGAGATTGCAACAAGATGATGGAGCTTAGTGAAAAGAGTCGCCTTCACTAAGTGGGCCCGCAGGCTATTTTTGGCGCAAGTCTATTTTTAGACTATGTCTATTTTTAGACATATGGATCATTTCTATGTTTATGGATGATTGATCAAGTTGGGAAAATAGATGGACTTCTATTTTTGATGAAAGTGTGAGTGATCACAGTGTGAGTGATCAAGTCTATTTTTAGACTGGCTGTCAAAAATAGAAAAGTCAAATATTATTATCTCACAATAATATTTGGACTATAAACTTAATCTTATTCTCTTGGAGCACTTCAGTTTGAGCTACGAAAGTGGCACATGCAGCTGTCAGAAGGAAATTCGTTTTTCTTATGAGTCAGTTGAGTTGTTGCATGCATGACTTCAGTTAGAACTCAAGTGAGTTGAGTTTAGTGGACTGGAGGTACAGTTGATGGAGTTGTGTTCAGTTTAACTTAGTTAAACTGGTTGTAGTTAGTCTAACTGCAGATAGACTAATGATGAGTTGTTAAACTAATTATTAACTCATAATACAACTAAAGAATACATCAGTTAACTCAGTTGCATGTCAGTGCATTTTCAGTTCAACAGGGACAGGTGGTAGAGAATCAGATTGCTATCAGTTGTGACTATAGTTGTGCACCAGATCTTGCACAATCAAAGGATTGAGTATGCCAATGAGTTTGCTCACGTATTTGGCCAGCATTTTAGCCTTTTCTCACGTCCACAAAGAGTGTGTGACTATTTTGCAGGTGAAAATCGAGTTTGGGAAGCAATTCTCATCAGTTCTTGAGCAGGTATTGAGCAGTGGAGGCAGGCAAGCAGTGGAAGAGATTTGGAGATCAGATCTGAGCTGTATTGTGTGTAACAGAGGTGGATATACTTGTGAGAAGTATTATGCTGTGTAATGTTACATGACTCAATCATTAATATACAGATAGTGTGGGGTTTTTAGCGAGATGCTTTCCCCGTGATACATACTGTGTTAATGTGTGAATGCTCTTGATGTTTTATTGTTATTGATGCTGCTATATTCTTGATCAACGTAGAGGAGCTTATGTATTGTGTATGTTTTCCGCATTAGTACATGATCAGGATAATCTCCATTGAATATGTGTTAAATTATTCAAAATTTCTACAAATTCTTCAAATTTCCGAATATGAAAGCAAACACACGTCTGCTTGAGATGCTCATTAATTATTGGGACGTCGAGGAGGAAGCCTTTATGATCAATCAGATGCCACTCAGGGTAGAAGTGGAGGATATCTATTTCATCACGGGCCTTTCCTGAAGGGGAGAGGTAGTACATTCCCGAGGCAGGACACGGAGCAATCTCACGATAGAGGACTATGTACAGATATATTGCCTGGGACATCCCAAGAAGGTTGGGAGCCAGATTTCCATCACACATGTGGTGAGTTTATCGCTGAGGATAATGTTGTTCACCATAGCTCAAGTGAATGGATCGTCCTCTCTGCATCAGGTATCACGACTGACCATGAGCGTGGCAGTTGACTGTCTCACTACTGTGTTCGACTAGTGTACTCCTCTTCTGGCCAACATGAAGAGACAGCTCACTTCTATTAGGAGGGGACAGACCAAAAACTTTGGATATGGGACTATCCTGTGCACTTTATTTTTTGAGAAGGTTCCCGCACTCCGCCTCAGGGTAGCAGTTTCCATCAGCACCCCACACGATCCACGCATGGGCCAGTGGGCTGATCTGATGAAACGTATGGGGGGTGGGGAGGTCCCAAGGATTGCCTTCGACGATGACTTCTTCACCTGGTGGGATCAGCCGATCATCACCTTGGATGACTACCCTTATGCTGGGCTGGATTTCCGAGGAGATCCTAATCTAGCATTACCACCGAACACAGCATGGGGCGAGATTGGTAAGAATTTTTTGATTTTATGATTTTTTTTGGATTTTTCAAATATAATGATGAATTTTGAAAAATATTTTTGATGAGATTCAAATGACTGATATGATGATCACGTTCCAAACATTGGACCGGTACGACCAGATGGGTTCCCGCGGCATGGACGGTGCAACCGAGGAGCAGAAGAGGTGGCTGCTGATACAGAACAGACTCTACACAACGTCCAACGACACTTGGCAAGACTGAGCTGCCAAGTACCGATGGCTACCATAGAGGACCTTCCTGAGGATATGCAGCGTCATGTGGTTGGCATGCCACGTGACTGGGTTCGCACTTTTCGGCGTGTGGCCAATGGGATAGTTACCTACTTGGTCGCTCATCCTAAGCTGGGGCATTAGATATGCCGAACATGATTATGGGCATTTGAGTCCCAATTTTGTATATTTTTGGACACACATATGTACACTCGAGACGCTTTATGATATATATATATATATATAGATATATGTATATATATACAGTTCGACTTTTTGATGCTTGATTTTATTGTGATGAATGATTGATGTGCCAGTCTAATGCCTGATTAGTGGTAGAATTAGCTAACCAATTATGAGATCTTGGAATGTGCAAATAATTAATATAAGTAAATGATGTTTGCAACAACCTCACCCTTAAATACTGGCGATATAAACATGGATCCCTTACCCAATAAATGTTGTTTAATTGTGACACTATCAATTGAGAATCAAGATAAATTACCAACGAGTCGATCCCATGAGAGATTGCCTCAGATAATAAATTAATAACGGCAGTATACTCAACCATATTGTTTGAAGCAGGACCGATGCATACGCCTCTTGATACCATCAATTGACCAGTTGGATAATAAAGTACCCAAGCTGCGGAAGCGAGATTCCGAGTGTGCCAACTAGCACCATCGGCGAACCCAAAATAGACCAAATCATCCATCAACACCTGCCACAACAAACCAAAAAGTGCTGATATCAAAAACTCTTGATGATATATGTACAAATATACATAATGTACAAAGAAGCCATCGCATAACTCCTACTTAAGCAAAGTACTTCTTTAGGTAGAGCCCATTTCGGGGCTCCTCCAGCTTGTTTCCCTCAAAATCGATTAACTCATACGACCCTTTTTCTAAAACTCATTTAATAATAAAAGGACCGTACCACATAGGCTTAAATTTGCCTACCCCCAAGGTGTCTTTATCTTGTTCATAGACCAAGACAAGGTCACCTTCAGAAAAGACTCGAGGACGGATAGATTTATTATACTGCAATTTGACCCTTTTCTTGTGAGCCTCATTCGTTGTGGCTACATCTCGACGCTGCTCATCGAGATGTTCCAAGAGAAAGAGGCGCTCTTCGAGACTCGAAGTCTCAGGAAGGAGCTCAACAACTAACTTAAGAGATGGGATTTCACATTCAACCGGAAAGATAGATTCCATCCCATAAACCAACTTAAAAGGTGTAAAACCAGTAGCTGTTTTCACGGAGGTTCGGTATGCCCAAAGAGCCGAATACAACATAACGTGCCAATTGGATCAATTTTTGTCGATTGTCCATTGGAGGATCGTCTTAAGAGTTTTATTGACTGCCTCGACCTATCCATTGGCATGAGGATATAAGGAGACAAATGCTCTTGCCGGAAACCCAATTTGAGAGCCAATTCAAACATTAGTTGATTCTGGAAATGACTGCCATGATCAGTGACAATCTCTCTCGGGATACCAAATCTTGAGATAACCTGATTAAAAAGGAACAATGCTTCCATGTCACTATCGTTCTTGTAAGTAGGCATGGCCTCGGCCCACTTCGTAAAGTAGTCTACGGCCACAATAATGTACTTGTGATTCGCCGCTGAAGGCGGATTACAAGTTGTAAAATCAATACCCCACTTAGTAAAGGGACCAACGGTGACAATGGGAAAAAGAGGAGCTGGATGCGCGCGCATCTTTCGAGTAAAAATTTGACAAGGGTGACAGTGTTTGACTGCTTCCACACAGTCTTTAAAGAGTGAAGGCCAAAAATAGCTGGCACGTAAGATGCGCTAGGTTGTAGCAAGCCCTGATAGATGACCACCGCAAGCTCCACTGTGGTAGTCATTGAGCACGGACTTTCCTTCCTCTAATGTTAAATAGCGCTGAAGGATTGAATCAACCCCTCAACGGTATAATGTGTCACCAATGATAACATAATTTTTAGCTAAGTGACGTAATTTTCGACGTTCATCCTTGGAGAAAGTAGAGGGGAACTTCAAAGTCTGGAGATAGACAATGATATCTCCATACCAAGGGTCGTGTGAAGAGATGAGGAATAAATGTTCATCGGGAAAACTCTCCTCATAAACAGTATCCTCTCCACAAGGCAGCTCAGAAATTAGCTCAGCGAAAACCATGGATTTCTTAGACTTGGCAAACAAGAATTCGAGATCAAATTCTTGCAATATGACTATCCATCGATTATATTTGCCCCCAATCACTCGCCTACTGAGGAAAAATTGAAATGGATTGACTGTTACACTAAAAAATGTCACCTTGACTACTTACAGTTAGTATGGCTCAAATCAACAGTCATGCTACCCTCTTAGGCAAAGTCTTATGCCTCTGTTATCCATCTCAAACTCAAAGAAGAGAGAAAGTCTTGTCAAAAATATGTTTATCTCTGGGGTCGCAGGTTCTCTCTAGCCTTACCTGCGGGGACGCGGACCATGTTCACAAAAGGTGCGTCCTTGGACGCTCTGTATGTTAAGGGACAGGTGCGTCCTTCTGTAAAAGGCAAAATGCGCGAGTTTCATCTTAAAAAAGTTACTTGTGGTTACTTCTAGAACTTTCTAGAGGTCGGTTTGATGATTTGGATGCGCCTCCAGTTGGTTCATGTATCTCTATTAAGGGGGAACTTATCCCATCAATAAGGGAGCTATCCCACCCAAAGAGGGGGATTATCCCATTGATGGTGGACCTGAATAACCTCTTTACAGCACTATAAATAAAGACATTGAGCCAGAGGGAGAGGAGGTTGGAGCTATACATTTTCTTTGGGTAAATGCTGCAGGAATTAGGACTCCCATTTAGAACCTTGTGAGGAGAGATTGTCTTTGCTTGATTCTACTTGGAAGTGGGTGAGCTTTGTCAAAGTAGAGGAAAACCCTTGATGGACCCTGGGAGGAACTTGCACAACACCAAGGCCAGGTTGTAAGAGTTTCTTTGTTTCGTTATTAATACAAACTGGTTTATTTTTCTCAATAGCTTGTGTTAATGAGTTATTTCATGTGTTCCTTGGTCTGCATGTTGAATATATGTTTTATTATATGAAATGCAAGTGCTTGGTAATTGTTTGATTGTTTGTGGTTGCAGGAATTGACTTGAAGGAGGAGCTCATCCGGATCGGCAAGGACGGACTACAACAACCGCGTTTTGGAATAAGGTAAGCCTAAACACTTGTAGTTTTTATGTTTTAAAAGGTATATTTAGAGAAAGATCACTCCATTTTGTCTTGTTTGTCGCTAGAGAGTTTAGACTCCTAGGGAGGTCAGTTGTGTCCGCACAAACGACTTTTTCCGCCACGACAAATTGGCGACTCCGCTGGGGAATCCATTAATGTGAAAGTCTTTTCCTTTGTGTGAACTTTGCTCTGAGAAAATCATTTTTATTTTCTGGTTTTTGACTGTGAGAATTAGTATTTGGGTGGCTTAGCTTTAGATTTAGTTAGATTTGGTTTTTCTTAACTTTTCCAGAAGGACGCACCCTCTGAGTACTGCACAGTGCGTCTTTGGACGCGCTGTTGCCGTTTGCACAGAGCGGGCCCGCGCATGTTCTAACGGGTTGCCTGCGTCTTCCTGTAAAAATTTAGGAAAACTCCATTTTTGCTTTAATTGCTTTTAGATTTTGTTTTTTCTTAGTGTTTTCTGCTCAGATCCTTTAGTACCCTGTCAAAAATTTTCACCTGAACTTGTTTCATTAGCATTCCTGCTTTTAGCTTTCATCAATTGGGTGTTTTGAGTCTCTTTTTTGAGAAATTCTTAATTTGATTTCCTTTGGTCATTACTTGGAGGTTTCTCTCAGTCTTTTCACAATTTTGCATCTTTTTGCTTTTGTTTTTGCAAAAAAATTTCCCCCTCATTCGCCGGGGGGGGGCTAAATTGTGTATGAGTGTTAATCGCCTTTGAGTGTTTTTATGTTTTGATCTTTGGAACTCTCATCCAATTTTCTCGACTTGCACTTGATTGGTTCTTAGATTACATTAGAATCATCTTGTGTTTGAGAATTCTCTTGCATAGATCACATTTTCATAATTAGAGTTCTCAGTTTCAGAATATGAATGAAAAATGTGCATAGATTACATTTGCACACTTTTCATGTGAATTGTGCATAGATTACAATTGCATAGTTTACATTCTGAAAAATCAATCGTAGATTTAGATCAGCTTTCTGTGATTTGAATTTACACAAAAATAAAAAAAATTGGTTTGGAATTGATTTGCATTAGTTTTTCTTGATGAAATTAGTGCATTAGAGAATTTGTTAAATTTTCTCTTAATGATCAATTTTTTGCATTGTTAGAAGTGAATGGAAACTCTCTCCTTACTCTAGTTAGGATTCATCGAATTGAAAGGATTGCATTATCATATTCGATTGCATTCAGTTGAGTCGGGTCATAACACCATTGGTTTCATCTCCATTTACCCATTTGAGTAATAACAGCCTTAATAACACAGCGCTTAATTAAAATTCATCTAGTAATTTTTATTTTTCTAGGGCTCTGAAACACCAACATAGCTTAGGCTAGGGTCTTGGAGTAGGTGAGTACTTAACTCTCCAAGACTACAAAACCAAACAGATAGTTTATCTTGAGTAGAATAAATCCAATTGTTTCAATTGCACTCTGGGAAAGCTCCTCTTAAAGGAGAAGCACGAGCTCGTGTCCGAACCAGTGAGGGGATCATTCCCCCCTCGTTGGGAACGACGCCAGACAGTACGTATTACAAACGGTAAACCTCGGATTAACCATTGTCGAGGAGCCAGGGGTCACTTATCGGTAAACCTTGGATTGTTGTCAAGGAGCCGGTAAGGGGATTGAGCTTGCTACTCTGCCCTTGCGTGCTGTCGGAGTTTAGACTGTTCCCCCAGGTGTATTTGTTACTGTTGGTGACCTTAGTGACCATAATCTTTAGGGTTCTACCGAGGTGACGGTGGAGGGAAGGTCCCACTGTACCTGGAGCAGACGTCGGTTATACTCACTTGGATTTTCCGGGGGGTTCACTTCACTTCGAGACGGTTAAAGTGGAGGAACTTGTGCCGGTCTATTCATTAAGCAGGTTGTCGGGGTAACTGTTCCACCCGCCATTTCTGTACTGAATTCTGCGAGGTTGGGCTTCATCACCAACTAGTGTTTTCGGTCCGGAGAGCTTACTGTTTGTGTGTGGTTTGACTCCTAGATTTGATAGCGCGTGTTAATTTGTTTGTTTTTACTTTTAGAGACCATAGGTGTGAATTGTGAATTTTAGTTGTTAAGTGTGAATTGTGAATTGTTAATTTTAGTTTTAAATTGTTAATAAAATTCACTGAAGTTGAATATAATGGCAAATGTTCCGGAATTTATCAACCTAGGAACCCCTCCTAATGAGAATCCTAGTACTTTTCCTTACTTTGGAAATGTTGGTCCTCCTTATATGGCTACTTTGTCATTACCTGGATTTACAATAGGAATACCGATATGGTTATTTTCAACTTCGTTGGCCCAAAATACTCCAATTGTTCCATCTCAACCGGATGCTTCACCTCAACAGAGTTCACCATCTCAACATCACCAACCTTCTGTTGACCCTTTACCTTCTTCGCCTAATTTTTCTTCCTCCATTTCTTCCTCTTCGCCTGGTAAAAACCTTGATGCTAGTAACCAGGAGGTTAAGAAGAAGAAGAAAGGGAAGAAGAAGAAGAAGAAGAAGAAGCAAGATAAGAAAGAAGTCAACCAACCAACCATGGCTGTAAGTGTTAGTTGTGTTAAGGAAAACTCCGACATGCACCGTAAACCCAAATACCCTTGCAGGCTTTGTAAGGGTGACCACTTCCTTGTCAATTGTCCTGGTATTCCAAAGGTCTTGGAAGTATGGTCAGAAAAATCTCATCAACTTTCCGTTGATCCATCAACCAGTGATAGTCAGGTTCCTGGGAAAAAGGGTAAAGTTAGGTTTCCTTGTAAGTTATGCAAAGGGAGTCATCAAACTCACATTTGCCCTCACATGGATGAAGCCTCAACATTGTTGGAAAACCTTACTGTTCCACAACAAGAATTTCCAACTGGTTACCGTAAACTTTCTCCCAACCTACCGTCAACTGACGGAGTGATTGATCTAAATTCAAGTACAGTCGATCACACTCTCCCATTGGAGAGTGAAACTCATGTCACTCAGGTTGATGATCCATTAGTTGATCAAGTGGTCGATTCAATTTCACATTCGGTCGATCACACTCTCCTTTTCGAGAGTAAATTTCATACCGCTGATGTTCTTCTTGTTACATCGGATTCTTCTATGCCGGGGGGCATTTCACCTGTTTCTACAGAACCCCCTCCAAGTACTGAGGTCTTTTCCTTTGATTGGAATAGACTGACAGAACCTCGTCTTCCTTCCTCCATCCCTTTCCAAATCATTGTCAAGGCTGGTGGTAGGGACATACATCGTACTCAGGTAGATGAAGGTGCTTCTGTTAGTATTTTATCCTCAACTGTTTGGAAAGCTTTGGGTTCCCCTCAGCTTGCACCTATTACGCAGAATCTGAAAGCTTTTAACAGAACCATTAGTGAACCTTTAGGGATCCTTCCTAAGTTTTCTATTACCTTGGAAGGTAAAACTGTCTGTATTGATCTTATGGTAGTTCGAGGTCCCTTGGATTTCAATTTACTCCTTGGGCGGGACTATGTTTATGCAATGAAAGCTGTCGTATCGACACTCTTTCGCGTGATGTCTTTCCCTCACGATGGCAGTATTGTGACTGTAGACCAGCTTTCGTTCCCTAGTCTTGTTTCAACTACCAATAATATGACACCCCTAAATGTTCCTGATTCTAAAGTGGTATCTACCCTGCCACGGGTTAATTATGTGGCAACTGGTCCCATGTTTTCAGTTACCGATGTAAGTGAGCCTCTCACTGTTGATTTAGATCCGGTAATTGACATGGAAAACTCTATGGGATTACTTGAACACGATGTTCTTATCCCTTTTGAGTCCCTTGACATGTGTTCCTTCCAAAGAACTGTTCTTCCTTCTGATGAAGATCTCTTGGAAGCCATGATCAAGGTGTGTCCATTGACATGTCTTTCTTCCAGTTAGAAGCCATGCTCAGTGTGTCTGAGGAAAGTTCCTTTTACTGAGTCAACCTCGTTAAAAAATGAATCAGTGTGTACGAGGATAGTTTTTTCCTGTATCAACCTCGTTAAAAAATGAAATAGGCTAGCATGAGGACAGTTCTTTTACTGAGTCAACCTCATTAAAAAATGAATCAGCTAGATTTTAGGATATGTAGGTAGATTGTAGAAAGTAGGGTTTTGAGGACAGTTCCTGTTACTGAGTCAACCTCATTAAAAAATGAATCAGGTTTGAGGATAGTTCCTGTTACTGAGTCAACCTCGTTAAAAAATGAATCAGGTATGAGGATAGTTCTTTTCTTGTGTCAACCTCTTTAAAAATGAAACAACTCCCTTTTCAAGTTAAATATTGAAAGTAAACCTTCATTTCATCCAGCCGGTTGAATGCAATGAAGCCTAGGGGGCATGTACCTCTCTTTGCGTCATTATGCTGGGGGCATGTGAACTTTTTGAGCATAGTTCCTTGTCTTGTGTCAAGCTCGTTAAAAAATGAAACAAAGGTAGGTTAAGTAGGTAGATTGTAGAGAGTAGTCATGAGCGTAGTTCCTTGTCTTGTGTCAAGCTCATTAAAAAAAATGAATCAAGGATTTTAGAGCATGGTTCCTTGTCTTGTGTCAAGCTCGTTAAAAAATGAATCAAGGTTTTTAAAGTAAAGTTTTTGTTAGGTAGATTGTAGAGACTAGTTTTGAGGATAGTTCTTTTCCTGTGTCAACCTCACTAAAAAATGAAACAACTCCCTCGAGTCTTTCCAAGATTTTGAAAGTAAAGCTTCATTCCATCCACCTCATTGAATGCAATGAAGCTTGGGGGGCATGTACCTTGATTTGCATCATTATGCCGGGGACATGTGAACTTGTAACAAGCATAGTTTTTCGTTTCAAGCTTGTGTAAACATGAAACCGAATCCGAGCATAGTTCTTTTCCTGTGTCAAGCTCGTTAAAAAATGAAACAAATCCTCCTCTACTTGAGTCGAGAGATTGACTAGATCTCGTAAATGTTAAGTTGTATATTTAGGTTAGTTGTTTCGGTGTTTTGCATAATTTTCTTACAGTTTTAGGTCAAGTCTTTCAAATGATCTCGTACTTGAACCTTCATTTCATCCTACTGGTTGAATGAAATGAAGCTGGGGGGGCATGCGCTCTAGCAGTTACGCTTAGGGGGCATAAAGCATAGTTTTTATCTGTTTCAAGCTTTTGTAAAAATGAAACCTATCTCGAGTCAATTTCAGTTATTTTCAAGACTCGTTAAACTCATGAAAATACCGAGATTATTTTGCTATCTTTCATTCTCGTAAAACAAATGAAAATGCCGAGATCTTTCCGTCTTTTCCTACTCGTAAATTAAATTGAAAGTCGGCCATATGAGTACATTTTTATCATTTTTTCGAACTCGTTAAAACTTACGAAAAAGTGAAACCTTGGAGTCATCTTTTAAGCCCTTTTCTGACTCCTAAAACATGAAAAGATCGCCGAGCGTTTCTTTTACACTCGTTAAAACGGAATTAAAAGACGGTCCCCTTTTAGCTCTTTTCTGACCGCAAAATCAGGAAAAGATTGCCGGGTTTTTGTCGTTTCAAACTCGATAAGGAAATAAAACGACGTGTCCTTGATCGCTTTTTACTTTTCAGGTCAACGACACTATTATGAAAGTACTCCTTGGTCGCAAGATCAAGCGGTTCCCCCAGGTATTATTTTATACTTTTTCGGGCTTGAGGGACACAAATTTACGAAAAAGTTCAACTTGGAGTTTCCTTAAGTTTTTCAGACTCTCTAAAATTGAAAAACGCCGAGTTTCTCCTATACTGGGCTCGTTAAACATTTCACAGTAAAGGACCTGTTCAATTACAAACAGGAACGAACCACTCCTTCCTAGGGTTCGAATCAAAACTAGGTTGGAATCATCCGAAGGATGAGCTTATAATCAAGCATATGTTATCCTCCTCAAGCTTGTTAAAAATAAAGAGGTACTTGCCAGAAATGGTGGGGGAAAAGAGAGAAGAATGAGCCTATTTGTTACCTTTTATCTCAAAAGAAACTTTATTACCGCTCTTGAACACGACACTTTTCATTCACCTGGGTTGGGAAATCTTTTACCTCACAGTTGACCAAACCACTTTGAAAGTCTTTAACCGGGTTCCAGGGATTAACTTTGAGTTATTCGTCACCAAGCCATCTGTCGTGTCGTTATGTGTTCAAGAGGTCTGCAAGCAAAAACTTTCATCTGCAAAATACTTGTCATCCATTTGACCATCCCTGAGTCAGTCCTTACAGCAACATTTCTTCAACTTGAACAATGATTTCGTGTTGCGGGCTTGCCTGCAACGGGTCGCTTTCTATCGACATCGACACATTATCTAGAAAGATGACTTAGGAATCGACAGTACCTTGAAGTCTGCATGCATCAATGGCAGGTTTCTCGCCTTTGACGTCAGTTTACATCATTGACTTTCGATCAAAGGATTCCGTGAAGTGTTCGACATCAAAACATCTATTCACATTTCACGGGTTGTACTTGGTACTTTGAGAACCATTGACATTACTGGTGGTTTCTCTCACGCTTGTTAACAGTTTACATCATCGACTGGTAATCAAGTGGTTTCTAACATGTTCGACATCGAATCATTTAATCACATGGCTAGAATCGTACCAATTCGGGAAGTAGAAATGAAGACCCTGGATCTAGTTTCTACCATCCAGGCTGCGAGGAGTTTTGTATTCATTATCTATGTAGACTAATCATAAATGGATGGCTGCGTCCATACTGTGTCTACAAAAGTCTATAAAAAATGATGTACTGCAAGATCATTCTTGTATCAGAATAGTTAGTCCATTAGTTAAAGTTTTGAATCTGAGTATGGGAATGCCTACCTCAGTGATGATATAATCTTATCCATGTATTTTGTGTTGAAAATTGCAGGTTCCAACCAGGTCATCCACAAGACAATCCTTGAAATGATAAAGCGCTTCACCCTTCCTAGAATTACAAAACCCTAAATCTATTCCAGGCTTCGCACTTTAGGGGGCAATCTGTTACACTAAAAAATGTCACCTTGACTACTTACAGTTAGTATGGCTCAAATCAACAGTCATGCTACCCTCTTAGGCAAAGTCTTATGCCTCTGTTATCCATCTCAAACTCAAAGAAGAGAGAAAGTCTTGTCAAAAATATGTTTATCTCTGGGGTCGCAGGTTCTCTCTAGCCTTACCTGCGGGGACGCGGACCATGTTCACAAAAGGTGCGTCCTTGGACGCTCTGTATGTTAAGGGACAGGTGCGTCCTTCTGTAAAAGGAAAAATGCGCGAGTTTCATCTTAAAAAAGTTACTTGTGGTTACTTCTAGAACTTTCTAGAGGTCGGTTTGATGATTTGGATGCGCCTCCAGTTGGTTCATGTATCTCTATTAAGGGGGAACTTATCCCATCAATAAGGGAGCTATCCCACCCAAAGAGGGGGATTATCCCATTGATGGTGGACCTGAATAACCTCTTTACAACACTATAAATAAAGACATTGAGCCAGAGGGAGAGGAGGTTGGAGCTATACATTTTCTTTGGGTAAATGCTGCAGGAATTAGGACTCCCATTTAGAACCTTGTGAGGAGAGATTGTCTTTGCTTGATTCTACTTGGAAGTGGGTGAGCTTTGTCAAAGTAGAGGAAAACCCTTGATGGACCCTGGGAGGAACTTGCACAACACCAAGGCCAGGTTGTAAGAGTTTCTTTGTTTCGTTATTAATACAAACTGGTTTATTTTTCTCAATAGCTTGTGTTAATGAGTTATTTCATGTGTTCCTTGGTCTGCATGTTGAATATATGTTTTATTATATGAAATGCAAGTGCTTGGTAATTGTTTGATTGTTTGTGGTTGCAGGAATTGACTTGAAGGAGGAGCTCATCCGGATCGGCAAGGACGGACTACAACAACCGCGTTTTGGAATAAGGTAAGCCTAAACACTTGTAGTTTTTATGTTTTAAAAGGTATATTTAGAGAAAGATCACTCCATTTTGTCTTGTTTGTCGCTAGAGAGTTTAGACTCCTAGGGAGGTCAGTTGTGTCCGCACAAACGACTTTTTCCGCCACGACATTGACCACCGCTAAGACAAAAAAATTTGTAGAAGGATATAATGACGGAGCCGCTGGACAGCATGGACAGCTGCCAAGGCTAACTTCTCAACCGGAGAATAGTGAAGTTCAGGAGCTATTAAGCCTCGGCTCAAATAATAAATCACATGCTCGGTGAGAGCATCATCCTCCTGAACGAGAACCATACCAATGGTTGATTTTTCCGCAGCGAGATATAAAAGGAATTCTCTACCATAATTCGGTGGACTCAAAAGCGGGGTAGAGACTAATGCCTTTTTCAAAGCATCAAATGATCACTGCACAAATTCGTCCCATACAAATGGAACTCCTTTCCGTAGCAAACGCATGAACCCTTTAGTGATCTCAGCATAGTTTTCTATAAACCGTCTTAAGAAATTAGCCTTCCCTTAAAGAATTTGAAGTTGTTGAATTGAGGACGGGGGAGGCAACTAAACTATTGCCTCAACCTTGAAGGGATCAACCCGAATCCCTTCATTTAACACGATTAACCCTAACAGCCGACCGGATGTAACTGCGAAAACGCACTTGTTGGGATTCAACCGGATTTTATAAAAACGACATCGCTCGAAAACCAATCGAAGATGATTAGGGTGATCAGTTCTCTTATGAGAACGAGCAGCGAGATCATCTAAGTATGCTTCGATGACATGTTTGATGTCGTGGAAAGCATATGACATGGCCCGCTGAAAAGTGGCTCCAGCATTTTTAAGACCAAAAGGCATCTTTCTATATGCAAAGGTACCCCAGGGACATATAAAGGCTGTCTTATGTTGATCTTCAGGACGAATAGAAATTTGATTATAACCAGAAAAACCATCCATGAAGGAAAAAATCTCATTACCCGCACACTCATTGATAATCTGATCAATGAATGGTGTGGGGTAATTATCTTTCGGACAAGCCTTGTTTAGGTCCCTAAAATCGATGCATACTCGGATTGTTCCTTGCTTTTTATCTACAGGGACTGGATTAGAAACCCGATCAGTAAGAGGAATAAGGTATATAAAACCCGCCTTTAGTAGCTTCTCAACTTTAGCTTTGATAGCTGCCGCTTTCCTAGGGTTAACCGGCCGAAGCCTTTGACGAACTGGTTTGGCGTTCTCATACGTCTTGATCTCATGTTGAACTATAGAAGGATCAATGCCAGGCATTTCTTCATAAGACCAAGCAAATACATCTCGAAATTCCTTGAACAGGTCGGTGTAAATTTGAATTTCTTTAGGCGAATATTCAATTTCTATGAGGAGATTCTCGATCACGTTAGGGTCCCTAGAGATGTTTATAGGTATCGTTTTTGAAATCACCGACATATTAGCTTCGGCACAAACATGTGCTGGAGCCAAAGGATTTGACACCGTACAAACATCACTAGTACAGAGCTCGGAGAATCTAGATTCTACTTCCTGCAATGGAGGAAGAAAGTATGAACGATGGTGTAAGTCTTCCCAAGGTCGATCTATACCCATGATTGCTTCTAGAATTGCTTCTTCAGAAGGTAAAACTGAATCTAAGTAGTCCAAGGCAGAGGTAGAATCAAGGCTCCAAGCCGGGCCACATCACCATCTAACTCCTCTTGGGAAAAAGGAGCAGAGTGGTTGTCTGCAGAGTCTACGATAGACTGATATCTAAGCTCAGTTGCAGATATAGGGAATGCCATTCCATTTACTTGTCCTTCAACTAATGTGGTCGTAGGTGAAGGCAAGGTCCAAGGGTCTAAAAAATAACGAGTTCGAAAGAACTCTTCTCGAGGAGACTCCTTAGATGATGAAATGGCATTGATTTTAGTGAAAGGAGAGGGAAGATCAAAGGTACCCATCAATGAGGAATACATCCCTACTCCTAAATTCTCAGTAGGTGGATGAGGGTTATCCATTAAGGGAACAGTAGAGTTAGAGCTTGCTTGAGGATCAACTGGACAATAATCCAATTGATAAACCTTAACGATTCTCCCCTCATGAGGAAAGAAAATGACACAAAACAGAGTCGAAACAACGGCATCCATTTCGTATACCTAGTTCCTTCCTAAGAGGAGATTATAGTCTAGGTTAGCATCTATAACTTCGACTTCAATATTGACAACCTTCCCCCCAACACATATAGGAAAGGCCGGGATAATCCCATGCGGCTTATGAGAATGACCATCAAATGCAATCAAGATGGTAGGTGAAGGAACAGCTGAAGGCAATCCAATAGCCTTCCAACATGACATCGAAATGATGCACATGGAAGCTCCTTCATCGATAATGGTACGAAAAATGTTGGTTTTCCGGTATGTAGACTTTATTTGGAAAGCCATATGATGAGGAAGTCGCTTTTTGACATTTAACATGTCAAACGTGAGCACTAAAGAATTAGTTGGATCGACTGCCCCAATCGCGGAAAGTAAAGCACTTCGTTGAGCTGGACACGACTGGAGAACCTCTAAAGTGGACATAGTGCACAGACTCTGAGCCGGATCCTCAACAAGGGAGTAATTCTGGGCGGCCCTAGCATTAGGATTAATAGTCGCGCTTTTAGCGGAACCTTTCGGTATCCGTGGTATAGTCTCAACAGGGGTTCGCTCAATATGAAGGTCGGTATTTCCGGGAACAGTCTTGTCCTTGGAAGTTTCAGCTTCACCATAATCACGTGACCGAGTAGTCACATGGACGTTAGAACCCATCTTGAAAACATTCGATGATTTTTCCCCTTCCTGGTTGCCCCCTGCGAAGGTACTAGGATTTGAACTCGCGCCAGCAAGAAGTTGTTGCCCTTGGGGAAAAGGGTTGTTTAACATAGCCTGAGAACTAGAAGTCCCTTGCTGTCCTAACAAGCGCTGAGCGTCTTCAATCTTAGGGCATAGATGAGTTAAATGGTCTCCACTGCACAACTTGCATGGAAACTTGACTTTCTTTCTAGACTCATTTCTACCACCACCAGCGTTGTTGCCAGATTTATTTGCATCAGGCTTCCCATCCTGGTTCTTTTTCTTACCTCGTCCTTTCTTTTTCCCATTGGAATTTTGATTTCCTTTGGGGTTATCAGATTGGATGGCATTAATTGAAGAAGTTTGGGAAGCCGTGGGATTAGACGATGTGACTTGGTTGTTAGAAGCAGTTTGTAAGGACAACTACTGCAATTGGTTCAACAAGTTCATGGTAGTTGTGTTTACCGACCTAACGATACCATCCGTGTGGGGAACTAGCTTTGACTTAGCTATGTCAACCTTAGACCCAGGAGCATCTGGCAAGTATTTTTGTAGGATCCCAGACTGAGAGTAGATCAATTCTAATTGCTGGGCCCTAAAACTGGCTTGCTCTTCAGAATAGACTCCAGACATGGAGACATCCTTAGAGATCTCAGGTTGTAAAGATTTCAAAAACCATTCGAGACGGTACTCCGGAGGGATTTTGGCTTTAATTAGCCTCTTTCTCCGTCTCCATTCCTGAATATGGTCAGAAATGTGAGTTGGCTTATCCTGACGAAAAGTGGCCAGAAGTTCAGTTCCGATATCATAACGGACAGGTAACTGGAAATGATTTAAGAAAATATTGGCTAAGTCAGCGAAAGATGTAAAGCTGCCCCCTGGCAACTCTATATACCATTTGGCCGCATTACCAGTCAAGGTGCACTGAAAAAGTCTCAACCTAATCGAGTCATCGATTAGGGAGTTAGATGAGCACCACAAATGGAATGTGGTTACATGGTCGCCTGGGTCTTCACCGCTCTTCCCTTCAAATTTTGGAATGTCCGAAGGGAGTTTGGTTGGGTCCTGAGGCCAGGCCGGATTGTCCTTGATTGGATCGTTTGTTAACTTAGTGAGATCTGGAAAGTTCAACGTTGCTAGAAACGGAAGCCTAGGAGGACATTGGGGATTCCACCCAGAGTGGGCGGAACTCCCAAAGTTCTGAAAAAGATTTTCCTGGGTTTTGGAAGGCACCAGGTTGCCCGAAGTAACTAGCAGAACCAGCTGAACCAAAAGGGAAGCCTTGTGATCCAGCAAAATTCAGAGTTTGACCAACTCTAGCCGCAAAACCTCCATTACCAGCAAAGTTTCCTCCTAAAGGATTATAAGGAGTTGATAACCCCTGATATGGATTCCAAGCCGAAGCTAAGGGAGGAATACTTTGAAACGAACTAATTGTGGAGTACGGCCTATTCCCTTGTTGGCCGAAAGATGGATTCCCTGTTCCCATGCCACTAACCCCAGGGTTAGTCCAACCTTGGAAAGGATTGCTTCTTTGTCCTATAGAAGAAAAAGGCATGGATCCTATTGTCGGGTTGGAATGTGGTATATGACTACTTCTGAAAGGAAAACCCTGGAATGAAGCCGATCCGCCCATTATGGACGTAGCGGCACTAAACGGAACCGATGGAATACCCTGTGAGTGGGTGAAAAATGGGAAGAATCCAGTACCAAAAGCATTGGTTTGGGCATTTCCACTCGTGGACGGAATGGAGGTAGACCCAACTAAAGATGTGCTAGCAAAAGATCCAAACAAGGAAGCAGAGGAGATGGAAATCGTTCCTCCCCCTTGCACCGATGTTGGAGTTTGCATAGTCGTAGCACTTGTAGAAGCCATGCTTCCAGTAGTGGTCATCGATGGTAAGCGCGTAGCGTAACCTGGACTTGACGGTCTATGCATCGGAGTCCCAACATATTGTAATACGTCTGGATGACTAGATGGTAGAGGAGAATTCGGAGCCGCTAATGACTCTGAGAGTTCTTCTACCTCTATGTTATTCTCCGCTTGAAAGAGAACTCGAGAAAGAACTGGAGTGTCCCTCTCTTGTTTGGAAGTTCCAGGCCTTGCTTGAACACTAATGCCCCCAAGAGGAGGATCAATCCCCGATGTGTCAACTGTCGTGGGATGAAACCCACCAGTAGTATTACCTCTGCGCCTTCTAGGAGAAGGCTCTAAACTTGGTGGTGAAAGACCACAAAGTCTTTGAGACCATCTGGGAGATCGGTCAACCACTTTGAATTTTTTGTTATGATCTAACTAAAGACTCAAAAAATTGAAAGCTAGGCCAACTAAGAGCACAGAGCACACACTATAAAGTCCCTAAAGATAACAGCCAGTCAAACAACTTCCAAGTAATTCTGCTCTGGGCGATTAGGGCCGGACACCAAAATACAAGAAAGTGAATTAAGGGGCCTTCCGAAAATAGTCTGGGATGATGAGGGCCCAGTCCTATCAGCAAAGGTATCAGAGAAAGTTACGCTAACCTCCTAACAACAGCCTGCGCCATTGCAAGCCCCCAAGCTTCACAAGGGTGCCCTCCAGTAGTACTGTCGAGAGTGATGCAACGTCGACCTCAGGTGCCACAATATTCCCCTCCGCAGCCACTTGTGTAGATCCCTAGGTGTTGTTGGGAAAAGTATCCAATACGGAATGCCCCTATCCCACTCTAAGAGGTGATAGTGCCTTATCAACAAACAAGTAAACTTATTCGAGTATTCTTCTTTATGGAATGTAAGTGAGGAAGAAGGATCTAACTAACCTGTATCTTCCGCTAGTTTGTCGATCCCAATCGCTCCTCTCTTCAGTAGCTCCCAACTTCTTGCTCCTTCACCGGCCCAACTTCACCAAATTCCTGCAAGATCACAAGAAAGAGAAACTACACAAAGATACAGATATACATTCATAAAAAGCTCAAGATCATATTAAGCTAAACATGTAAGAATAACAAAACATCATTGGTATAAAACATGTAGGAGAAACTCAAATAGTTTATTGATAAGATAATAAATTCTGAGAGGAGATACAACCAAGTGAGTTTTGATCCAGCATCTACCTCCCAGCGATGGAATCCCTTCCTCTCCTCCAACAAAGCATAAATCACCCAATGTGCTAATGTCAATCTCAAACCAACAACAATTCTCTGCAAAGTACAAAATTCTAGCCTTCAACCTCTGGATGAGAGATCCATATATAGATGTGAGCAGAGAGGATGAGTCAGCTCATGTTTTGACTTGTGGCTTCTCTCTATCAGTTCTTGCTTCCACTTGGAGGTTGAGAACCTCTTACTCATCACTAGTCGAATTCATTGAGGCAAGTGTCATTAGAGAAGATTCTGGAAGCTTCCAGGGTCTTTCCACCTCGTTGAATGAACTTGCCATTTGTCATTTCCTGCTCAGCGCACCTTGGTAGTGCTTTTACCTGCGTTGCAGTGCACCTAGCCAGTGTAATCTCTGCATTTCAGCGTAGACAGCTAGTGGAGCCTTTGAATTGATCCTGAATTGACTGTTTCTGAGTGGTTTTTGGTGGAGAACTTCTGGGAGAAGCTGTCTTTGGTTGACCTTGTTCCTTTAGGGGTAGGAACAACTCATTTAGGGACTTTGGATTCCTTGGATTATGGACATTTCATGCTCAATGCTGTAAGGCACAAAAAAGTCTATAATAGTTGCCCCCTAAAGTATGAGGTCGTTTATCGGGTGAAATGCTTTATTAGGAGGAGCCGAAGTTCTTCCAATGCTGGGAGGAGACCTGTAATAAGATACAATACAATACATTATTTTTCATACTGCTTTCATGATCTAGCTGAGGCGGGCATTCCCATGCTCAGCTTTATAAATTCATTTTTCTGTACATAGAACAGACAATCGTCTGATGGTAGACTGATAATTTTGATGAAATTATCATCCTTTTGGTAGGATGATTATCTGCTGCAATGATGTACATGTCAATGTCTTTATCTTTCCTGAATATATATCGCAGCCCGGATGGATGAAACTAGATCCGGGGTCTTCAATCTCATTCGATCTTCACTCTAAGTACAAGTCGATCCATGTGAGAGATGTTCTAAAGTCGAACATGGAAAGACATCGCTTGATTACCGGTCAATGAGGTAAACCGTTAACAAGCGCGAGAGGAACCACCGATAATGATAATGAACCTCAAGGTACTGCAGTACAATTCACGTGGTGTGAATAAAGCACTTGGCGTCGAACACCACAAAATCTTTCGATCGAAGGTCATTGATGTATACATGTCGCTGGAAGTGAGAAACTTGCCATTGAGGCATGCAAGCTTCAAAGTACTGAAGGGGTTGTTCCTAGATCAACTTCTTGGATAATGAGCTGATGTCAACAAGAAGCGATCCATCAAAGGAGGGCCTTAATGTATCCCACATCAGTGACACGGAACGGAGCAAATGATTTTGATGGAGGTGAAAACGATTTGATGATATATGGTTCAGGGTGGTGGTCATGAAAGGATGAAGGATAATGTATGGTAGTGGACGGGACACGGTTGACTTCTTTGGATGACTTCTCTTGAACATATCGGCGACACTTTTGTGATGGATTGGTAGCATTTACCCCAAAGATGGATGGTATGGCGAGACCATGGTGATGTGACCGGTGAATGAAACAACCCAACCCGACTTAGGCACGGAGTGGAAGTGTCATGTTCAAGAGCGACTTGCTACCAATAAAGTTCTTTGAGTTTCTTCCCAATTTTTCCCCAGTCATTGCTAACCAGTACCTATTTATTTTTGTCAAGCTTGAGGAGGATAACATATGCTTGTTCTATAATTTGCCCTTCGGGCAAACCCATCGCTATGTTTTAACGAGCCTAGCGATAGTGAAACTCGTTCTCGTCTAAAGGCAAGTTTGTCGCTATTTAATGCGTTTAACGAGTCTAACGACAAAGATAACTCAGTCCTTTTCATTTTTAGAGAGTCTAAAAAGGTACGTAAAGTCAACTCTGAAAGTCATTTTTCGTCATCTAATCCCTTAAGTCCGAAAAAGTATAAAACAATACAGAAGGGATGAGTTTTCGATAGTTTTAACGAGCCGAACAAAACAAGCGCTCGATCTTTTTGTGCAATAATCCCTCAGGTCCAAAAAGATTAAAATCTAGAGGAGGGATAGCACTTCCGGTTGCTTTAACGAGCTGGAAGGCCAAAACTCGGCAATCTTTTCATATTTTACGAGTCAGATGAAAAGAGCTTAAAGAAGACTCGTCTTTTGAGGAACGAGTGATAAAACGGGTTAGCAGTTGATTCCAGGTAAGGGTTGGAATTTTCCAAGCACGGCAGTGTCACAAGGATGGCTAGTGAAATCACTCTTCACAGCTGTTCCTCAAAATGGTTAAACAATCATATGGAGGTGAACGATCGGCCAATGGAAAAGTGGAGGTGACGGTGCAAACACGACCAAGGCTTTAATGGCTGATAATGTTACATTCACAGTGGTTATTTGCCGGAGGATAGTTCATTTTTTAACGAGCTTAAACGCGGAAAAACACTGCTCAGTCTTATGTTTATTTTTTAACGAGCATGAACTATGTGCTAAAACTGCTCGATCTTATGTTTATTTTTTAACGAGCATGAACTATGTGCTAAAACTGCTCGATTTTCCAGTCATATGATAAGAATGTCTCATGTAAGATCCCATTTTTTATGGAGCTTGCGCCTCACAAAGCTATGCTCTTGGAATCCTTTCTTTATGCAAGTTCAGAAACGACTAATCCTACGAGTTTAAAGGGTTAGACCTACAGGTTTAAAGGGAGGACCTAAAAATTTAAAAAATAAATAACTGCCCCTTGCTTGCATTCAAAAAGGTTTGCATGCCCCCAGGTATAAAACAGAGTTTCAAGGTTACCCCTACTTTAGTTCGATAAAACATTTGTTTCAGCGAGAGAGGCCTACCTCTTACAGGTCACCCAAAGATTGTTATATTAATCTTTCAAACAAAACACATCTTCGGCAATGTCTACCGAGATAGACAAAGGTGATTGACTCAGTTCTGTCAACTCACATAACTTTGACAAAAGAATCTTATTCTAGAATAACCCCTCTTCCAAGACGGATGGGGTATAGACTAGTCATATTCTCCCGTGGAAACCTACCTTATACCCAAAGTTTTCCTGCCGAAGCAGACCAGGACGCATGCCCCCTGGGTTCCAGTCATATCCTTCTGAATTACTCGTGCTCATCGGGAGGACAGACCATGGGTTGAGACATTTCTTGCATGAAGAGACCATTTAGGGAAGGTATATGACTATTTGCGATGCGTGATCCGAGACATGAAAGTTGGTCCACGAGCTTGACTACTCTTCCTTCGTGTGGAAAACACATTACTCTAAAGAGTGAGGAGACGATGGCTCCTATGCAATATATATAGTCTCGTCCAAGGAGTAGGTTATAATCCAAGGGTCCTTGAACGACCATCATGTTCATTTGAACGGTCTTCCCTTTCAATGTGATAGGCACATTGGGGAGGATCCCTAAAGGTCGACTGGTTCCTTTATCAAAGCCTTTCAGATTTCTCATTTCAGGCAAAAGCGCTGGCGAACCAAGTGCTTTCCATGCAGTGGAGGAAAGGATACTCATAGATGCCCCTTCATCAATGATGGTGCTAGCCATGACCATTCTGTATATTTGGACGATAATTCTGAATGGTATGCTTGCTGGCAAACGGGGTCTGCCTAGTTGGTTCCAGTCGAAGGAGACAACTAGGTTGCTTGGTGGTGGGACCGAGTAAACGGCCAGGTATCACTCTGACGAACTTCCTTCCTACGATAAAGGAATGGGGGGAGTGCCCCCATGCTCGTCGGAGTCTGTGTTGATGAAGAGAATTTGGATGGTGTCATCTTTATTCTCTTCAGTGACTGTATCATTCGAAGATAAATCCTCTGAAGGCAAGACCGGGTCAACTGCCGCCTCGACCTTTTGACTTTCGTAGGGTATGGATTCAGCTGGTTCATCTTCAATGACCGGCGCTTCAGCTGACCACTTGAGCGGGCCAGCTGGATTTTCAACTAATGAAGGACTCGACAAGAGTTTTTTATATCCAGGAGGGAGTCGTAACGGTGAAACCGGACGATCATCCAAAACTCTTTTCGCTTCGTCTAAGAAGGGACAACGGTGGATGGCATGGTTGCCTTCGCACAGTCTACAGGGAGATCTAGCTCTCCCTTTTTGTCCAAGGACTTCACTCTCGCTAGTTGACGGTATGCATTCAACATGGATATCAGAGGTTGATGAGACCGGATTGTGCAAACGGGGAGACCAGTCCCTTAGTATCCGAGGGATGCAGGGACAATCTCTGTGGAAGTGGTCTCCCTTGCATATGACACATGGCGATTTAGGCCTAGTCAGTGCTGTGTGTGGATTTTTGTTAGACGACACTTGTTTGCCCCAGTCGCTTTTGGCTCCTTCTTCTTCTTCTCTTTCTTCTTCTCTTCCTTCTTCTCCTTAGGAACTTGGTTTTTTGTTTTACCAGTTCCGTCAAGCGAAGAGGAAGGAGGAGAGGAAGAATTAGAGGAAGTAGAAGGCTGGTGGGCAACTCTGGACTGGTCTAACTGTTGATTCGACTGTTCAGGAATAGCGGTGTTCTGAACGAAATTGGTTGAGAAGAGCCAGACCGGCAAGCCAATTGTCAGTCCTGGAAGCGACAATGTGGCCATAAGGGGCGCACCAACATCTCCCCAAGAGGAGAAGGGACTAGGTTTTCCACCAAGGGGAATTCCTTGGTTGGTGGGTTCCATTTTCTCAACCTAAAGATCAACGCAGGAAAAAGGTGACTGTTCCATTTAAAATAAATTTTAACGACGCTTTAGACACAACTTGCTTTTTCAGTTTTAAAGAGTCGAGAAAAAGCTAAAGATAACTCTAGTCTCCTTTGATGTTTTAACGAGCTCGAAGTGACAAATGCTCGGATGGACTTTTTCCGTTATAGAGTCTGAAAAAGGCCAAAAGGAACTGCTCTGGAGTTCTAAGTAGAGGGTGTGCCAAACTTTTCGCAAAACGACAGAATACTTTTTAAGGTACGGGCAGTCAATCTTCCTGAATGCTGTGTTTAGTGCATTGCGATCAGTAGGGCGGCCGACACAGCTTCCTAAGGATAAAGGTTTTATGCCTATAGGGGTTTCCCAATATATACTCGACGGTACGTGGGAGCACAATCCGTACTGGCACTATCGTCCCTCAGGAGGAATCACCCAACCATCAGCGAGATCGACAGTCACCAGGTTTTACGACGCCGGAACACATCTCTAGCCTAGACCTCTATGTTGTGCGTTAAGTTACAAAGCGTTGTTAAGTTCATTCAATTTATTTTAGCTTGATCTTTTTTAGACGTTTTCCTTTTTGGATCACCACGAGATGTATGATACAATTCCTAAATGCAGTCTAAAGATGATAAGCAAGCTTTATATCTTTTCAACAATGAAAATCCTAGCTACAAGGGGAAAAGGAAGATACAACTTTTCTCAAAGAGCATAGAGCACACTGTAATGCACTTTTCCCTAAATCAAAGCATGCAGACTATCAAAATGCAAATGCACAAATGCATGTATTTGTTTTCGCTTCCTTAATATTGATTCCTAAAAAGAAATCTGTTGTACAAATTTGAATTCGATTTCAAGTGAAAACATAAACAAGTTCCTTTTTCAAAATCAAAAAGACGATTACGACACCTTATGATTTACTTGTTTCGACACTAGAAATGCATAAATTCAAACCAAATGACAAAAGTAAAAGCTAAATCAACTGTGAACAGCAAACAAACTCACTCCTAAGATCAAAACGACACTTACGACAGGTCTAGATCTAAGGGCGACAGTATGACTAGTTTACTTCTGTAATGGGAAACTGCAAATGATGTAACAAATACACAAAGAACAAATATAGTTTCTTTATACAACCGAGGCGGAATTGAGGCAAAGAAAAGGGGTTTCAGATAGGTACACTGACTGATAACAGGCTGCAAAAAAACAGAGATCAAACTGAGCAAAAGGAAGCAGGGAACCACAGCTGCACAAGGCAAAGACTGTTCAACGCACTCCCAACACAGAGGTTTTGACATTCAGCACAGAGCCTTCACGGGACCTGCGTTGAAATGCAGAACCTCTTCACAGAGTCTGCGCTGAAGCAGAAACGAGAGTTGTTTCTGGGTTCTGGGTTACGGTTTGCAGTTAAATCAACAGTTTTTGGCCAAATCAAAGATATCAATTACGTACAATTAGGAGGATGATTTATAGGAGGACTAAGATCTATCACAAAGGGCTGTTAGAGAACTTGTGGATCAGTTTGTTAAGATCATAAAAACAGGCCCAGTGAGTGGGCTAGAGTGGCAAATCTCTACTTTGCACTTGAAAATGGCAAGTGCATTTCGATTCAGCACTTCTGAGTTTATGAGAAGAACAAGACCAGAAACACCAATAAACCAACAAGATACTACCCCAGTGGAGTCGCCAATTTGTTGTTGGGAAAAGTATCCAATACGGAATGCCCCTATCCCACTCTAAGAGGTGATAGTGCCTTAGCAACAAACAGGTAAACTTATTCGAGTATTCTTCTTTATGGAATGTAAGTGAGGAAGAAGGATCTAACTAACCTGTATCTTCCACTAGTTTGTCGATCCCAATCACTCCTCTCTTCAGTAGCTCCCAGCTTCTTGCTCCTTCACCGGCCCAGCTTCACCGAATTCCTGCAAGATCACAAGAAAGAGAAACTACACAAAGATACAGATATACATTCATAAAAAGCTCAAGATCAGATTAAGCTAAACATGTAAGCATAACAAAACATCATTGGTATACAACATGTAGGAGAAACTCAAATAGTTTATTGATAAGATAATAAAGTCTGAGAGGAGATACAACCAAGTGAGTTCCGATCCAGCATCTACCTCCCAGCGATGGAATCCCTTCCTCTCCTCCAACAAAGCATAAATCACCCAATGTGCTAATGTCAATCTCAAACCAACAGCAATTCTCTGCAAAGTACAAAATTCCAGCCTTCAACCTCTGGATGAGAGATCCATATATAGATGTGAGCAGAGAGGATGAGTCAGCTCATGTTTTGACTTGTGGCTTCTCTCTGTTAGTTCTTGCTTCCACTTGGAGGTTGAGAACCTCTTACTCATCACTAGTCGAATTCATTGAGGCAAGTGTCATTGGAGAAGATTCTGGAAGCTTCCAGGGTCTTTCCACCTCGTTGAATGAACTTGTCATTTGTCATTTCCCGCTCAGCGCACCCTGGTAGTGCTTCTACCTGCGTTGCAGTGCACCTAGCCAGTGTAATCTCTGCATTTCAGCGCAGACAGCTAGTGGAGCCTCTGAATTGATCCTGAATTGACTGTTTCTGAGTGGTTTTTGGTGGAGAACTTCTGGGAGAAGCTGTCTTTGGTTGACCTTGTTCCTTTAGGGGTAGGAACAACTCATTTAGGGACTTTGGATCCCTTGGATTATGGAAATTTCATGCTCAATGCTGTAAGGCACAAAAATGTCTATAACACTAGGAGTAGCAACTATGGATACCAACTCGTCATAGAAGCCATGTGAAACAGTCGTGAGGTAAGTTCGGATAAGTATGAGAGGGGGTATCTATCTTCCCTGTCTTCACAGACCCTCGTGCTTAACTCCCAGATCCGGAGCTTTCCTGGCCTTCCTAACGCTATTGGATTTTCACTCGCTATTCAAACTCCTATGTTTGATGTTTATATGGCCTTGGAGAGTTAACTCTCCACTCGCCTAATCCAAGGCCCTAAAATCCTAAAATTGTTGGTGTAACTGACTTAAACAAAAAGTTTTAGTGAATTTTAGTTAGCACTTGATTTTAAAATAGGTTGTTCTTTAAGTCACAGGGTAACGGAAGTGAAACTAGTGGTGTTTTTTGACGCAAAAGAAATTAATAAAAACTTAACTACATTCACATGCACTTTTTTCGTTTTTCAATGAAGAGCAATTTCTATAAGGTTCAGAGGAACTTCTAATAAAACAAAATTTTCTTTTCTTTTCGTTAATTCACGCTTCACACTCACAAAAGTTAACAAAGCTATGTATACCTAAAAAGGTATGCAAATCTATCCTAATGCAACAAATATATGCCGATGCAAGATTCGAGACTACTCTAAAAACCAAAAATGAAAGTTGCTTGCTTATCAATCTTTATCTTGACACTTAAAATGTCTAGATGGAATATGAGATGCTACCATTCATTTCGTCCAAACACTAAAAACAAGTTCTAAGAAAAACATAAAGCACTTTCATTCACTAAAAGGAAACCAAATGAAAACCAAGTTCAAGAAATCAAAACTAAGTTTTTCAAAAAGATTTTCTTCAAACGCAACAACAAAAAAGTCTTTTCAAAAATGCTCTCAACAACACTGAAGCTTGTGATTGAAGAATATGCAACAAACACTTTTGCAAATTGACACCACACAATTGATGAAAACTCAACAAAAAGAGATGTGTTTAAGGATGCTCTTAACAATCAAAAGCAGCAATGAAAGCTTTGGCAACAATAACCAAAAAGATCAAAAAGACAAATTTCAAAAAAGCGTCAATCAACAACTTTCATGAAACAAAGAAGCGGATGGTCACAAAAGCGGTTTTGTCAAGCAAACAAAAGGTCACCAAAAGCAAGATTTGACACGAAGATTGAGGTCAATCTCCCTACCCTGATGAATCAGAGCAGCCAAGATTCCAAACAAGAAATCTTGCATGCTTGAATAAGAAAAGATGACGCTTGCAACAACAAAAACAAGACCAATACTCCTTATAATCAAAGAGAATTCAAAACAAGATGCTCGCTGTAAAAACAAAAACTGATACTGGAAAGTGACTGTTTAAGACTGACTCAAACTATCAGACAGATCTTCAGAGGTAAAAAGATTTACAAATCTTGAAAATTACAAGATATACGCGACTGTACTTATGTACAGATTGCGTGTATACGCGACTGTAACTAAGGAAACCTGCATATACGCGGGTTCACTTAAAGAAACATGCGTATATACGCCTCTGTAACCAAGAAAAACAACGTATATAAAAGGTTTCAAGAAAAATAAAAACAAACTGAAGAAACTGGAAAAACTTAAAGTTCAAAAATAGACCAGACAGCAACAGCAAGCAAACAGACAACTGAGCCCTGATTGGCTTGAAAACACCCAAACTAGGAACAACAAGAGTGTTGTCCCCAGTGGAGTCGCCAATTTTGTTGGAGGGAAATGTTCCCCTAGGGCTTTTTGGGTTGAAACCCTAGCAGACTGAAAGTTATCTATTCAAAGAAACACACATTCACACAACCATTATGCCATTATAAGCAAATTCTATTGTAAAAGGGGACGTACCTTAGGTCCTACATTTGAGAAGGCCCTTAGGGTCCAAACCCTTCTTGGAGTTCCCTTATTCTCTTTTTTCCTGCAAAACAACCAATTCCAAAGAACACAGTAGTATATGGACAAAACCTTATAAAGAAACCATCTTCATGTTATAAACAAAGGTATTTAGTTATGAAATCCAAACAACCATTTACATATGAATTCTAAACATGAATATCATAAACATAAAGAAGATTCATATAAGGAACCAAGACATGTGTTTCTTTTATTATAGACAAATAAAGTACATAAAAAGGAATAATCTCACCTGAGTCACCTTCAGCAGGCTCCAAGCAAAGCTTCCTTCCGGATCCGTTCCAGCCTCAAGCCTTTAAAAAACTCCTTCCATGCCTTACTCCATGATGTCATAAATGGTGGATGAGCATCAACACACAAGGAAACAAGGGTTTCCTGTACAAATGGGGGAAGTGGAGAAGGCACAAGGGACTTTAGACCTGGTCAGGGGAAAAATCGTAGCATAATAACCTTTCTCTCTCTTCTCTCCTCCTTTAGGCCTTCCCATTGAGGTCTTTTTATACCTCTCCCAAAGTAGTTTTTTAGTTGGGAGTTGGTTGGGAACATTTGGGCCACGGGCACTAACAGGTGATTAGCAGGTAAAACCCACGATCTCCGCCCGAAAATAAGGAGTTTTATATTTTTTAAGTGTTTTAATACATAAAAGCGGGTTGGGCATACACAGACCTGCGTATACATGCTTTTAACTCAGAGCAATGTCGCGTATAAGGGATAAAACACTGTTTTTTAAATTTTAGACCAGGTCTGGAAGGAGGGGTTGCCCTAGGCCATGAGTGGAGCATCACAAACCATAAGAGAGAGATTTGGAGCTATAATAGTATCCTTTCCTGTTTTAATGTATGATTGGGTATAAATTGCAAGTGTACTGTTTATTTGCTGAGTGAACTCATATGAATGTGTTGTATGAAAAAATATAATGTAAGACTTCCATTTGCGCGAAGATAATTAACTGGTATAAAAAGATAAGTAAGATCTTCGGTGCGACTTAGGGGAATAGTGCAGAGCGCTGCTCCAGCAACGCGGAAACCCCACAGCCCCTGGTTAGGGCTGCGTGAAGGCAAGCATATCTGGGTGCGAAGGCCAGGGAAGTGCACGAAGTAGCCTACACATAGCGACAGACAGTTAGATCGAACCAGATCCTCAGAAATCTTAAGGGTGCGGAAACCTGGTTCCAACACTGTCCCATACTACTTACGGTGAGACCTCAGTCCACGCTCTGTAGACTGTTGCCGAAAGGGCCAGTAGTATAGGGATTTGTTTGGCTAATTAACTCTGAACCTAGGTCAGGCCCCAACAATCCAACAAATGGTTCCATTGCTGGGACCGATATCTGCATAGAGATGTCTGATGTCGTATCACTAGAATCCGACAAAGAAAGGAATTGAAGATTGGTTGGATAGAAATATTCACAAGTTCACGGCACAGGAAAATATGAATCCACGACTATCAAAGGAAGAGTGGTTAGACTACTAATTATATACAAAGATCCATGAAATTTTCTTCACATCTTTCCCTACTAAGCTATACGAGTGGATCGCAAAGCTAGCAGATAGCCAAGGAAGTTGTAAACTTGATAGACCTATTGTGTGGACTCCAGAATTGGTGCACAGCTTGGAAGCATCGGAGCATAAGATCACGCGTGTTGTTGATCACTGGCTCGATCGAATTATAGGAGGATTCATCACTGGGTTCATAGTAGATACTTCAGTCAGATATAGCGAGGCAAAATGCCGCTTCCTCAAAGGGCCACGAGGTAAGTACATTAAAACTTTGAACACTTGGATTAAAATGCTACTGTGTGAAAAATGAGTTATGTGAAAAAATTGATGTTTGGGACTACGCGAAGTGGGATAATCTACAAAAATGAAGCTAATAGAGAACAAGAAGCTAGCCTCTTGATTTCACCTCCACGAAGGGGTGAGGAAGAGCTCACGCAGGTCTCACCAAGAAGTGTGATCAATTTGATAAGGCAGAGGATTCTGCACATACCACCCCACCCACACCACCGCCAGTTTCACCATATTCACCCCCATATTTGCCCATACAACCTCTGCCACCACTGCGAATCAATATGGAAAGCGCGATAAAGCTACCAATATTCAAGGGAGTAGGGAATAAAGATCCGGACCATTTTTGGTTCATGATAAAAGTTGTATGGAAATTGCAAGGAGTCACAGATGAAAATATTAAAAAAGCAATGTTGGTCACCGCTTTGCAGGATCACGCCCTGACCTAGTAAATTAAGCATTCCAATGACAATCCAAATGTGGGGATCGTAGATATTCAAACTATGATAAATAAAGAATTTAGCAGGCCAAAGCTGGAGGCGCAGTCGATCATTGGGTTCAAGGAAATCACAATGCTATCAGGTGAGACTCCTTGGGAGTTGGATCAAAGACTGAAGTACACAATTCGCGAAGCTAACATGACATTGATAGATGGACAACATCGCAAATGGTTTGTAGCATCGTTAATGCCACATCTAAGGAACGCGTTGTCACAATAGAGGCTAACAACTCAAGCTGAGGCCTTGGAGTTCACAATGAGATTACATGAGACCCTGATACAGGATCCCAACCTGGGAGTTTAGCAGATTCATGTGTAGATGAAAAACTTGTTCCTTGAGATTTAGAGTCTAAGACAAGATAGGATGGCTCACCCAGAAGTGCATGATGAGATATGGTGCGTAAAATGCAACGGTCAAGGACATGACAAGGACCACTGCCTGGTGTTCTCGAATTACCCTGTGGGAGGAGGACCAATGCCATTGATACCAGAGGCACAAGCAAGACCAAGCGTGGTGCCTGCATTATGGTGCATGATTTTTTAGATAGGAGGAAAGCATGTTATAGACAACTGCAACTTATTGCATAAGTACACACAGAATTCATAACAATCGTTTTGTAATTTCTGTAGATCAGTAGGCCATGATGAGTGCACCTGTAGAAGTTACGAATTGATGATGGATCAAACTCCTACCTATAGAGTTCAGGTTGAAATGCAGCCCCTTGACCAAAATGTAGGGATGTTGCGAACCATAATTCACAGGCGTGGATGAAGCCGAGGTGGAGGAGGACTGGGAAGAGGTTGCGAACAACTGATATGTTACAATTGCGGAGGGTCATGACATTATGCTTGTGATGGTACGAATCCAACGTGACCATCATGCTTGTATTGTACATTATTTTATCATGAGATGGAGGATTGTCCCACATTGATAGCAAGGTTGTGTGATAAAGGATCACTCCAACCTCCCCTGACTTAGAACAGGCAAATGATGAGGTCTGAGCCATGCGAGGAAGACCCTAATGTAAATATTGTGCTCTGAAATAGAATTATGACATGGGATGACAAAGGCAAGTAGCCTGAAGAAAGTACTTGGGTTCGCAAGGCTCCAACAAAGGAAACAGAGTTTGATTTGGAGTGTGCTAAGGAAACCTTCTTGGAAGCTAAGGAGAGCTTCGCTGATGCCTCCACTTCAGGAGGTAAAGACAGACCGAAGTCAGAAATGGACCCATCGATGCTCACAACATTCCTAGAAAAATGCATGAAGTTGTTGCGCGATTGCAAGGTTGTAAAGGGGTTGCAGGAACTCATAAATAGATGCACTGGGACCACACCAGGAGAACCATGTGTAGTTCGAAAGCTCGGAAAGCACACGACTTGAATGGGAAGGGAGATGAGATTGACCACGCAAATTGGATAAAATGAGATGGACCAAGTGATTTTGTTGCTAGGATCGGATGCGAACGTCCTGCTGAAGTAGACATGGGAGCGCATGGGAAGGCCTACACTACAATGGTATCCTATCCAATTGTGAATGGTGAACCAACAAAAGATCCTACCTATGGGGATATTTCAGGGAATCACAGTGGATATCGAAGGAGAAAGCATGATAGCAGATTTCTAAGTGATAGAGATTATCGATGACAACAATCCCTACTGTGTGCTATTAGGAATAGATTGGGCCACTGACATGAATGGGGTGATAAATTTGTAGAAGCGCAAAATGATTTTTGAGAAAAAGTCTCTATGCGTGGTTGTACCTTTGGACCTTACAGAAGGATCATGCTACACCGATCTAGTGCACGACTACGACAGCGACAACGATCTGGATTGCATCTACAAGATAACCACACGAGAAAAAGACTGGGTGAATCCAACCGTGAATGGACGAATCTCATGGGAGTGCGAAAGCTCCTGCACATTGGATTTGGACGAGGAAATAGAATGATGGCAGAACCGGTTACACGAGGTAACCACATTGAACTTTAACATGATGACAAGATCATTGCATATCAACGGAGGTAAGGGAGCTACCTATGTATGATCGGTTAAGTGAGGTGGATAACTTCCTGAGCAGATTTTAAAGAGAAGTGTCAGAACAACAACATTTCGAAGCTTTGAAATGGGTACTGTGTGCTACGCTCGCGAGGTGGTGGGGTACACACCAAAGAAGCTTTGAGGACTGGCACGAATGCAGGAGGATGATGTGCATGCGGTTTGGAAAACCTCAGATGCAATTAACAGACAAGATTGTTAGATGAAATAGTCTGCAGTCCCATCTATCTAAATGGATGCAGGCATATGGTGCGAAACCTGTGTGAATGCACAAAGTCTTCGAGTTAGGAGACATAGTCAGCAAGCAAGTGCGGGCAAGGAAATGGCACGAATGACCTCCCTAGTTGAAGCCACAAAGTATGGGAAGACCAAGTGCACAGAAGGTTATCCACGTAGAAGCCTTTAACAAAGTATGTGAAGCGCTAAACATGGTCCACAATGTGAAGTGGACTGCCTGGGACCTGCACGTACCATAAGTTCTATGGGCTTAGAGTACTGCATGTAAGAACCTGATGATGCAGGCACCTTCAAGGTTGGAGTATGAAGCGAACGTTGTAATCCCCATAGGACACGAAATGTCGAGTCCATGCATGGCAACACTGGTAGATACGACAGTTCACGGAACCTTAGAAGAAGAAATCTAGTAGGACAATTTTAGGCTCCAAGAACTTGGGAAAGAAATGGTGCGATTAAGGGAAAAAAGTGCTCTCGTAGAAGTGGAATTCAAGAAGCTGGAGGACAAGATAAAGGAAGATTTTCTCAATAAGAAGACCAGGGTGATAAAACAAGGTGCACACAATCACGCTGACAAGTTTGGGGACTATCGCTGCAAATTGACCAGTTTGATGCCTTGGCTCAACCAAAGCGAATCAACCAGGGTGCCGCTCTGCAGATGGTAAAGTGTGCAATGCCGCCAATAACGATAAAAGGTGGGTATTTTCCAGGAAGAGTGATGGATTATTGGAGGAAATCATATATAGGTGGTGTGGCCACCTGACTAGCCAAGGGAAGTATAGTCTTAGTGCTCTTGGCAGTTGAAAGGAGGCATGAGACTATAAACTACTATACCCGGGAGCTGCGCGATGTTGGAGCTACGCGCAGAAGCAAAGAATCTCAGGGTCCATGCCCACGCAAGGGGGGCTACATGGCCATATGCGTTGGCTAGAAAGTGACTGTTGAAGTCACTATTCACGATGTGATGCTTGACCTGAGACCAAATGGAGCAGGTGGCAGGCATTTAAGACGTGATTTATGGGCAACATTTGGGAAAATCTACCACCAAGGGAGCATTAATGAACTAGATTTGGGAGGAATGGTCGAATTCAAATTCAAAAGGTGCTATAAATTACAAAGGGCTACCTAGCAAACAACACTTGGTCGTTTGTGAATTGAGAAGTTGTATACCCCACGTAGCCTGAGCAGAGCCCTGTTTGACCTGTGTAGAATATTAATTGAGCCCCTAAGTATGCAAGTGCTAGATTTTCATTGGACATGATGGCAACATTTGAGGAAGTTATAGAAATTACATAAATGACTATCGAAGAAGCCGCACAAGCCCTGACTGTGGGAGATGCCCCTGAAGGGGCTGGGATTGTGGCATAAATCCCTCAATCACCGTGCACCCCAAGACCAAAGAAAGAAAAATAGGCGATGGTTCCCATACGTGTGTCCTCACGAAACCTACTGTGCACCAGGATGACGATGGAGGAGAAGGGGAAAGCCGTTAACATAGAAACCGATGAGGAGGAAGAAAACTTGGAGGACCTTATCATCGATGAAGATGAGGACGAAGGCATCGAGGAGGAAACTGAGCCTACACATCCTCCAACAAAGTTTCCCACCTATATCGCCCTTTGGAAGGGGAAGGCTAAAGCTCCCAAGGATTTCGACGAGAGCAAGAGCTCTCTGTAGACCTCGCTCCTCCCAGATAACATCATTTTTTAGGGCACGCACATGGGACGGGTGCCTAGCTTAAAATTTGAAGATCGGGACCTCACTGACCACGAGAATTTTTGTCACATAGAGATCACGTAGCTCATGAATCTTAAGTAGAGCACCGTGGTGAGGGGTTACCAAATTAGAGCCACGAAAATGGTTGCACGGAGTGGAAAAGGCAGGGTTACTAAACCTGCTTTGGGTGTTGCATTTCCACCACACCCCAATAAAAATTTTCGTCATCAGTCAGCTACTCTTCTTAGTGCATGGTGGGTGTTTGTGGTTGGAGGAGCCCATCCCCATCACGGATCACTTGATTCATCGCATTACTAGGCTCCCATGCAAATGAGGGGACCCCACAGATATCTCGGAGGGGAAAAGTAGTGACTTGGTCATCGCGGAGGCCATGAAGAAGAAGTATAAAATGGAAAAGAAGAAGAGGGGATACACCATATCCAGTATCAACGACAAAGAAGTAAGAGTGGCGACCCAAATACTCGTAGGTAAGGTTATTCAAAAGTGCTGCACAGATGAGGTACCTGCGCTGATGGTAGCACTTTCTAAATAGTGCGTGGAAGGGGTATAGTTTAACTAGTTTGAGTTCCTCTGCAAGGGATTCTTGGAGAATTTCTGCGAGGCTCAAGAACAAGGTAAAATGTTCCACTATGAATGGCTTCTGTTGTCCATAATACTTGTGGCAGGGAATTGCCAGAGGATAGTCAATTCCCCACAATTGACAAGGATCTACCGGAGGCCGCAAAGTACACTTTTCTCTGGGCCACAAAAGATGCAAACCAAATCCGAAATAGTAAGATATTCTAGGTGTTCATGGAGATGAACCTCATAATGGGGATCAACTACAAGTTGCGGTTATCACCCACTATCTACAACAGCCTGCAAAGTTTTGCAGAGTTTAAAGCAGACCTCCATATCATATACATCAGAGTGCACAAGGACCCGACCAAGCAATGGAGAGAGCTACCCTTTGTAGCCATGGACGACATAATCTTTGACATACTGGAGACATGGCCGCTGGAGTGATGCACTCTAGACATCACAAAAATGGAGAAGACTGTGGCACAGAGGAGGAAAGAGGACGCCAAACTGCACGTGGTGCAATTGACAGAGAAGAAAAGGAAGGAGGCAGCAGTAGCAGAAGTGCAGGAGGTGCGAGTCACTGCACAGATAACAGCTAAACAGAGAAAGGCTACAGCAACATAGGAGGCAGTCGTGAACATTCGCGAGGGCTAAAAGTCACCTTTGCATGGGTAGGAAGCAGAGGAAGAGGAGGGATGCGCGAACCCACAAACCTCGTCAACACAGTTGAAGCGCCAACACCCGACCGAGTGGACGGGGCCGCGTAGGAAGGTCAAGGCATCGAAGTTGTCTATTGAATCGATCACCCTTACCGAGGGTGATCTGCATGACATCGGTGAGACAGTGTGTGATGTCACCTCCGAAGCCCTCCATAATTTTATGCAAGAGAACTAGATTGTGTTGGAGGCACTCAGAGCGCAACTGCAAAAGTTGCAGGTGCACACTCGTCAGGTTGGTACCCTTTCCATGAGCCTTGCATTAGGGACAACTGCAGCAGAGCAGCTGCTATGTGCTCGGGTGAAAAATACCATAGTGTTGCCGAAAGGGGCACTGGTGACAACAAATGAGGCTGATAGGCCTACAATTAGCGCATTGAAGGGTATCAGAATCAACATGGTTGCACTCCGTGCGAGACATTATATCTTCTGCAGGATGGGAGTACTACAGAATTGTGAGCTAGGGAGAGCCACGCATTGCAAGTACTATGCGAGGAGAGAATCAACATGGAACAATTGATCTTGTAGTGTGACGAAGTGGTGTCACAGAATTGGTAGCTGGTACAGTTACTAGATGAAGCTTGTCAAAGTGTCCCTGAGCTGGCCATACCAGCAGACACACCAGCAAAGGCGCGCATCCACAGGCTAGCAGTAGGGGTGTGTGAGGCGTGGGAGGAAATGACAAAGGTTCAGCTGGAGGTGAACCTTCAAATCGCATAGCTACAATTGAAGGTGTAGTTGTCCACCCATCTAGAAGTAAGAGAACAATGTGCCAGTGCTATTGCAGCGGGACTCGATGAGATCGACAGTGGAGTAAGGGATTGCACTAGAATGTTGGAGGAGTCATTTGAGGTCCTCACAAACCTGTAGGAGGACCCCAACATTTAGCACTTAGACACAGAGGCACGTGAACTTTAGCAGCAATATGACAATGTTAAAGGAACTGTAGACGGTAGCCCTCACTAAGAGGCTCACGCGGATGCAATAGGCCAAAGCACTGAAATAATAGGTGGACACGACATGGCACAAGGAAGTAGTGCTCAGAGAAAGTGTTCATCCTTGAATCGACGAGGCCTTCAACATCATAGTAGAAATTGAGGGCAAGTTCACACAAATGCAGGGGACATAGGCACAGATGTAGGCAAGAAGTTTCGACACACAGTCTCGGAACAATGCATCTAGGAGATCCAGCAGGGAGCCGCTTAGTGCACTGTTGACCTTGCAACAGTTCAAGCAGAATTGGAGGGACTCCATGAGAAGATCTCTGCTCCGACAGAGTGGATTGAGCGCGAGTCACGATGTTTGTGTTGGGGGCCTGTTGGGCATGGAATCCCCCCAAGGCATGTTTTGGGGCTTAAAGCCCAAGTTTTGACCAATTCCTTTGTAAAATCTCCACGAATTGTGGGTGTAGAGCACGAAGTCACAATAGAGTCACAGGGTTGTTTACCCTCGTTTTTGTAATGTAATGTCGGCTTGATAGACCTACCCATGGTCCATGGACCATGGGATTATATAAATAGAGTGAGGCTCTAAGTGTAGAAGATAGCATAAGATAAATAATAGAATGGAAGCATGGTGAGTCTAAGAGATTGAGTCAAAGTGTGTGTCTTTGGGTCGTAGAGTAGGAGAAGCCTCTGTAGCTGAGTGCTTAGAGGCCTAGTAGTCTGCAGCTGAGTGTGCAAACCCTTGCAGCTAAGTGCACAGGGCATGTCGAGTCTGTAAGCATTGGAAGAATTAATAAAGAGATTTTACCATATTTCTGTGTATCTTTTCCTGTTTTGATGTATGGCTGGGTATAAATTGCAAGTGTATTGTTTATTTGTCGTACGAACTCATATGAATGTGTTATATAAATAAATATAACATAACACATCCATTTTCATGAATATAATTAACTGGTATAGCAAGATAAGTAAGATCTAGGGTGCAACTTTGAGGAATAGTGTAGAGCGTTGCTCCAGCAGCGCGAAAGCGCCATAACCCCTGGTTAGGGATGCACGAAGGCAAGTATATCGGGGCACGAAGGCCAAGGAAGTGTGCAAGTAGCCTACGTGCAGGGATGGATAGTTGGATTGAACCAGACCCTCAGACATCTCAAGGGTGTGGAAACCTGGTTCCAACACCCCCTCATACTACTTTGGGTGAGACCTCAGTTAGCACTTCAGAGACTATTGCAAAAAGGGCTAGTAGTATAGGGATTTGTTTGGCTAATTAACTTTGAACATGGGTTGGGCCCCAACAAGCCAATAGGTTCCAAATAATCTCCATTGCATTGTGGACCACATCATCAATATCGTCTAGGCTCCCCTCTGTGAGGACTAAAGGTGTCACACATGTAGACTTGTCAAACTTCTGCTTCTTGCATGATCCTGTGGAACCTTGCTTCTACCTAATTCTAACAATGAATGGGGACTCCAAGTTTGTGCCCCCTTCCTCTTCACCCTTTGTCTCTATCTCTATATTGGCGTGCTCTGTTTCAGATTCACGGAGGTTAATAGTGGCCTCTGATGTGGTGGAATATTTCTCCTATGGTGTTTATTTTCCTTTGGCAAAGACCTTTTATTTCAGTGCTTCTCTCTCCTTTGTAGAAGCCTCTTTTTGCTACACAACCTTTTCTTTCACCATGACCTTTTCTTTTGCAAAAGCCTTCTACGCTTCTTTCTTCTTATCTTTCTCTATGACTGTCATAGCTGCACCTTCAGTAGCCTTATTGGTTCATGCGCCTGTGTCAAATGGGGTGAGCCAGTCACTCGACCATTTGTTGATGACCCCCATATTTCCGGGAAAGCTAGTGTCTTTTTTATCGACTAGCCCTATAGGATTGGCAGCTATCCTAGAAACAAACAATTTAAAGAAATTTGTGATTTCCTTTATGTATGATAGATAAGAGAGAGGCAAAGGAACCAACCTGGATCTTCCGCTTAAATCCTTGCTTGATCTCTCTCCCCCTTGATAGAGCTTGCACCTCTTCTCCTACTTATCCTGCTTAGAGAACACCTATAGAAACTAAGTAACAAAACACCATCAAAGCATCTTGATCTATTATATCATAAGCATTGCAGAATCAGAAATACAATCAACATACAATGGCATTCACAAATACACAATTGTATGGAGGAAAACTCAAAGAACTTTATTAAAATAGAAGGGAGAATTACAACCCAACTGTTTGATCCAGCATCATCCTCCCAGCATCAAAGACCTCTTCACCTCATGAAAACCAAGATCACCCAACAATACAATACTCTTTCTCAGATACAAACTATCAACACTTCCTTACAAATTAAAAAATTCCAGCCTCCAAATCTCTCAGACGAGGGATCCATTTATAGATGCATGCAAGCTTGTGAGTCATCTCTGGGTTTTTGATTAGTTTCATTCCACTTTTTGTTTTTGGTTCCACTTGGAGACTTCTTGTATCGCTTACTCATCCCTGGGTGAATTCAGAGAGGCAAGTGTCATAGGAGGAGTTTCTAGAAGATTCCATGAGCATCCACTTAGCAAAATGTCTTGGATACTTGTCCATCGTCACTCATCGTACCCTACAGAAGGCCTCATCTGTATGCATCGCACCTAGCTAGTGTAGAAGTCAGTATGCATCGCACCCTGACAGTGGAGCAGTCAGTATGGTCCTGTTTTGTCCAGTTCTGGATGGTTTTTCAAGTGGAAATTTTGGGGAATGATGTAATCAGTTTACCATGATCTTTTAGGTTATGAAACAACACTTTTAGGGGTTAAAGAAATCTATTTTATCGACATATAAGATTGGGGTTGCAGTGCCCAAATATTTCTATAACAATTTCCCCCTAAAGCATGAAGTCGTAAATCTTTGATATCGAGTGAAATGCTTTGACATGAGGATC